>BSYO01000010.1:2344414-2792605 GCA_033239525.1 Nepenthes gracilis
GTCAGCTAAGCTTACATGTAACATAGTCCACAAGACAGATAGTCAGGTGTATGAGATTCCCACTATGTATGGAATCTAGGGAAGGGTTGGATTCCTTTTAGGCCTCTTGTAAACAGTTTTATCTTACATTATGCAAAAGACTGTTTTTACAACTCAAATCCCTAAATATCAGATCACATAGTAACAATTTTACTGTTGCATTAAGGCTCTCTTTTATATGAAGGGCAACCTGGTACACAAAGTCCCAATTAAGTTCGAGGTTTAGGAAAGGGTCGGACCACTTTTAGGTATATTGTAAAATGTCTTATCATACATTATATAAAAGATTATTTTTATAACTCGAACACATATCAAGTTGTACAACTACTTTATCATTGCATTAATCAAGGCAGCTTGATGTACAAATCTTCTGCTATATGTAGATTTGGGAAGGGTCGGACCACTTTTGGATACAGTTTTACCCTACATTATGTAAGAGACAATTTCTACAATTCGAATCTATAGCCATTAAGTCACGCTGCGACAACTCTATCGTGCATCAAAGCAAGGCTCCGCTTCTGCATAAGAGGCAACCCGATGCAGGAATCTCCCGCTGTGTGGAATCTAGGAAAAAGTAGAATAATTTTTTGGGTCTATTATGTATGGTATTTCCTGAAATTCTCTAAGAAATCGTTTTCACAATTCGAACTCATAGCCATTAGATCATACAATAATAACTCTAGCGTTACGACAATATTTCACTTTTGCCGGAAAGGCAGCCCAACATAAATAGGATGCAATAGAATGGATAGTAGCTTGCAACAAAACTCAATTCAGGACCATAAGCATGACACAACAGCCTTCTTCTTAAGCTTAATTTAACTGAAAGGCTTGGAAATCTGCACGCAAAGATCCAGGTAGTTCGGACAGAAACATATTGCGACACCTCTCACGTGCTTAATGAAATAGCAGAGAAGTTGGGATTACACACCATTGTATGGCATACTTCAGTCAAATCCACAATTGGGGAAGTTTCTGAACCATAGCTGTATTAAAGAGAATACAGGTTAATGGATTTTAAAACATAAAAGCCATGGAAAAGGGTTGAGGATAAAAAAATAGCAACTACTCCTTTATTAACAGTTCACTTTCAACACAAAAATTACAGGAAGTATAACTACAATATATCAATCCTCAATTAAATTTAAATAAGCAACAAAGTAAAATTTTATTAACACGCCAAAATGCACATTTTCTGAAAGTCAGGCCAACAATTTTGCAAAACAGTCCAAAATGGTAGATCAACACGCATTAGAGACAGATGTTAGCCAGATAAATTTAGGGATTCTTAAATATACTAATATTTCTATAGCTAATGCTGGGGATACATCTAAGGTAGGAGATCAAAAGGTAAAAAAACAAAAGCAAGAATTACAAGGTGAAAAGGAAAGAACAGACAAGTAAGACTGTTTATATCACGTGATGATCAGAAAAGCTCACTTCATCCTACGGAAAACACAAACAGAAAATAGGCACAATATAATCAGCCCCTTTTGTTAGAATTGACACACATTACATGGTATACATTTAGTGATTTATTAAAATAATTAAAGGTTACTTTTTCTTATAATTTTATTATATTCTATTAGATAATTTATTTCCTTCAATAGGCTCAGTCTTTGATGAAAAGGATAACATTTATGTAATTAATAAATAGATCCCCTTCTTACCCTATAAATGACAGACTAGACCATTATTTGTTGTGGATAAAAAAAGAGATTTTTTCCTAGATAATGTTGGGTGGTTTTACTAATTTGAATAAAGGAAGTTTTCTTAACTTCCCATTTGCATTATATTTTTAAATAATTCAGCATCCAAAAAACTATACACTAACTCCACACAAATTCTGTAAAATATCATAAAGGAAGAGAAATCGGGATGAAGGGAGAGAAATCAATTATAAATTATTCGAGAAAAAACGCTAGATATGGATTTGGATATGTTGTTAATATGTGATTCCGCATTATAAAATAATGAAATAACATGATAATTTTAACGATATATGAAAGTGAAATAATCTCATCAAGTCTTGCACTTTCATCTGTTCTGCAATCGTCTTCTCCAATGAGAAAGATAAGACAGCAGAACTAGAGAGACTTTTCAAGACAAGTTGCAGGGTGATGCGAGGCAATCACTAATTCAAAATTACATGGATAACACACATTGAAATCAACATGAAGAACAATAGCAGTTAGGTGATCTATATCTGATTGTCACTGAAAACATCAGGCTTCAAGTAGTGATTGGGTGGAGCTCCTTCAGTATTGCTACTTATCAATTAGTTTCCTCCTCTCAGAAACAGTTGCTTCTGTACCACAAATTACAAGGTCACAAGAATTCCTTGTTATCCCCCATACTGAGACAGATAATGTGGCCACTTTTCACTGATGTTTTGTTAAACAGATCATCATAATTTGAACAAGAGAGAAGAGAGGGGTCACATACCATACATCAAAGGGGGTGTCAAATGATGTCCCATAAATGTTATAAAAGCTGACTCCTTGTGGTGCTTGAGCATTGTCAAGAACATGGCGAGTACCAGTAGCCCACTTAAGAATAGCGAAGTTGAAGGGAAGAGCAACTGTTTGCCCATTGTAATTCAACTGGAAAAAGGATAAACCAATTAAGTATTAAATAATACAGAAAGAAATAATAAATATACATTAGAAATCATCTTTTAGACTTTTAGATAGATAATGGCATGGGTATTGGAGATAGATCGGTATCAACGGATTAGTTCCTAACTTCATTTTATTTACCAATGTAAAGATTTCTGGAACTAAGAATTACCACAATAGATATTTTCACCTATACCGTGGGGTTAGAGAAGAAAAATTCCACAATTCAGCCAATTTCTTATTCCCAGAGCTGACAGTGTCAAGCACAGTGTTGTGGCATAAGCAAAGTAAGCATTCTGAAGCTAAAAAAAGATTCGGATTACAAAACTAAATTAAACAGTTTGGGAAAGGGTGGTTTCAGGAATGTCAGATATATGCATGCTTAACCCGGCATCACATAGAGGTAGTTTTTGTGGTTTAAGCCCAAGACCTACGAGCCGTATTGGAGCAACATTCCCGTTGCACCAAGGCTCACCCACTTAATCAAACAGTTACAAATTACAACAATTACTAAATTTAGCTCAAGTTAAGTAAAGATCCTGGGATTACTATCACATAGTTACAGCAATTAGTATTCTGAAATCTGAGCTACTGATATAATCATTTGCTCGTATCTAGCCATTTTAATATTCATCCTCACTTTTGTGGACAATCTTTAGGCCTCAAAATCGTTCCAACATCTTAGCCATTGAGTATTTTCATGTGTAGTTGCACCACATCCGAGATTTGAAGTTAGTACCTCATTATGCCTCAATGCTTCTTCAAAAACAGTGAAACTTTCAAGTGGCCCATATGTTTCAAGTTTAACAGAAGGGGCTTCCCCTTCTATGGATTGCTTACGCCAGACCTGAATTGAAGGTTGAATTTTCCAGTTAAATCCTGGATTTGGTAACAATTCATAGATTGATGGACACTCAATCACCTGCAAATTAGTCACAATAGCCAAACATGAGAAATCATACAATTTATTATAGGAGCTTATCATAATTGAAAAACAAACCCATAAAGGGCACAGCTTAAAATACTAGGATGAATATTGTGAAGAAAATGCATCAAAATCAACATTCACAACATTATCCTGCTTAGAGATTACCAATTGATGCATGGTCCACCGTAATACAAAAAAGTAGCTTTCAAAGCCTTCAATGAATTGTAACCCTGTTAAGAGAGAATCGTTGATGCATCCTGGTGCACCTGTTGAACATGTATCAAGTTATCAGCACTAATATTCAAGTGAACCTGTTAACCTCTCCAGAGAAGGATGAGAAATATAATGGATACATTAAGAGTTTGATGCAAGCGTTAGTGTAAAGAGGGTTTCAATCTTTTCAGAGATTTTCCTATGAAGTCTTTTAAATCCAGTAAGGCGATTATCTGCTAAATCTATGAGGTAGAATCCAGACAAAGAATTTGGAAAGCAACTGATACTGCAACTCTGTAATCAAGATTATAGAGCAGGGAAGCTAAAAAAACTACCTTGGAAAGGGCATGCGATGCAAATCCACTTATTTACATACTTGGAAAATATCTGTCAAATGAAGCAGTAATATTATTAATCAGGCCCATGAAAGTTAATAAAAAGCCAATTTCTTGCACAGTCTACTCGAAATAGATTAACTTGCTCAACTAGCCACAAACAGGAGGTATGCTCACATCTGGATTAAGTGACATGAAACTCATGACAAGCAATCCACCCATGGAATGGGATATTATATTGACTTTTCTGCCTCCTGAAGCTTTATATGCAGTCTCCAGTTTCGCTTTAAGACCATCCATAGACTTGCCAATTCTGCAAGAGACAGGATGCGAGAGAATCAGAAATCTTGGTCAGGATATCCAAAACTTAAACCATAAGCACATAACAAATGGTGATCATATAATCAAGTGATTGATAACAAGTGGAATCTAGATATCAAGCAGAAACTCAGCTACCTATTGCTTTGCCGGAAATCATACCCATATCCAAACAATGTGGTTCCCTTCCTATATCCACATTGAATGAGCATATCGATCATGTCATGGAAATGATATACCTCTGTCAGATGCATACATTTTACAAACTGAAAAAAAAATAAGGGAAAAGAAAATGTTATGAAATTACTGAAATGGTAAAACAAATGTCAAACATGAATTAGGAGTATGATAATGCCACTGCCAGAGGGCTTTCAACACTAAACAATTGTAATAAAAATTATGCCCCATGCACTGGGACGTTTTTGTTTACTAAACTAAACATATTAGCTCCCAAACATGCAGTCTGCTGAGAGTGTCGAGAGTTAAAGATGGCACACCTCACATGCTAAATGTGTCATATGCACAAACAAATATTGAAATTAAAAAAAAAAAATTCTCACCAATGAGGGGTCCAAAATGTCAATCGCATATAATCCAAAATCGTCATCTGGGACTACAATTTCACAGCTTTCATCCAATTCTTCAGCATAACCTGACAAAATCGTACTTGAGCTAGAGTACAACTATTAAAAGCCAAAAATAAAAGCAACTGCCGCGGTTTATGATAATCATTAAAAACAAAATCATCTATGCATCTATCTTGTATATGGTAAGAATAAGGACACCGAGAAATCCCATCTCATCTTAGCATTTTATATCCTATCCTCCCAATTTGGCAAAATTCAGAGAGAAAGCGGGAAAAAAATTGCACTTCACTCTCAATTGACAACATAACAGGCAGATCATGTTCTCCATCCACCCCTTTCTGTCCAAGATAACCAAATAATGGAAGATCCCTTTTGTCTGGACAAATTCCATTCTTTTCATTCAATTGAAACAAAGTGTCATTATCCTTCTAATTACATGAATAAATTGTCATTTTTTTTTACTGAAAACATCATAAGACCTAGTAGTAAGGAATCTGTGCAGTGAGCAGCTTGCATTTGTAGGATAAAGTGCATCTTTCATTTAACATATTGGATTATAGTTGAA
Source organism: Nepenthes gracilis (assembly GCA_033239525.1). Classification (NCBI taxonomy): domain Eukaryota; kingdom Viridiplantae; phylum Streptophyta; class Magnoliopsida; order Caryophyllales; family Nepenthaceae; genus Nepenthes; species Nepenthes gracilis. The sequence continues at coordinate 2,350,018 of BSYO01000010.1, forward strand.
TGAGCCTTGAAATCTTGTTTAAATTTCAGTCCCGAATCTCCACATTTTAGTGAATTTTAAGGCAGCCTATCTACCTAGTGCTACAGTGGTGGCATATGGCTGGAGAGATCCATATTTTGGATATGACCCGGTTTGGATAGTTTGGATGTTATATAAGGTTAATTCAGGGTTTTGCCCCAATTTTTGATAGCCAATTTTGAACAGCCAAAATAGAGAGCTAGGGAATTCAGATGTGCGCATTTTGGGATTAGTGTTTAACAGCTTGTAGAAGTATGTATGCCTCTTCGAATATTGTGGATTTCTTCTCCTCCTCCTATGTGATTTTTCGAGGGTTCTCCATGTAAATCCATAAGTCATTCTCGCTCCCCCTCTCTCTCTCTCGCGCGCGCGCTCTCTCTCTCTCTCGTCTGCTCTGTTGCAAATGTATGCCTGACGAATCTACGTTTAAAAGAATTTGGGGTAACAGACAGATAGCAAGATCAGGTCGAAATTCCCGCATTACAGAAACATTTCTTCCCATTACAAACAAAAGGAAAATGAAATCATCGACATATCATCAGCATCCATAATGGACTATTGGTGAATTGACATCGTAAAACAACTCAAAATTTTATTCCACGATTTTGTCAGCAACCAAACACAGCAACACAAGCTCAGACTTCTAATTCCTTTCCTTGCGCCCCCGCCTCCCCCAACCAATACTCGCAGCAACCAACAAAATATCAACCTCTAGCCCACATAAAAAGTTCTCAGCAGAGGGGAGAGAGACCTGTGACGGGATTATAGAGAGACCACAACTTCTTCTTGAACTGCAAATCAGCCAACCAAATTCTGACCCAAACACGAGACTCGAACCCTAACTTCTTCCTCTTCGAATGTAGAATAGACCCTCCCATGCCTGAGATCAGGAGAACAGGGTCTCGATCGGCGACATCGTCTCCGTCAGACACAGCACCCTGACTGATAAAGCACGGGCAGAAACGGCAATCTGCGACCATGTCTCCGAAGAACTTCAATATGGTAAGCGATCCCAACTAAATCTGGGGAGATCCTGTCGAAGACGGAGAAGATTTAAGTAGCAGTTATGGCGCAGTCCGTCTCGTATTCACCATTTGTAGCAAAGCCGTGCGTTACAAAGCTAGTAAGCCAGTGAAAAAGAGGACCAGGCGAGAACGGACAGTTCTGATTTTAAACGAAATGTAAAATAAGAAAAATTTAATTTAATTTAAAAATAAGAAAGTAATGCCACGTCGCACACGTGGCGCCCAGCATCTAACAAGTCATCTATCTACTCTTCTTCGCCTATATGGTTATTTCAGGAGTTTAATATTTTTTTAAATATATATTTAATTTAAAAAAATTAAATTAATTGAAATAATTTATTTTAAAATAATTAAATTATAATTATTTATTTAAAAATAAATAATTAATATAAAAAAATATTTTTTATCTTTTTAAAAATAAAATCTCTCTTATTTTCTTTTTCATCGGATGCTCTATATATTCTAAGCTGATAAAATTCAAAATTTTATAAAATTATTTATATAAGTTTATTATATTAATATAAAATTAAATATTTAATAAATATTAATATTAAAATTTGTCTGTACTTAAAAAAGTTTTTTATTTGTTTTTTTTAACCTTTTCACTTTTTATGCCCCTTCTTCTAACGCTCTATTCCAACAAAAAAAATTTAAAAATAATAAATATAATAATAAAAATATAGAAACGAAGTTTTTCTTCACTTATATGTTAATGAAGAAAATAACATAAAAATAATTATTGATAAAATTATTTTTCTCATATCATTGTCAAGAAAAATTAAAAAAATATATTATTTTTATATGTAAATACAAATAAAACAAAAGCATGAAATAGTATAAAAATATTTGAGAATCAAATAGACCTCATATTATTTCATAATTTGTACTCAATATCGTACTTTCTAAATGTTTATTTTCTAATAATAATTGGATCAATTGTTTTATATTTGATGCGTCATAAATTTAAATTTGAAAAAATTTGGGTCGAGCTGTCCGTCAAATTTCAATCTTTGTTTGCTTAACTTTGAATTCTGCACACAATAATTTCAAATAAGAGGTTAAGTGACGGTGAGATTTGGTTCAACCAAAAGCATTCCGACGTTCAAGTCAGTAATTGGTCCTTCGAAATAAGGTGGATGCAGTAGATGTAATATGAATACTGATGAATGTTTTGTGTATGTGGGAATACACTCGTGGAATGAATGACTTATGGGGTTACTTGTGAGGAGTAGAACTTTTCAACCCAAAGTTTGCTGAGAACTGGAAGTTGAGTGAGAGAGCGCTAGAGGGCTCGAGAGATATTAAGGATTTTTGAGAGTTTGAGATCGCTTGAAGGCTTTTTGCGGGCGTTTTAGTGTGTATTCTAGGGCGTGCCATTGAAAAGAGCTTTTATGATCTTTTATAACCATGGCCCTGGACTGCCTTCTTTATACAGAAGGGTTGGATACCCGTACTTTGTTAAGAATTGTTACTTTCTTTGATGTAGGTGTGAGTGTTTTTCTAGCTGTTACGGTTCAAGAAAATAATTTTCTTTCTTCTAGATTTTGTAACTGCTAGAGTTTACAGTAGACAGCGCACAAATTCTGGTGCATTTCTCCCGGAATGTGCACTGATTCTGGAGATGACCGTTACAGTAAAACTTGCTATCTTGGAGAGGCAAAATATCAGGACAGATGACCGTTGTGGCTCTGAGATGGACACATGAACCAATTACTGCTTGGGCCGTACGTATCCTGGGCCCCAGCTGATCTATTGGTTGCCTAGAACGGTAAATGCTTCTTCGGTCAACGAAAGCGTTCACTATTCTAAGCTTTAATAGGCCATCCTATTCTTGGGTCTCCACCGACCCACTTGCTCTTTATCTGATAAACAGAAGCGTTAACCATCCAAACAGAATTGGGCCGTTGTGGATTTCAACTGTTTCCTCCTTCGCGGGTCAACCCGTTACTGGCGTCCAATCAATATTGATTAAATAAATAAATAAATCTTCTATTTTTAAATATAATTTTTTTCTTGTCTTTTTTACAAAGTGAAAATTATTTTAAATAAAAATAAATATAATTTTAAAATTTAATAACAGCGCCGCTGGTAAGAATTTACACAAAGACTTTCAATATAGAAATATGACCATCTATTCACTAAATACTATAATATAGATATAAATTGACTCATAATATTATAATATTGGCTTGCTATTTTATAGGTAAAATTACTTTTTTTCTCCATTTAAACTGTTTCCCCACATTAAACTGACGGGCGAGAATAATAGCCCGATACATCCCACTAATTTTTTTTAAAGCGAACAATATATCAAACAAAACATAGGTCGGTTATAGGAATTCAACAATATCACTATATGTAATTATTGAGTTTTGATCATTTTTTTGTATGTGTCATAACAAACGGATAGTTATCGAAAGATCACACAATATTTGTACGATGATTATGGTATAATTGATGCAGATATTATGGATATTTCAAAGTAGAATAGGTTTGATTTTTTTTTAATTAGAAAAGATTTTATTTTATTTTATTTTTATTTAAAATATTTTACTCGAGAGATTTTATTTGGTGATATTTTATTTTATTTTTATCTTAAAAAAGTGTTTCATGTTATTTTTTAATTTTAAGATATTGTTAATTAAAAAATTATATTCATTTTCTAATTAACTTAAAATAGAGGTTCTCTATATAATGATTCTAACTTTAATATTAAATATATAATTATTGAGTTAAATAAAATTTTGAGTGTACTATTATATTTCTTATACTCACAAGTTTTGTGATTGACTTTTGATAGGAGATTCGCATTTTCTTTCACTGTATCGGATTGTGTGTATCTGAATCGAACCCTAACTGCGATAGTATATGCCAGTGCCCAGCAATGTGATCATCCTTTCACCAAGATTAGCATTTTGATACATCCCACACATTCTTCCCAAAGCGGATAATATTTCAAATGAAAGCAAACCTGTCCTTAAAATCTAGCAATAAGGTCAACTATATGAATTTATATAGGCATGTCCTTAATATGGTAGCATGACCACATCTTCACTGAGAGTTATACTGTAGGGTTGATTGAAGTGAATGTTCTCATATTTATAAGTGGTAAGGCTTTTATTCTTACTTTGATGACATATTTTAAGAATAACATTGTGGGGGCATGGGATTACTGATTAGATATCTGCTATGCCTTCTTCCAAGATGAATAATATATCAAACCAAAATAGGCCTGATCCTAAACCTCTGTATAAATATTTAACTATTATGACCAATTATAATTTTTTCATAATCAATACTATTTATTGATACTGAAGGGTCCAATAGCCATGGGCCAAGAGGTTAGATTTCAAAGTAGGTCCATGACTGAATTTCAACACAATAAAATTTTTTTAAAGTAAAATGTCCCATATTACCCAAGTAAGAGGAAAGTATTTGCGGATCACATTATAAAACTAGGCACCCTCAATCTCGGAATGACAGGCTCTATGAGTTCCAAATGGCTCAACATTCTCAGGAAGGGGGCCTACCCTCCGTTCAAGAGTTACCCTTCTTCCAGGGGCCTACCCTCCGTATAGGAGTCGCCTTCCGTCCTAGTGACACTCCATCTCGGAGCCACGAGCCTTCCATCTTGTAGTCAAGAGCCTCCCATCTCGGAGCCATGAGCTCTCCATCCCGGAGCCACGAGCCTCCGTCTCTGAGCCAATGGCACTTCATCCTAGAGTTAAAAGCCCGTTGTTCAAAGGCCAACCATTTGCTTAGGTGACTGGGATGCTAGCCCATCAACACAGGTTAGTCCTTTAAGTCGCCCCCTCTGCGGGTGTACCTCTAAGATGCTCCCTTACAAGATTCTCCTCTAAGCTGTCCCCTGTGGGTGCACCTCTAAGCCGCCTTTCAATCGGTGCACCTCCAAGCTGCTCCTTTGCGGGTATATCTCCAAGCCGCCCCTCAATCGGGCATAACTCTAAACCACCCCTCAGTAGGATGTACCTCCAAGCCGCCCATTAGCGGGCGCACCTTTAAGCCGCCGCCCGATGGGGGTACTTCTAAACCGCCGATTAGCTAGCTCATCTAAATACTCAATCCATCACTATATGTATCTATACATTTCTTACATCAGCCTAATATCTTTCTATTCTTTAGGAAAGATTTTTAACTTGAACGTTGGATGATATACAGTGGTAGCAATTTCTTTTGTCCTCCGACTTTCTGTTTGTAGTTTATGGTGAGCAGCTTTCAGATTAATAGCAACGGAGTCCAGACCCACTCTAATTCGACCCGTAGTGAAAGATTAGAAAGCTTCCTAATCCGTACTACAACACGACAACCAGGGATGCATCATTGATGCCGTCTATGAAAAATGATTGATAAGTCTATCCACTGCACAATAACAAAACAAATACGGTTAATACTTATACCTTAACCAGCACCTCGACAAGAGAAATCACCTCCCATGGCGATGACCCCTCGGTTAGCCTTGACGACGCTCAGCTTGTCCTCAACATGTTAGTGGCTGCTGGGGGCTCTATCCTCCATTATGCAATGTCAGCGCCCAAAAGAGAAGCCAAGGGAGAATATGGCCTCCAGTGCCTATCTCATCAGTCCGACGACCTCAGTATTAGAGAGGATCCGAGCGATAGAGCCCACTCCTTGAGGAAAAATCGTTTTAGTAAGAGGGAGCCAGGCCACAGTCTAGAGCGGCAACGCCTTGCCCCTCCCAAGACGACCGACAACCTCTCCGACCATGGAGAGGTCCCATGCGGAGTCAGTGGATAAACTAATACCCGGTCATACACACGCGAGCAACCTCGCTAAAGCGAGAAACATACCCCATGGACACAATAGTGCTAATCCGAAGACGCCACGCTGAGGGCTTCCCCTCCAACTCTGGGACTCCGATGCATGTAGCAGCGGCAACCGTCATTGCAAGAGGAGGCACCATCCGGATCGGAAGCCGACAGAGCCCTCTTCATTCTTCACGCTCCGATTTGCACCGCGGTGTGAAGGAAGGAAGGAAGAAGATCGCGAGCCGCGAAGAGCCACTGCTGCCGTCGCCATCGTTGGAGAAGAATCAACAAATTGAGTCAATCACATACTTTTTTCCTCTTTGTGGATGCCGATCTTGTATTTGCATGTGACAATCTTGAGGCGATCAGCCGAAATCTCGGTGTATTGTGAGGCACGGTGGAGAGAGGGAGATAAAACCCTCAACGGAGCTTGTATCGCTACCCGAGCAGTCACAGGGTGACTAGCGCCATCATTGGCATTGTCGTCCGCACTGGGACCACCCTTCAACGGTGATTCTCATTGCCATCTTCAAGTACACCTCGTTGGCCCACCAAGCACAATTCTAGTCGTCTTATAAGAATGCGTCCCGCTCCGCCTCCTCTCTGTCATATATAAACACCTCTCAAACCTGGTTCTACTGCATCTCGGTTTGGTAGGGACTTGGTTCATTCCCGACTCGGTTTGGTTGCAACACTATGCTCGGCCATGACACAGTCCGCTAGGACTAGTCCGGCGGCTAGATCCAATATGGCTGCATACCAGCTCAGCTCCGAAATCAATCCGACTCCACAGTTGACGATCCAGAGTCTAGCTAGTTCAACACTACTCCTCCCCCGTCTATGCCGCGTCCGACGCCTAGATCTAGTCCTGTGCTTGGGTCACGTCTGGCCGAGTCCCAGTTTAGCGCCCTAATCCTGCCAAGCAACCAGATCCAGTTCGACGCTCAAGTCTAGTCTAGTTGAGTCCCAATTTGACACCCAGATCCAGTCTGACCGCTGAACTGTCAGGAGCCAAGATCAAGTCTAGCCGCATCCTAGTTCGGCACCCAGATGCATTCCTACAATAACCAGTTTGGTTGCAACCTATCTGGAGCCCGGAATAGGCCTCTATGAGCCTAAAGCCAAGAAGGGTCGGACTGCAACGAACTGAGGTTCCCAAGGCCGCGGACAATGACGATGGAGTTCGATCCCCTCTCTAAGATTCTACCAAGAGTAGTGTTAAGAAGCTGTGAAGAAAATCCCATCACGCTGGCCTAGAACATCCCCATGTCGACAACATCTCCTCAAGTAACAGCGCTGGTGGACAAGTGGCCCCAAAATGTGCACCAGCGCCCAATTCCGGACTTCACGTGTCCAACTGAAGATGTTGCGCTAGGGGCTTCGCCCTCCAACTCCTATACCAGCAAGGCAAATAGACATCTGTAGAAGATCTGGTGACCTGACGACCTCGTGGCGTAGGCGGTCACAAGCGATAGGGCCTAGCAGCGTCAGACGGTCGATCGAGCCATGAAGCACAGATGAAGGGCTAGAGCGATACGATCCACGCCGCTTCAAGTGCCGCCAGGAGGCGCTGGCTTCTAACCCTATCGGCCCGGTGAAGCAAACCCAACCTTTTAGAGAATAGAGGTCATAGATGCGAGATTGCTGGCTTGAGTAGTCGTTCTCTTGTTTATGGGTCGTCCTCGGCCTCGGTGATTCTCCCAAGTATGGCGCACCAGTCAACAGGCGATCCCATTGCAACATCTCTCATCGACCGGTACATAAGCAACGAATCTTACAAAGGTTATGGCAATTCTCGCATTGTAGGGCTCGATGTGCTTAGCTCACCACTCATCGCATCGCATAAAGTATCATCCAACCAAGCGTTGCACTGGTCTTGGTTGTCTGAGGTAGTATTGACTAATAACGGGACCTGAACCACTGGCCAGTAGGCCACCAAGGGCCACGACAAAGGATCAAATCCCACAGAGCATAGGGGCCATAGGCTAAGGTGCCTAGCAAGGCGCCCCGATGACCCTCCGAAGCAATGAACGCTAGCCGTACACTCGGTACAGTAAGTCGGTCACAAGAACACGACTCACGCGCCGACAATGATTCCACGCCGAACTCAGGTAATTCTTGCATGCACCATACCGCTTGCTTGAATCATGTTTTTGTTAATAAAATAGTAATATTATCTACTCATACGAATGATTACATAACACTGCATAAAATTATGCGACCTAGACTACCCCTAAGTCGGGTGAATACTCATTCACCGATTACTGAACCTCAATCCCACTCCGAGCGGCCTAAACGCGGTCAGATTAAACCTTGGTCTCATACCAAACAACCCATACGTAGTCGGATCAAACCTCGGTCCCACTCTGAGCGACCCAAACGCGGTCGGATTAATCCTTGTTCCCGTACTAAGTAGCCCATATGCGGTCAGATCAAATCATAGTCCCATACCAAGCGGCCCACACGCTGTTTGGTTGAACCTCAGTCCTACACCGAATGGCTCATACACGGTTGTATTTGAATCTCGGTCCTGTCACCAAGTGGCCAACGTGTGGTCGAACTCAAAACCCTATGGGGCTTTTCAGTATGCGTGCGGCGACCTCCTCCCGAAGGATAGAGTACCATCAGTCACCAACAGTCGACGGATTAGGACTAGAAGCATGAAAGCTACGACATCCTCAAATAGGACCGAGCACCGATGGTATATGCGGGCGATAAAAGCTTGGCAATGATAGCCTTAAAGCTTAGCTAACAACCACATCTTCTTAGCGCCACGACCTCCTTTTGGCAGGGGCGAGCACGACCAATTAGACGCATTCACTAAAGTCAAGAGGTTTAGACAACAACAGCGTCTCCTCGGGGCCACGACTTTCCTTCACGGGAACGATCAAAATTCGGCACATGTTATTCTCAGCAGCCCTGACACTCCACTAGAATGTAAAGAGACATCCTTGAAGAGGGAGTCACTAGGATTGGGATCCCATTCTTCGCCATGGTCATGGCGTTGACCCATTCACTCGACCCGAGAGCTAAAAGATCTCCAACTCCAACAACTGAGTTCGCTGGGGGCTCATCGCCCTCAGTCCCATTAGCTGACTTGCTAACAGTAATGTACGACGAAAAAGACCCTTCCAAGGAATGCAAAGTGCATCCTACTACTACAGCTTGAACGATCGGCTATTTTAAGGCAAGTCACCTCCCAAACTCTCGAAGCGCGTTCTGGTAGCGAGGTAATCTAACTCTGAGCCTGAGATCTTTCCTCTGCACGCTCTGGATCTCACTTAAGACTCGGACGGCTCGAGGTCGTAATCTGCTAAGGTTTCCCTTCTATTTTTGAAAAATTGACCAAGTCATATCTACGCCGATTTCAAGCATCCCATTTCGAAGGCACCAATAAGAAGATCTATGGTCGGCAAAATCCCTCTAGGTAAAGCTGAGTCATCTTCTCTCGGTCTCTTCGACCATAATTTCTCTAGAAGGCAACAAGTAGCAGCTCGACCTCCTGGTACGCACCTTCGCATTAAGGCGATTCAATCTGGAGCACAAGGCTTTCACTCTGTGAGCTCTCAAATTTCTCCTAATACCTAGACCGCTTACAGTTGGCGCCAACAGTCCGTTCTAGTACTGAAGTCTATTGGGGGGCTCATCCCCCATAGTACATCGAGACGAGTTGCTCTTTCCCAGGTTGACTAGGGAAGACTAATCAGCACTTGGCCTTCTCGAAGACTTGCCAGCAGCCAAGGCGGACTTCATATGCACCCCCATATCATTAGCTTCAACAAAGGACAACTATTGCCGATCTTGGCTTGTAGTTGTGCGGGCTCCATACCAACTACGAGTTATCACATTACCTGGCTGGTGAAGATGATTCATGAAGTGAGGTATAAAGATCCTCTCCATTTATAACCGAAAGACGACATCAACTAGCATTAAGTCAGCGGGATCATGCACGACGATGACCCATCATGATATGCCGGGTGTAATTTTTAAACCTCTCAACATTGGGAGCTAGTGATGGGTCTAGCAGTTATAGGCCTTAGGGGCCAGGCCTCACAGTAGGCCCACGACTCAACTCCAACCCAACACAATTTTTCCAAAGTGAAATATCTCACATTGCCCAATTAAAAGGAGCGCATCTACGAATCACACTATAAAATTAGGCACTCTCAAGCTTGGAAGGATAGGCTCCACAAGCTCCAAATTGCTCATCATTCCCATGAAGGGGGCCTACCCTTCATCCAAGAGTCGCCCTTCCTTCCGGGAGGCCTAACCTCCTTTTAAGAGTCACTATTTGTCCAAGAGCAGGAGCCCTCCATCCTGGTGGCACTCTGTCCCGGAGATAAAAGCCTTCTATCTCGGAAACCAAGAGCCTTTTGTCCTAGAGTTAGGAGCTTTTCATCTCGGAGCTAGGAGCGTCCCGTCTCAGAACCACGAGCCATCCGTCCTGGAGCTATGAGCCATCCGTCCTGAAGTTAGGAGCCCTCTGTCTTAGAATCAGGAGCTCACTGTCTAAGAACCAACCCTCCGCTAATGTAATCAGGATGTTGGCCCACTAGCACAGGTTAGTCCTCTAAGCTGCCCCCTGCAGAACGCACCTCTAAGCCGTTCATCTGTAGGCTCATCTCTCAGATGCCTGCATGCCGAGCGCACCTCCAAACCGTCCTTTAGTGGGCGCACCTCTAAGTCACCCATGAACTGGCACACCTCTAAGTCACTCCTCAACTAAGTGCACTTTCAAGCCGTTTCCTAGCCGAGCATACTTTCAAATTTTCCCTCAGCTGGCGTACTTCTAAGCTGCCCTCAGTTGGTGTATCCAAACGTTCAATCCACTATTATATGCATTTATGCATTCATTGTATCCTCCTAATATTTTTTATTCTCTGGAAAATATTTCTAATTTGAACGTCGAAAGATATACGGTAGACGCGATTCTCGTCATCCTTTGACTTCTTGTTTGTAGTGCATAGGTTCTAAATTAACAGTGACGGAGATTAAACTTGCCCCAATTCGACCCGCAGTAAAAGATTAAAAAATTCCTTAATCCATACAATGCAAGAACTAGGGACACATCAGATACAAATACAAATAAATAAATATGCTTATTATTAATATTCATACATAAAAATATAAAAGAATTATTAACCTAAAATTATTAACCTAATATTAGCATAATAATGACATGTGTCGAAAAAGTAACACAATAAATTGTTTAAAATATGACTTTTGTCCATAACAAATAACAAATAAGAATATTTAATAATTTATATAATATTAAAATATTAAAAAACTTAATAACTTGACCACTTCTATTGAAATTTTATTTAACAACATCTAAAAAATAAATATGACCAATTATTTAGCCCACTTAAGGCACTTGTCCTACACTATTCTACTAACATTTGACCGATCCTTGACCAATTTTTTTACCGTTTGAATAACCTGTGACTGACTTTTGAATGACCCTCGATCGATTTTCGATCGACCTTCACACAAATATTATACAACTTTTCGATAACTTTTCAACATCTTTTAGCACTTGGATTTTCGACCGACTTTTAAATAATTATCGATCGACATTCAGTCGACCTTTGCACAAATATCATGTAACCTTTCGATAACTATCTGTTTATTATGATACCCATAAGAGAGTGCAAAAATTTAACATTATTTAGCCCACTTTAGATGATTGAAATTTCTTTTGTTCGGTATTTGTGCATTGCACAATGACCCCTTTGGTGGCTAGGCTTTGGATATTCCCAAGAATTGTTCTTCGGCCACCAAACAGTCCACAATAACACTATCATAGAATATGCTTTGGTTTTCTCCCTTTCGCGTTGTTCTTTCCATTTGAAAGATACAAGGCAGGCCACGGATGGAATTTACAAAGTATAATTTTAACCCGACCCGATCAAACGGTGTCAATCACTTCAAAAATTTATAATATATAGTCAAAATATATAAATATTATTAACAAATATGATAAAAAAATTATAATTTTTACCCAATCAAAATTTTTGTCGGCATGATCACGAGTAAAATTTATAGGTTTGGCTCGGCCTAGATTTTATTTTATATTTTTGTGCACACAAATTTTGGTTTTTCTTTTTTTATTTGTTTAAGTATCAAATTTAAATAAAAATTATATCAATTAATAATAGTTTTGCATAAAAAATTATTCTTTTTAATATATTTTGTAACAATGTTTATGTATTTTTTTTAAAGATAATTTATGTTTTTTAGGTATTTGTTTATGTAAATTTGAGTTTTTAAATAAAAATATATGAAAATCATAATATCTATGCTCGGTCTTTGATCAAGTTTTAATTATAGAAGGACATTATTTTTGACCGGACTTAATGGCAATTTTTCTTTTGAAATCGGTTAAAATTTGATTGATACTTAATTTTAATCGGGGTTTAATTCTAACATTTGATTTTAACTAGAATGCCCTCAATTAAAGCCTTCATGATTTTCAAACCAAGGTTTTAGAGAGAAAATTGCTATTCATTTGAATTAAATATTCTGTCTAAATTACGGCAAAAAAAAAAAAATTATATCTAAAAATAAGACGGCTATAGGCAAAAGAGTCCAAAAGTCAAAACTCAATTAAGATCATTTTATTCAATAATTTAAAAAAATTTTGATCAAGATATATAAATATTATACATATATTAATTTAAAAACTTATACCCGAGCAAAAGGTCATATAGGTATGTGACCACCCCAAAATTTTGAATTCTTTTGCAATCGATGCACATATTTTTTAATGTTTTAGGCATATAGAGGCTACAGAGAGCCCATGTTTTAAAAAGACTGGAAATTCTATTTTGTAAAATAGGTATTTTGTCCATTTTTTAATTTTTCTAAATATAAATTTTATGATAAAAAATAAAAACTGCTCAAATTCTGCTTAATGTTTTAACATAAATGACAAGTTTCTTATGTATGTATCAAATTTAAAATATTTTTAAAAATATTTTATGTAAATATTATTTTTAATGACTTTAGACAATATTTTATGTTTATAGTACCCTCACAAAAATTTGAGTTATTAAACAAAAGGAAGAGCAAAAATATCAACCGATTAGTTTAATTTGGTTTTGATGATACAAACATGATGAGGGATTGATTTGGCTTGACTAAACAGTTATATTTTCTCGTTTTAACCTAGTTTGGACTGAACATGACTCTTATTTTGATCAGACCCAAGTAAAAATTTTAAATGGTATTATTTGTTAATATTTACAGACTCAGGGGGCTATTCCATGGCACAGGAGCTGTGCCATCGGCCTGCGTATTGGATCAAATCCAACAGGAAGGGGGTTCCCTACCCCGCCCCCCTTTTTTGTTCACCCTTTTTAATATTTATTTTTTCTTTTAAAAATTTATTTTTATTATATTTTTATTTTATATTTTTATAAAATAATAAAATAAAAAAATATTTTTTATAATTTTTTAGATCTTGTTAATATAATAATGTATTAAAAATATATTATTATAAAATTATTATTTTATAAGGTTATAAAATATAATTCTCTTTACATAATAATATTTTAGCAATATATGACTACAAATTAATATTTTATAAATTTATAAAATATAATCCTATTTGTATAATTATATTTTAAAATATATAATTATAAAATTATTATTTTTTAAATTTATAAAATATAAATATTTAATAAATAATAAAAATTAATCTAATTTATAAATAAATTTATTTATTTATTTAATTTTTATGAGCTTATATTTTGTAAAAATATCTAAAATATATATAAATTAAAAATATAAAAAAACAGAGAAAAAAGTGGGTTAAAGATTAAAAAGGAAAATTCAAAAGAAAAAAAAAAAAAAGAAAAAAGAAAAACGAAAAAAGTGGGGGAGGAGATAACCGCGACATTCACAACACAGGCGCTATGCGATGAAACAACACCCCTGGTCCCAATAGTCACACCCTTAAAACGTTCATATTAACTTGACATTCAATTGATTGTTTTTTTTAATCATATTAAGTCTATTAATGTGAATAAAATAATAAGATATTATTGTGATCGTTAATTCAGGTTGTCTCTTGGATTGATCGGTAGTAAATCGGATCTTTGTCTTTGATCGATCGATACAGATCCGATCTCCATAACTCAATCTAAACTCATGCAACACAACAAGAAACAAGAGGAGAGAGGACGGCGAGTTCTTATACAGTAAATCTTTCGACACTCAAATCGATATCTTTATAAGAAAGATAAACAATACATTGAGGATGTATATACGGTGGATTGAACGTTTGGGCGCATCCATTTGATGGATGGCTTAGAGGTATACTCAATGAGAGATGATTTGGAGATAAGGCTGGGAGGCGCACCGCAGATGAGTCGTATTGGATTGTTGTTGTACGAATCAGAGAATGAAATGACCAGTCAATTGGATGAAAGATCTTTTGGAGGGATAGTTTTCGGAGTGAAGGGCTGGCCTCATTAGGATAGATTGATCGCCTTTTGGAGTGGATGGCTGGCCTCCTTAGGATAGAGGGATAGCCTCCATCTCTTTTCCTTTTCACATCTCCAGCATCATTTCCTATTGTTGGTGGTTTTTGGCCGTTTCTTTTTTCGTCTGGTCATTTCGGTTCTTCCTCTTTTCCGTGAGAATAAAAAAAATATTTATAGATGAGTGGGGCGGTTGGATTATGAGATAGTAAAACCACCCGTTAAACCGTTCCGCGGATAAAGACGAATCGGTAACTTGAGAGGCACACATAGGCTTGTTTTTTGGGTCGAAATTATTGAACCGCTTAGCCCTTTGTGGTATGAATTTTATTGAGCCTTTATTTCATATGTGAATCTTCTTCTTGGGTCAGATTTACTAAACCCATCAGATATAGTATTATTTAATAATGTCTCAATATTATCTGAATAATCTTCATAATATATGTTGATGTAATATTTTGTTGGTAGATTATGTGGGAATTTTGGTTCCCACATGAAATTGTTATAAATAAGAAATATCATTAGTTGTTATTAATGAGAGGTGTCATTGGTTGAGAGTTATGGTATTAGTAATGACTGTTGAAATTGATGATTATAATTAATATAAAGTATAATTATAGTACTTTTCTATCATTATAAATAAAACAATATTATTATTTATATATTTAATTATACACTCATTTGTATCAAAACTATTATTTTTTGTAAGAGTTATGGTATTATTACTTATTTTAACAATTTTAATATAAAAATATTATAATTAAATATATAAATAATATTTACCTAAATTTAATATTTGGGCTCTTTAATGGGACCATGGTTTTTTTTTTTTTTTTTTTAAATTTCATATACAATGAAAAACTTTGTTTTAAAATATACACTATAATAAGTGTTGCTCTTTGAAAAAAAAAAAAAAAAACCAACTAAAGAAAATCAAAAGTATTATTGTCTCGTGGCTCCATATAACATCATAATTAGAGAGTATATGTATAAAATTCTTCAAAAATATCAAAAGACAGCTCTTTTTACTATAATTAAGTTCACGAGTTCTTAATTCATATGAATGGCATAGTATACTACCGTTAGAAAGAGTGATATATCTAAATAAAAATTAAATATCAATAATAAAGAAAACATGAGAAAAGACAAAGGTACCACATCTGATAATGTAAATTAGATGGTAAACAAAAGAAGGGATATGTAACTTATAAATAAAATCAAAATTCAGATGGTATATGAATTGCAACCGATTCAAGTCCATGAGAATTTGTTGGCTATCCATTGTGGAAGTCAGTGTTCGTTTCATTTTGCCTGGCTCTGCTCAAGGTAGTGGGAGCTCGACACTTCCTTAGGAGGGCCAAAGCATGTGGCCATTGATCTCAACACCATGGGTGTCCCTTTCGGGACAGGCTCTGATCTCCCTCTCTCTTGGGGTCTGGTCATGATCCGGTGCTCGTCGGTATCATGGCACCATAGCACTTTTGGTACTCGGGTCATCCAATCTGGATAGATGGTCTTTTGTAATCCCGGTCTCTCGGGCGTTATACGTTTTGCTCTGGATTTTGGTGGCTGTTTGGGCTAAAGGAACTGACACGGTATCAATGCATCGGAGCTCTCCTGCCCTTTCGGTACTTGAGTTTCCCTGGGTGGGGTGGAGGATCTTTTTGCGATCTCGGTCTCTTGGGGCCGTTTTCATCTCTCTCTGGGCTTCCGTGGCCATCTGGGCTGAGTAAACCGACGTTCACCCGGTGATTCAAACAAGATTCCAAATTTACCAGACCCATCAGGAGAGAGAGAGAGGGAGAGGGAGGAACCTGTTGAGAGAATTCTACAACTTCAGAAGCTTTATGGTTTCTTCATCGTAAATATTCTTCTGCAAGAACAACTTCAGTCCTACTGATTACCCTTCTGATATGCATAAAACTCAAACTTACCAGACCAAAAATCTCAGCTTTCACGGATCATATTACCCAAAGATGATGAGACACGACGGGCAGACTCGAACACGAGCGGCATAGCAGGCACTATCCACAAACTGCATAAAAAATGGACCAACAGAGAGCAAGAGAGGCTTGCAAATTCACGAGTTCCACAATAACATGATACGATGATTAAGACACTTCATTCTTAATGAAATTATAACCAAGAAGTCACACACACTATCCTTTTGCAACAGGATAAATTGGGTTCTTGACAAAACTCCAAAATTCTACCCATCAATAGATGGAGAGGGTGAATCTCCCAGACGCAAATATAAGTTGGGGACGCATCCTCTCCCATCCCAATTACAGATTGTCGGGGAAAAAAACAGAATCATTGACAAAAACAATAGTCTTAAATTTCACTAAGTAGACTATATGAATTTGTTTTTACTGCTTGATTTAAGTGTTGACAAAAAGGTAGTAAAAAGGACCTTTTTGGAAAAATAGCTGGGAAGCCAAACTAAAGCATTGGCTTTGATAATCAAATCCATGCTGTTGTGTCCCCAGAGGATTTCTTGTCTTCTTTTGTGGGAACAAATCGAGGAAGATTCAGCAGCGCATTAACACAGGTCCCACCTTCTAGAGCAGACCACTCCATACCCAGCTCAAGAAGGGGTTTCTCTTCTGCAGTTGTTCCCTCTTCAATTCCTTCCGAAAGGACATTTTTCACTGTTCTATGATTAACATGATGGTCAGGCCGAGTTGGAGAAGATGGATCATCTTTTTCTTTTGCAGGTCCAGTGTTTTCCACTGGAGCTAGCTTGTCTTTCTCATTGGCATTCAAAGCAACCGATATGTTATTCTTGCTTGAGTCAAGGAAGAGGCAGATAACAGCACAATCGTCGATTTTAGAAGTCAGGTACTTCATTTTCCAAGCTCTGACAGCCGTCTCAACTAGGAGTCTAGCGGCGGTGGATCGTGTTGGCGCTGAAGCCACTAAATCAACCACTTCTTTGTTAGAGAGCACGTCCCAAATCTGAAAGACATTTGAGTTAAGATATCTGAAATATAACAGGTGACCGAGAAAATCAGAAATAGGGAAGAGGAGTTTCATGATTCTTACACCATCAGTGGCCAATACGATAAATTCATCGTGGTGAGTGAGGCGGCGATAAGAGAGATCAGGTACAGAGACTAGGCCAAAGTTCTTGAGGCAAAAGTCACCAAATGCTCTTGCCATGGCAAGGCCGGGGGCGTTGCTGGTGGGCAGCCAAACTCGGGCAACCTCTGGTTCATCTCGAAGAGCAAAAACACGACCTCTGTGCTTCCGTATCCTCTCTGCTTCTGCTGTTAGTGGCAGAAAAATCAAGCAATCAGTCCAAGAAGTGTCATAAAGAAAATTTGAGGTAATCAATGTAAAGCAGCCCTTTGTTCAACACAGTAACCACATTCATTCACATGCACAAAAAATATGGATGCATAAAAAAAGCGCAGTCCATTATATGTAAATCCTGCTATGAGGAAGCCAGGGAAAGGTCAGATCATTTTGCAAGCAGTATTACCTTGCATTAGATGTAATAAGTTGTTTTTACGACTTGAACCCATGATCACGGGTCAAATGACGACAACTCTACCATTTCGCCAATGCTTTCCTCACAAATATGTGAATGCATTATTAGGACACAAATTTATAATAGAGGTGTGATAAAGCAGTGGACAAGCCCCTCTCCTTCCAAAGCTTCTTGGAAGGATGCCAGGATACTCAACTAAGCTAGCTAAGAACACCAAAAAAAAAAAAAAAAGAGGATAACATGATCCACAAAATTTCTGTTATGTTTGGGGTCCAAGAAATGGTTGCAGCACTAATAGGTATATTGTAAGCGGTCTTAGCTTGAATTATATAAGAGGTCATTTCCACGACTTGAATCCGTGACCATCAAGTCACACGGAGATAGCTTTACTGTTGTGGAAAGGCTCTTCCAAGTAAGCTAAGACTGACTATATTATTATTCGTTCAACATTAAGATTGTCCAGGCCATTGCAAAAATTTAACATACAAGTTATGCCCCCTCCTTGGCAGACCCAAGACAACTGTTTCCTTGGTTAGGTTTAAGACTGTTTCACAACCTCCATTCCGCATCTTCTGTCATCAAGTTTTTGCTCAAACACAGAAATTTAATGCACAAAACAATTCACTCTGCTAGACATCTCTCATTTAAGAAACTAATGGAGCACTTATACAATGCATAACAAGCAATAGAAGTTAAAGAATTCTTTCAACAAGGGTTTTTATCTAGAACTTAGTAGGATGAAGGCTGAAAGAAGATTGCCAACAATTAGGGAAGATCGTGTTTGTACGTTTTAGGAAGAATCAGGGTGAAAGTAGGGAAAGGGCTTTACTGTAATGCTTTGGTTTTGAGAGATACCAGAGATACATACTCTACAGGTAATGCAGAGACCATATATTTTCTAAGACAAGTATTTGTTCAAAGTCAACTATAGAGATACATGTACCCTATGGCAGGGATTTGAAACTAAACTCAGAAAGAAATAAGTAAATCCAGCATATGTGGACTGCTTTGTAATGTTTTTCCACAAAAAATTCTGTTTTTTGAGAATTCAAGATTTTTACAACAACAATAATCCCAAATTTTTAAAATCTCACCAAGTAGGATTTCCTATAGGAATCTATTTCATTTATTCTACTCGTTTTAGTGCAAAAGCATCTGAGAATAGAATCAATTTCCTAGCATTTTCTATTAGATCACTTCAAATTTTCTAGGTCAAATCATGCACCACCCTTTCTAATTTTCTGAGAACTGACATATGCATGCTTTTTATGAAAATGGAAATGTAATCATGTTGTCCATGGTCAAATCTCGGCATCATCACTAATCAACAGTAGCAGTTAAAAAAGCGCAAAACCCACAAAAAACAGAAGCAGATTTACGTGTATCGGAATTGGGGGTGGAGGAGAGAGACACCTGGAAGATTTGGTTTGTGATCCACAGTTAACTGAACAGCAATCAGAGAGTTGTACTGATCTCTTGTTCCAAGTACAGCTCTAGAGTCCCCAAGATTTCCAATAACAAGAAATTGATCCTAAAAACATAATCAAGTAATAAATTCAAACAGGCATACTACAGAAGTTAGAGACCTGCAAATGATAAAATTTTGCACGGACAGCCAATATACCTGCTTTATAAGGGTTACTGCAGTTGTCCCACTGCAGAAGCAATCAATACTTGCTTGTACTTTCAATTCCCTGTCCATAACTTTGAAAGCTTTTAAAAATGAATCTTTTAGTGTCTGAAAGGTTTCAGAGTGCTTCTTTGTTTCTTCACGGTCAATGGAAGGCCTGGATTCTTCATCCGCAGATGCAAAAGATGCATCCTCAGAGTTCATGCTATTGGAATTAAGACTTAATTCCCTAAGAACTTCCTGACTTTTTTGAGTCACTTCCCATTGTGAACTTAGTTTCAGAGGAAGAGAGTCTCTAACTCTCTTTGCAACCATATGACCGTAGGGACCATGACCATCGAAAACACCACAGAAGATTGTGTCATTCCTTGAACAAAAATTCTGCAAGTCAACATCAGATAAAGTTATCAAAGAACACATAATAACTCAAGTATATACACAAGTATTTTTGCTGACAAATAAGGTAACTTTTTTAAGTTCTAATTTCTAGCATCACAAAACTGGAGATGACCAACAAATGGCAACGTGAGCATCTCCAGCGATGGCCCATCTTGAATGAACTGGTAATGATGCTACTACGAATATCCTCAGCAGTCAGCAGATGAGAAAACATATAGAAAGAATAATAACGTCTTGTTAAACTTCCTGTTATGTAGCTTATATTCAGTCAAATATAACTGTTCACATATCCAGATGTTTATCAAAGCCCAGATCACTAAGCATCCATGAGAGTGAAGTAAATGCTATAAAAAAAATAAGCCAGACACAAACAAACTTCCAAGCGAGGATAAGATCACCTGAGATTCAGAAGAGAAGATCCATGCACAGAATTGTCGTAACTATCCAGTTATATTTTAAGAAGGAAAAGGTAAAGTAGCTTATATCAATCAAGATTCATTTAGAGGCCAAACATGATGAGAGGCGTTCATTTTTTTCCAAAACAGATTCAGGGAGTAAGCGAAACAAGAAACACAAGCATGTGTCCAAATCTTGGTCAAGCAACTGAATCAAATTCCTGGAACAAAAATGGAAACAAGCACAGCCAATCGCTGTAAAAATCTTGTTCTTTGTACAAGAAAACAAATGTCATTAATATATGCAGCAAAAAATTATGGAGCAAAAAGAAAGAGACAGTTCAGTATCTCACAAACGAAAAAGTGATTCAGCCACTTGAAACAATCAATTCATACTCATTTCACTGGACATAGTTCAGGAAAGTCTATTCAAGCACTCCTTTGAAGCAGTGATCTTACCGCATAGGCCATAAAACCACAGCCAGAGTCCTAATGATCGATCCTATAAGAAACATTCTGGCATTATGCATAGGCTCGGGCATAACCGTCAACAGACACTTCAATCAAGTAATCAATAAAGGGGAAAAAGGCAGAAACCCAACAAAATTACATAATACTGCCATGAAGAAGGACTAGATCCAACAAGCCATAGAACCCACCTCCCAAACAATCATGGCGTCTTGGTTGGTCCCTTTCTTGCCTTGCTGGGTAAACAATGAGGCAAACTCAGTCACTCCGTTGAAGGAAGCCGACCAGGGATCCTATTTAGATGTTCCTCCCTCCTGTAATCCAAAGAACTCCGTGGCCTATACCTTTTCTCTGGAGCTCTTCCACTTCCTGACCTCTAAAGCAGCAGAAAGTGAACCAGGGAGAGGGCTCCTGCTTTCCGCAGACAAGCAGGACCCCATTCTCAAGGCCCTGACTACATTGATTATGCACTCCAGACCAGCTAGACAATCGCACGACCTAGTTTCAGCTGAAGGATCCGTCACAGCTGCTACCTTAACAAACGGCGAAAGCCACCCAATCGTAAAGACTATTTTAGCAGTTCACTCTCCCGGATCTTGAATAGTAACATCGAATCGAGAAACAACAAACCGAATCAACGACGACTCGAGCAGCCGAAAGTAATTCCGAAAACGTCAATTGCTATGCGCATAAACTTCCACCAAAAAGAGTAGACACTTCCCGAGAATACTTTTCACGGAGTAGTTAAAGGATGAAGAGAACGATCCACCCTTCTCATCCCGTCCCGTTCCTTAACATACAAATAGACAAACAATGAAGAGATCTGCACTGTACAGACAACAAGAGAAAAGATAAAATAACGTAACAATGAAGCAGCTACTGTTTCCTCAAGGTCCAATACTCCGTACCTTCTCTCTCTTCGCCCAAATACCCATCTCGTTCTGCACCGATTCCCAACCTCAATTCTTCAAGACCACAAAACCCTGCAGATTTCTAGCTTTCAACCATCTTTTCAAGCTGTTCCAGCTTCACAAAGAGAAAACCCAATCAAAACCCCAATATCCTCAACAAGCCCAAATAACATCTATTAATTTATTTATTTTCATATAAATTATTTATATAAATAAATAGGTAAAATGTTAGGTGAATTTAGTAATACCACTATTTTATGATATGTTAAAAAAATTTATAAATTAATCAAATATAATATTATATTATGTACAAAATTTTAATGTAAGCTTTTATTTAAATAACAATGAAAAATTGAAATATTTATAATTATTTTTTATATAAACACCAATGATTAAATGGGCTAATTTTTCATTTTTTGAGACATTTTGGTGGGAAAGAAGATGATTTTTTTTTTAATTTATAAGATTAATAATTTTTTTAAAAAAATAGACTCTAAATTATATTAAATATGACATCATATTAAATGTTATATCTCACATTGCAAAGAAGAATTATTTTGGGAAACAAAAACATTAAAACAGTGGAAAATTTCTCTTTTTTTTTTCAACTTTGTTTTTCCATTTTAGAATTTGTTACAGAGTACGTAATTTGTAAAACACCAAACGGAATCCATCGCATTTCAAATGATATTTGTTGCGTCAAGGCCCGCTGCATATCGAGACAGACAGTGGCCTTGATTCCTTAAAGACGCGGCGGCGCGTTGGCCGAAGGGTCCGGTCTCCGTCGCGTTGAACTTGGACCTGCACAACACAAACAACGAATAAGAGGTCAGGGATCCGGCAGGATTTATTCCACCGATACCGCTCCGACGCTCAAGTTAGCAGATTCCTGCAATGAACGGAAATGGCGCACGCTAAAGGGCGGTGCGCGGATAAATGTTGTAAAAGCGTAAGAGATACTCTTGTAATGATATGGAGAATGTGATGAGCAGGTTATGGAAGGCCAGAGCTTCGCTCGATGCACCGCAGAGGTGGCTAACTTTCGCGTGGTCCGAGTAGGCGTGGGGTGAGTGATCGTGAGTAATTCGTCTTGGGAAAGTGAGTCTTTCCTCGGCCCAGCTGTTCCTTTCTTGTGACCAAGTCAAGAAGAGGGAAGCTCAGAGCTCCACAGTTGAATTAGAGTTAAAATCGATTGTGGACCGTTAGTTGATATGGGTGCCAGAATGCCCGTTGTAGGGGCTTCCATGCCGCTAGTCACTATTGTGGACCGCCGGTCATGTCGATTGTCCTCTTGCCGTGGCTGGCACGCTTCTGAGCGTTGCCGGCCACGCCCAATTTTCTCCTGAACGGGGATTGGTTGGTTACATGCAAGCGACTGCGGGAGCCGTTGGCGCTGCACCAGCCACTCCTCTATTAGCTAGCCTTTTCGCCCTTCCACCGGTTTCCTGGCAACGCATTAAATGCGTTGCAGAGTTCCGTTACCTTCTGCCAGTATGGGCTCTGCACGCGTCTTCCGACTATTGGGCTGAGCTGGCCATCTCACGTGGGCTTTTGGACCTTTCGTGGGCTGGGGAATCCTTTATGGGCTCAAAAGTTCTTTATGGCCAAGACATAGGACCCAACAATATCTAAAACTCGAAAAAAAAAAAAAAAAATCAAATTAATTATATTTTTACATTTTTATATAAATTATATTAAAATAAATAATTTATTATATTATATTCTGTACTTCAGAAAAAAATGAAATATATTTTTTGCATTTTTTCCATCTTAATTTTTTGTAACCTGCAAATTGTTCAACCCTCTACCAATGCATTTAATATTATTATTGCTATTATTATAAATATTATTATTTAATTAATCAAAAAAATTAAATAATTATAAAAAAATAAAAATTAGTATAGCAGGGTCTGCCAGTCTCACTAACAAAAGGCAATCTGCCATTGATGTCTAATATTAAAAACTATATAATAAGTATATATCTTAATAAATAAATGAATTTAGCATTAATGACCCACAAACCTTGGACATTTTTATTTTATTTTATTTTTATAAGTATGATTTCTAGATATTTACCAACACAAATAAGATTAAAATAATTAAGAAAGGGCGTAACGGCAGAATTGATGAAAAGCCTCGCCAGCAGACCCGTACAATCCATTCACAGTCAAGTCTTTATTCTTCTTCCTCGGATTCTTCTTCAGGTGCGTTCTTCAGCCACTGCACCCACCAAAGTTCAACACTGGCTTGGTAAAAAGATATACTCAAAATTTGACTAATTTCAAATAAAAAATTAAATCACAATAATTAATAAATAAAATTAGAAGTTCAATATAAAATCTCCATGAAGGTCAATAAAAAATTCAATTTGGATATTATTATATTTGTTTTTAATTCTTTTTTTTTATTTTGGAAAAATTAAAAACACCAGTGGGGCCTGATACACTGATCTGCCCCTGCCTTAAGACACCATTGGGTACGTAACAGTCTTTTAAAATGCTCATATAAAAATAGATAAATAAATAAAATAACACGTCAGAATTGGTGTGTATGATAATTAAACAATGGAGCAGCAGAAACTCACTTGAATGAGCGACTCGGACTGCTTAACGAAAATCTTATCTGCTTCGTCTGCCCCTTCTTTTTCAGAGGCCCAGGAAAGTATAGCCTCTTCTTGTATGACATCCTTTGTATACAGAAAGTGTAAGATCTGTGAATAAATGAACAAATCAAAATCACTAGAGAATAAGTGTAAGGTTTTAATAAAGCATTTAGACATTTTGCATTCAAGGTACTTAGTAAAGCCCCTTAGCATCATTCCAAATAGCTAGGAGGTGGGATTGAATTTGCTTTGACATAATAATAATAAAAAAGAGCATCCCATATGTCTGACAAAAATGCAAATCGCCTGATGTAGATGGATGCTGATATTTTCATTTATGGTACTTACTAAAGTCCTTTAGCATCATTCCAATAAGCTAGGAAGTGGGATTGAACATAAAGTATCAGCAAAATGCATCAATACCACTGGATCGTGTAGTTGACAACTAGCGCACCTAGCATGGAATGGCATGCTGGCCGTGTTGGCGACAAAAAACACAAAACAAAAGAGAAAAAAACTTTAGCAATATTTTCAATTGTGTGACAAAATTGTATTATGTTGTATTGGCTAATATTTTCTCCAAATTCATCATTTTTTGCTTTGCAGAACAAAAATTGTGGCCGATCAAGATATTGATCGCCTAATATAGATGATGTGATGTGGCAATTGATGCTGATATTTTCATTTGTGGTCAGCATCATTCCTAATAGCAGGGAAGTGGGATTGAATTTGCTTTGCAGAGGGGGAACCATTATCCATTCATATAAATGTCCATCTTTTATTCAAGCTCCAAAGGTCACTCCGCTTGCATGGTAAGCGTTGTTGGAACGAAACCTGAAACTATGTAACCTCCGGAAGAGAGATTTCACGATAACTAACAGATGCTGCTGATGTAATATGAGCTAAGAAACTGTTATCGATTACAGTTTTTGTTAGATCAGTCTTCAGGCTTGGCAAATTTCATGATATTCGATTGTATCTTGAGTCTGTCATTGTATTGCGTCTTGCGTGTCAATCTAAGCTTTAAGGCCTTCTTTGGTCAAGTGTGGAAGGTTGAGTTTTGCTCACACTTTGGCTTGAGCAAAACCTGTCTAAGTACTTCAGTGCAGGGTTCGTTGGACTTTACATTTGAGCAAATATTTGTGGCAGTTCAGTTTGTGTGTTCGCCACTGTGTTCAGGTGTTCGTGGTGCTTTGCATCAATCCCGATGATAGTAGCTCATGCCACAGGTGTTCATAGTCAAACTGCAAAATGACGTGAGACAATAGCCCATGCTACTGAGGCCCAAAGTTGATCCATACAATGGTAGAGGGACAGCAACTCAAACCTATCTAGGCAAAACTTAGTGTAATATTCTCGCACGACATTTCATTCAAGCAAAAATATAGTTTTTGCCCACTTCCCATTCCCCTCAACTGCTTTGATCAGAGGTTTTTCTTTCAGTTTTTAAAAGCCTAAGTGTTCTTTTGTTTAAAATATGAGATATCTGCATTGTAGAATAATGAGTCTTCTTTGGAGATCCTTAAGAGTGAAACTTCGATTTTTGAGAGAACCACCATCTTAGTGAGAGATCTTCCGTCTTTGTTGCTGACAAAAACTTAGCTGACTTAAGATTTCTTGCATGTTTACTTTTATTAGCATGCAAACCTACGGAATTTTAGAGTGTGGCTCATACGTATATTTGAAGCGTGTTTGTGGCCGGAGGAGTTCCATCAACCAGAGATCCACTATAAAGAACTAGAAGGTGTCTGGGACAGCTTCAGGTTTGCAAATCTGAGGAAGGCATTAGATAATCACATGTCTGGTGTTAGTTGGCTAGGAGGATTAACACATACGTTTATTGATTTGTAAGTTGACTTTTCTCATATATTGAATTTTTAGCTGATGACTGAAGCCCAAAGGGTTTTTTAATCATCCCGACACCTACAAAGCCCTAATCTTGTCAAATATTAGTAGAGTTTAGGTTGCTTCGGAAATTCTCCAAATCCTACAAATTACAATTAGACATTCAATGATTTCTGGAAAGGTAAGAAGACATATGGATAAAAAAATGATGATTACGAGGCAAAGAGCAATATACAGGAAAACATATTCAAGTAGAAATATGTTTATCTTTAGAAATGCGGAGCTACAGCATAAAGATTGTTAGAGGTCACAATCTGAGAATACCTGAGAAAACAATGGAGAAAGCTCCTTTCCTGACTCAAGGCATATTTCTTCAAACTTTAGTATCACTTCAATCTGGAAAATGGTCAAGACGTAACACTGAGTAAGTTTGCTACAACTGCTAAAACTTAAACAGAACTGTTTCCATAAACAAAATTCTATATAACTAAGTACATATTTCATCACATTAGACCAACTCACATAAAAGGCCTATTGATTAGCATTCCTATCATATCCATGCATGACAAATTGATTCATCTCTTTGGTAAGATAAACAACTGCAGTGCCATAACTGTCATGCCATGTGATGTGAGACAAAGAGTCGGCTAACAAGAATAATTAATTGGTGGGGCAGGAAATCAAACAGCAGATCATCAATAATAGCAAGGAAAAACTGAACTGAAAAACTGAATTCAACTAGAATAGGATACCAAAGATTTCAGAGGAAGAAAAATAGTTATAAGTGAATAATTAGACTGATGCTCATAAATACATAGACATCATAAACTGAAAATATTTGGATCATGTAATGAAAAAAGTAAGCAATTTCTCTCTCTTTTTTGTGGTTAAACAAGGTATTTGTGTTAAATAATAACAGAAATGTAGCTCAGAAATACAAGAGATTTGATACGTGACTGAACCGTCTAAAAATACTAGAAAACATGATGAGGACAATTAGTTTTGCAGCAGGAAAAACTTTCCTTTAATGAAGCATCTACTCAAGACCAAAACTTGTACATATAGATTGATACAGAAGTGATGAACAAATGATTAAAGAACAATCCTCTCTTTTTTTTTTTTTTTTGGGGGAGGGCGACTTGGAAAAAGATTATACAAAATATAGATACTTGAGAGGATGTATCAATATTTACCTCCTCATCTAAGGTAGGTAGATAATACTTAAAAAGCTTTTGCCAAGTGCTGGCCACTTTGGCAACATTTCTCTGCAGCTCACCTGAAAATGTATACATGATCATTTCATAAACTATGGGCCAGTATTATAATAAACATCAAGCTTCAATAGTTGCCATCACTCAGCATGCATAATGACGGCAGATAGTTCATTTCAGCACTCTCCAACTCCCAAGCTTCCAACTACTAAGAAAGGAGATTGTTGAAGTACATCAGGAACAGATAATGAAATATGATCTAATCTACACTCCCATCTTTTATATTTCTGAGAAAACATAAGCATTCATTAGTTCTTCAGAATAACAATGTAAAAACCATCTTTATCATAAAATCAACAAAACTAATGTTGTCAAATGTGTGCCTAGACTCGAGGCTCATACCTTGGCACCTTAATATACCTAGATAAGGCTCAACCCAATAGGCACACACCTTATAAAAAAACTCCTTATAGTTTTTTTTAATTAACTTTTTTTTTAAAAAACAATTAGCTATTATACTTAATTACTAGCTATAATACTAACTTGATATTGTAAAACTATGATTAATGAAAGTTGTGAGTGGCCAATTAGAAAAGATTGATGAGAAAAATGAATTTGTATGTGAGGATTTTTGGACAAAAGGGTTTTATAATCAAAATTGTTTAGAGTAAATAAAACTACACAGCACACTAAATTTAGAAATAGTGTGAATCTTGAATATTAAGTGCCTTTAGAGCTACAGTATTAGAATTTATAAATAATGAAGATTCTAACTTAGAAAAATAAAGATAATGAAATAATTTAAGCCTATAAGTTAAAAAAAAAAAAGAATATATGAACTTTTATTTGATAATGATATATATTAATCTTTAATGTGACTATTTTGAAAATAATATTTTAAATTTTTTTAATGAATTTTATTATTATTGTGCATTTATGATAAGATTTGCTTATTAATTACGATATTTTATATTGTTGTTTAAAATCCAAGTTGATTATTATTGATATAAATATTTTTTGGTTCTATCGTTAGTTTTCACATTTGAAATTCATTTTAAAAACATGCTATATACAATTCTCATAAACAGGTGACTCAATTTCATCAAGTCTGTGGCAGCGCCTTGCGCATAAGCCCCAACGACAGTTTGCATCTTAATATGCCATGTGCCAGTAAACAACACTCTACGAATGATATTAAGTGCTTCAAGTGTGAAACTCACTACTTGAACTATGTGGTGTTTCTATGGCCAGCTTCATCATTGAATAGAATATTGCACCAGCACAGTCTGCAGAAGTCATATTGTATGACAACCTACAAACAAAGACCATAGCAATGTTAAAGGGTACTAGCAATTGTTCCCTAGCAAAATGCAAGCATGAACATCAAATCTGTTAGAAAAACAAAAGCACTAAAGATTCCAGTGTATAAATTGTTTTAAAGAAAATATTACTCACACTATATAATGGTTATCTAGCTTTTGAATTTATTCACAAGTTCCAAACATACAGTGCAGTAATCAGGGAAATTGACTTGGAAGAATAGAATGTACCGCAGTGAGTTTACTTCTAAAATCACATTGTCTTCCTTAATATTTTCTTGAACAGCTCTTAGAAAAGTAGCTTCAACCTTCAGAAAATAGTGACCAATAACCACTTAGTTTGAGTTAAAGGGCACAAATAATTGGCACTGCAGTCATCAAATTGTTCACCTCCTTCTCAAAGTAGATAGAGTCATCTCTAGAATCCTCATGATTATCATCTTCAGAATCAATACTGTTCGTCATCAATTCTCCTGATGGGGGGAGAATGTTGCCATCTTGATGAGACAACTCCAAGTCATCCTCGGTGGCCTGTGTGATTTCCGCAAGCTTTTCTGCAGGAATGGGAGCAACTGAATGCCTCCATTCTTCTTCACGGCCTCCTTCACAAACTGACCAAATGTAGCCAACCCCACCATTACCAACCTTGTATAAAGTGTATAACAGTGGTCAATAGTACTGATAAATAAGGTTCAAACATAAAAAAAAAAGACCTGAAACAAAAATGAAAAAAATAAAGGTGTTCAAGCTTTTCTCTGTCTTGTAAGCAGGAAGTAGAACAGTGGCATTTAATCTTCATCCTGTCACTTACAAGATGGACAAGTACCCGCAAATTGTAACAACACGAATGGCTTGTCAACCAAAATAATGGGTGTTTAAATGACATCAGATCAGATTTTTGCCCCCTCTGGAATGCCCCTTTGGGATTTTGATGCTTATAACTGGAACAAACAGCTGAAATCTACCACATATGACTCCTGGTAGAGTTACAAATGCAAATGCTTGCAAATACATATAGCATGTACAAATATGCAAATACATTGAGCAAGATAAAATGAACCACATCAATTAACCTCAGAAGGACCCAAGTGTGTCTGAGCTGCTTCAGATATCACATCCCCATCTGGCATGCCTGCTGTAATGCTTACAGCTGAAGGAAAACAAGCACATATTAGGGAAGCTTCTATAATTATCCACCTATATGTCTTTAAGTATGTAGAAAATATTGACAGAAACCTTCACTATTTTCAACAAATATATGCATCCTCCGACACTAGTAAACAAATGACCCCATGTCCTATACCAACACCAAACAGCTCCCCCACCCCCAACAGCCCATAAAAAAATGGGAGAACAAAATAAAACACAAAACAACAAAAGAGACTAACACATCAGATATTGGATGCTGAAAACAGCAGGGCAGTATGGGAGTCACCAGCAGGCCAGCGGCAAGAAATATAAAGCTTAGTGAAGTATTTTGGTTAGATATCATGGAAACCATAAAACCCTCTTAACACTTTTTATCAGGTTTTTATTATTGGGCTACCGAATCTTGCATTATAAAACTCACACACAATTCTCCACAACCCTTAGAAGACCCTCCTTCCATCTTCAACAATGAAAATAATCAAAAAGCAGTATGCAGAGCTTCAATTTATTTGTAATTGAATGAGGTTAATATCCAAGATGAAACAAATTCCATACACCTTCTCAATGATATAATGCACATAGGTAGGATGTTGATTCAGGAAAGTATTTACTATGGACATGTTCAAGAGTAAGCAAACCACAGAAGAGATGCCAAAAGGTTATATCATACGAGAAATTTCAGCCACAGCACTGCTACTGTCTGCATACTCCAACTCCTCATCACTATCTTGCACAGTTGGTTGTTGAAATAAAGATACTTTTGAGTAAGCAGGGACAACAAATTGCTCTCCAATAACGACCTACAAAAGATGAGCCACCACAAAATTGAAGTAGGATAACTACCGTGGACTATGAATGAATATGTAAAACCATATACTGGAACTTTTTACTGAGTTTTAGAACCATAAACGCAGGAATTGTAGGCAGACAAATGAATAGCAAGACAGACAGCTTAACCAATTCAGAAAGGGAAAACTATTGGACTTAAGCATGATTGAGTTTCATGTGACATAATATACCAACGCTGACAAATCTTCACAACTTTTCCTTAGAACTGAACTAGGAATTGAAAGGGGGAGACATATCAGCAAACCGCTATTTCCAACAGCTCAATTTGGGCTCAGCAACATGCTTCAGCCCCATCATTCTACTACATTCAGGCCAATGCCCTCAGTTAAACTACTAATACATTGAAAAATCATCTAATAAGAAATTATGAAACAAAAACAATAAGGCTTTGATTAAACAGAAAAAGGTCAATGCAACCACATACCATAGTCACTTGATCCTTTTTTTTTGGAGGGGGGGGGGGAGGCAGATAAAGCCTGTGATGATCAGAGACATGCTGACTGACATCTAAGGAAGATCAGATCACTAACCAACCCAAGGGTCTATAACTCTACAAACTAAATTTAAGGGTCACATTTTAGCATTTTCTGCATCTTCTTTTTCTCATAATGAAGTGTTGCTGAAACACTCTACTGCTAATGAAGGCATTAACTATTTTCAGAAAAACCCCCATCTATTTGTTGATATACTTGCTACATGTCCCATCATATTTGTCTCTTAAAATTATTTTTCTTGTTAAATTTTTATTATTAAGACAAAAATAATTATTCCATGTGTGTTTTCTCGCGCCATGACTGAAAACTGTCACAAAGGGATTAATAAATTACCAGATTATCAATAAATGCATAAGATGCAAAATAATATCATTTATACCACCTCAATATTCCACGACAAAAGTTCACTAGGTTCACAGTTTAAAATGATGTCTGACTGCTGAAGTCCTTGTATTATTTAACAAGCTCAAGTATGTGAATGTTGTTACCATATCAGATTTTGCAAGTTCCATGAAAGTGCTGCCATCAATCTCATCTTCACAGAACATTGTCCCTTCTCACATGGCCCAACAATATTAGCTAATAGCTAGCTTCACTCACACAGCAAAAATAATTACCAATGAGAAGCCTGTGGCAAAATTGACTGCTAATACCTAAATGCAGAAGCCACGTTCCAGGAACAAATTAAGTATCAAGGACATTTCTGCAGCCAAGAATCAGGTTCTGTGAGAGTTTGGTGCAAGGTGTCATATGATTTTTCTTAAATTTTCATTATACAAATATAAGCTAGATAATCCCAAATATTAAGTATTTATAATCTTCCTGGGCAAGACCATTCATTACCATCCTTCAATGTACTTGTTGACATGGCAAAATAAAAATACAAGTTGCCATATACAAAGAAGCCTCTACCCCAATCTTTTCTCCTTTTGAGCTTTCAAAGAAAAGGCTAAACACTTGCGACAAAAAGGTCAGCATATGCAATAGTAAATATTATGAAAACATGTTGTAAGAAAAATGAGGATAAGGGAATTGAAAGAAAAATGAGCTTTCAGCAGCTTTAAATCCAACTAAGCTCTACAGAAATGTGATCAGTACCTTAAAAGATAAAACAACACCAGGTTCCAAAACTGCTCCAGACTTAACTATCACCCCATCACATACAATTGCATGCCTTATTTTACTGCCATCTTCAATGGTGACCTTGTTCCAAATATATGAACCTTCTATCAAAACATTTGAGCCAATGCTGCACCCTTCCCCGATAACAGAATTTGAAATTTTACTGTCGTTGCCGACTGTAGTGCCATTTCCAATAACAGTGAAAGGACCAAACTCTGCAGTGCGGGATAGCCCTATCTCTGAAGAAATTAGATTAGTATTCACATCATGACTTCTCTTTTTTCTTTTTTTACTCAGGAGTGAGGTGACGAAATATTTACCACAACATAGCAGGTAAATAACTGAGGCATACAAACATGGTCAAATACTAAATTAGAATTAACAGGATCTTGCATGAAGGAAAAAGAAAAGGACAAAAAGCACCAAAACGAAATTCTTATAGCTATGTCAAGTATCAGAAGACAATAAAATCAATATTTTTTCCCCAGTGTCCATTCCATCGGCAAAGAAAAGTAACTTCCTCATTCACCAAATCATAGTGAAATGAAGAGAAATTGAGGGCATTGACAGGAACATACATTCATTCCAAACTTGCTTTGTTCATCCATTGTTTGTTCTTTAACAAGAAAGAGAGACAACAAAAACAAAGAAAAAAAGTTAAGAAATAAAATATATATATACGTTTAGCATGTCCAGAAGAAGCTTTCCTAATATTTATCAATCCAAAATGGTTTCCTATATTGGCTCATTTCCTTTTGGAACGAGATAAAAGCATCAAGGATGTGCCAGCCCTAATGGAAATATGGCTGCAAGGAATTTCTTTCTCTAAAAGGCTTGATGGAAAATAATATGGAAGAGAAATAACTTAAGAAACATAAGGGGAAAGAGAAGTAAACAAATACAGAAATCAAGCAGACAATCATCATAAAAACCTATATCATAAGAGTCTTCTTCAGATACAGCTTCAGTATCTCTCCTTTTTGATGCCTAAACCAATTGTAGCTCAGAGCCAGATTCCAGTAACCATAAAGATAATTGTTGTGGTATCAGCCAAGGCATGTCAAGCATAGAATTAGTGTGACCCATTCAAATCCTTAGAAATTACTCTCAAAGGAATAAGATCTGTTTCTTCCTACGAGCAAGCACATGAAATAAAGCTGGGTCCAGGGTCCTTTTTCAAGAGTTTTGGGAAAATAATGTTCCTGTTCTGGTAAAATTTCCATGTCGAGGAATTAGCCAAGGAATGTCAAGCATGGAATTAGCATGACCCATTCAAATACTTAGAATTTCATCTCATACGAATAAGATCTGTTTCTTCCTTTGAGCAAGCACATGAATGAAACTGGGTCAAGGGTCCTTTTTCAAGAGTTTTGGGAAAATAATGTTCCTGTGCCTGTAAACTTTCCATGCCTTTATCATCTTTCTGAATTTCAAGGGTTTAGTTCATGAGAATGCTTTGTCAGGTGTCATTTATTTCTTGTCTGGGTCAGCAAATTTGGGAAAGGTGGAAACATGATGTGAAGGGTGCAGTGTGGATGAGGGTGAGGTGCAAGGGTTTTAGTTCATGAGAATGCTTTGTCAAGTGGTATTTATGCCTTGTCTGGGTCAGCAAATCTGGAAAAGGTGGACACTGGATGTGAAGGGTGCGGTGTGGATGAGGGTGAGGTGCAAGGGTTTAGTTTGTGAGATGCAGGTCACTGAGGATGTGAGGAGCTGGATGAGTTTAATATACAAGGCATGAGCTCTTTTGACTGTAAAGATGGCGTACTCCCTATCTTACCTATCAGAAGGCAATAAGGGGGAGAAAGAAATAGAAGCTCGATGCACAAAACCAATTATTAAACCAACAAAAAGCAGAAGCTTGAGACTAAAATATTGACTTGAAATGAGTAAAGAAAAAAAAAATATCAAGGAAAAGCATGTATATAGGAAGCCAGATGCTTTAATTATCCTCACCTGATGCCCGGTACATTCCCTGTCTTTCAAGTTTAGTCACACAATTTCCCTGAAATCTGGACATCTGGTACCAAGGGGTACGTCCATCTCTGAATTATATCTTTGCTGATTGTATCATAGCTTCTAAAGCTATCAACTTTAGCCGCATAACTTGAATGTATTTCATGAGTAAAAATCTTGTATCCCATAATCTGAAGCATAAAGCCATAACAAAAGTCACTGGAAGAAAATATTCAAATTAACCAGAGGCTTTTAAAAACAAGATAATTCATAGGTCATTGTGCATCAATAATATTAGTTCACAGAAACTTTATTACTCAAGGAAAGTGAGAAGCCAAGCAAACATTTCTGAAGACACCTAGAATATCTTTCTTACATGGGAAAATGTTGTGATGAATACTTGCCTGCCTACACAGGATGGAAGGACGAGAAAGCAAGGAAAAAAATGCAAATTCCTCAAGAAATTGTTAGTTGGCCAGGTAATAAGTAGCCCCCCGGCAATTTTATTGGGCAATACTTTCCACAAAATATTTATTTCACATTTCATATTGCAACCTCTGCATATCCACATTTGATATTAAATCTTACAGGATCTCCATTCATCTAGTAAATTTTCAACGACATTTCGGTGTCCATTTTTCCTACCTCCATAGCAAGCTTTTAACATCTCCTTTTCTAAACCACATTTAGGTATCCAAGAAAAGACTACAAGACTTGAATGCCTTTCCAAACCCTATTGAGAGATGCTTGCTAAGTTGGTTTATGATATGGAACAGCAATACGTACATCATCAACAAGCAATCCTTTGACAAAATGGCGACGGAGATGCTGATAGTCAAAATTGTCAGTAAAAAGGCTAAGCACTTCAGGGGCACATATGTCAATGTAGCAATCCTGCAATGAATAAATGCTGGATTAGAATGGATATTATAATGCTTCATCATCTTATAATTCATATTAGATACTCAAAGCTGTGTAACTAAGTTTGCTCAAATTATCTTCCCAGGGGAGATGCAGTTACATCTATAAGTTGACACATTTTCATAGCACATTGAGTCGCTTGGAGCTTCTGAAGATGTACTATTGGAGTCTAACGTTTCCAAAATGACTGTATAATAGTAAATATGGGGTGTTTTTCTTCTATAGAAAGTTCCCTTGATTAGCATTTTCAGTTCCTTGAATAAACTTTTCATAGAAGCTCCAAAATTGTAGCCTCAGATAATGCACCATAAGGTGTTATACACTATGCAAATTTGCTTTCCCCTAACGGGAAGAGATTGCTTAATTGATAACCAACAACAACAAAAATCATCCTAACAATCACCACAATTAAGACCATTGATATATATATGTGCTCCCTTGAGCTTATTCCTCTTCAATCATCCTTGCATCCAAAAACATTATCAATGCAAATAATTGACACAACGTCCATGATGAAAAAGAAAAAGAGTTAACAAGGTCATCACTGGGACAAAATTCTGAAGATCAGGAGCATGAATCCAAGAGGAAAAATATAACTTTCCCATGGATGAGCAGGAGGGAGGAGTAACAACGAGATAATGAACAGACCTGCATGTCATTGTGAAGAGAAATGGAAGAATTATCAGTTAGCAATCCCTTGTCAAGAGTTACAGTCCCTTTCACATAGTCTGCTTTATCCTCATAGCACAATAGCTGCTTTGTCTCTGGATTAATTGCCATAAACAGCTCATCAGTGCCGAGTCGTGATTGTTGGGTAATCGCACAAGGCTTAGACTGTTTGATAACCATAGTCATGACAGCATTACTGTCTTTCTTCTTTCTCTCCTTGTGCTCCTGAAGTGCCTGTGTCAGTGAGATATTGCTCACCGTGTCTCCGGTCATGAGGATGAAATCTCCATGTATCTATATAGCAGCAAAAATGATATAATCAGAAATAAATCTTTGAAACATGAGAAAGGAAAGCAGGTTTTACCAAGCACACATTAAGAAAATAAAGCAACTCTTCAAACCAGATGTCCAAATGTACAAACCAATTTATTAGCAATGAGACCAAAGTAGGTCTCAACTGCAAGGCAAGAAGAGAGGAAGAGAAGCAGACATAATGATTTTGTAATATCTTCCGTACAACATGTCCAAGTGGAGGCACGAGAGGAAAATGAAAAATTAGTAAATTGAAAAAAAAAAAAAAAAACATTCATTTTCATTATTGACCAACAAATCTTACATCCTGGTAGTTGAAGAACTTTGTGGAGAATGAGGCAGACAGAATTCCCAGCAGCTTGAAACCAACAACAATCATAAGAAACTAACCACAGAATTTATCAATTCATGTCTCTTTCCCACAATCTTTCTACTCAAGAGAAATTGACACTTCTTTCTATTTTATTGTTCAAATGATCGCTTCAAGATTTAGCCACGAGAGTTTGGATTCAGAAGCAAGCAAAGGTCCCTCAAAGACATAAGCACCATGAAAAGTTCTCCATCAAAGGGTAAAGAGTGGAGCATCCCAAAAATTAGTGACAAATGAAAGAAGTATCATTAACAGCACTAAAAGCTCTATCATCTCAAACAAAATTAGGTATTGGTATAGTTCACAGAATAACATTAGCATCACACATGGGCAAGCACCTTTAAGCCAGCAAGTAGAGATCCCAACATACCACGTGTCGTTCATATATCAACCGCAGGGCATCTCCAGCGCTAATAGAGTTATGTGACTCAATTGTCGTTACAGAAAAATTTGGCTGCTTTAACCACTCAGAACTCTCCAAGTAATCGATCACTTGCTTTGAATGAGCACAGCAAAATACAAAAACTTCCTCAACTCCGGCTGATTCAAGCCACATCAAGGAGCAATCAATCATAGGAACGTTGACAAGTGGTAGAAGCACCTTCAATATAAACAAAGCTTCTTAATCTAAAAATTAGCATTGAATGAACTAACTCTACATCAAAACATGTCAGTAAACACATGAACAGCCCAACTTGCGCGCACACAAACGCAGACAAATGCCAGATACTGAAATTGCGTGAGTATCTCTCCGATAACAAATTGTCAAAGAGACCATCATAGTTATGTTTGCAGTAGCATTACACTTCCCCAGCAAATGTCCTTTAGTTCTGTCAACATAGGCAATTAAAATTTTTCCAGTACTAACAAACCCTAAAAACAGAACTCGTCACGAAAAGAGAAACGCACGATTGAATCCGAAACAAAAAGATTTTATCGCATCGTAGTATTAAACGAAAATGATACATTTGTTACGATACTAAATTTAAAGGACGAAATTAACCTTTACTCTTTGTCTCTCTTTTATTTTCCATCCTTTTTTCTTCCAAAAGCCAAATCTACTTAGGGATAACATCATAACCTTCAAAAACTTCAAACTTCAATTTCATGCATTAGGCAAATCTTCTTCATAATGAAATCCACACACCCGAAAACAAACCTTAAACAAAAATGGGAACTGTAGAAAGAGTAATGGAGCGCACCTTGGGGCGTTCTAGAGTGATGGGGCGAAATTTAGTGGCGAAGCTGTCGGCTAAGAGGACGGCTTGCAGAGTGACATGGGCAAGCTCCTCTGGATCTTCGGAAGCCCTAGCTGATTTTCTCTGTACCATCTTCTCACTCTTGTCTCTCCCGTCACTCCTCTCTCTACCCTAAAACCTTAGTTACTGGAAAACCTTTCGCAGTCTCCCACTATCTACTTCCAGCGACGGGCCGTCCTCTCCGCCGCGGGATCATCACCGGCGTCTCAGAGCTTTCTGTTTATTCCAAAAATCACACATTTCGCCGTTATAAATATATACAAAAAAAATTCAATTTTGTTCTTAATTTAATTTTTTTATTATTCTCAAATTTTTATTTTTCTCTATAATCCTAATTTTTTTAATATCTTAATTTATATTATGTAAAAATTTTGACCAAATTAAATATCTTTTGATTCATGCAATAATATCATATATCAAAAAATTAAGAACAAATAATATAAAATAAATATCTCATTTGTTGATTTTATATTGCATAACATAAAATTATAATTAACTTAATAAAATTATATTATAAATTATAAAACTAATAATAAGATAAATTAAAATAGCATTTTAGTATAGGCGTCGTGAGGACAAAACCTAATAGAAGCTTGTTTTGCTCAACGAAGCAGTGATCGAGCTCAACGTGCAAAAGCTTAATTGGGTTTTTTTTTTTTTTTTGAGATATTGATTTGAAATATAAATATATATACAAAATAATCCTCTAAAAATGAATCATAGACGTACTTCTAGTATCAAAATGATAAAAAAAAAAACAATACGTAAATTATATCACTAAAAGTTGGAAAACACTAAAACTTATATTTTCATAGAGAGACAAAAGTGATGGGAATGGTCAAAAATGGGCTGACCAAATGCAAAAGCCCACGGATGGATTGGGGATTCAAGGGATAGCAGCCCACGGCCCACTCTCGCAAAGGCTTAGGACAAAGCATCTAAACCTTCGGCCCAAGCGTGTTTGTCTGAAGCCATCTAGCTAAAAACGGCGACCAACGGCAATGTACATGAAAATAGGACTTGCCTTAACCTCTCAAACAGTTCAGCACCTAGAATATTGCTCTCGATCACGATCTCCCTTGAGACAGTAACTCTAATTCAATGAATCTCTTCCAAAGACGGCTATCATATCTATCGCCTCCGGCATTACTATGAAGAAAAAAGTAATTTCCTTGGTTGGCCACGGTTGTTATAATTGGTATCCATAGTCCCTGTAATAGCCCACCAAATTTGCGTAGACAGCTATCAACCAGCCTTAGCACCAAAATAGAGTTGAGTTGGCCCAAACACCATAAATACCACTGGCTCTCATTGGTAGGGGACATGTGCATTACAAGCCCACAGAAAAACAATACTTTGCTAAAAAAAACTCCGGGAAAGCTCTCATTGCTCTCTCCCTCTCTCTCTCTAAAATTGCTCTCGGTCGAGCGCACCATCTTTTTTCTAAAGCTGTCCTTCTACTAGATGCACCCAAACGCTCTGTTAGGCTCATTTATATATTAGTATATTTCGTGACCATACCTAATCCGTTATTAGTGAAGGTTCTATTATTCTAAAGGTCTATATCAGAATATCGCTTACTATTTGTTGAAATGCCAAGTCCAATTTCATACCTGTCGTGTGCCTGATCAGTACTCAAGTGCCTTTCCAAAGAGGCTTCGCTTGATGCATGCTTGTGGTGAGATCGAGCCTCGTTTCCGGTAAACCTGCGCCCACTACTCGCTCGTCTAGTGCTCTATCCTTGTTTCCAGTAAGCCTGTGCCCCTGCTCACCCGACCCATGCTCGAGCGCCAAATCCAATAGACCCAACGCATGAAACTCACTCGATCCACATTCGAGCCCTGCTAGATGTATCATATGAAATCCTAAGCTCGCCCACCGTGCACTATAACCATGCTCAAGCGCTGCAACGCATATTTTACCAACGATCATATTTTTTACCTAAGTTGTCGAGTCTTTCTATATATAGCCGTCTTATTTCATTTATCATGAACTTCTTGCTCGAGATTTGGATAGTCGTTTCAATACAAAACATATTCTTTCATACTTATTAATTTCTCCACTTGAGAAACTTAGCATCTACAATTGTGCTTTCTCAATAAAGTTTTCTCACCGCATTAAATTTTACTCTTTATACATTGTCCCACTTGTTAACCTTCATTGGCGATATCAGTGGTGTGAAAATTGGACTCCAATGGTATACGAAAATTTGACAGTTCATGAGGAAAAATTGACTTGAAGACCAAAAAACGTCCGACTCTATTATCACGGGCTAATCCAATGAGTTCATTGGTAGGGATTATAAAATTGGAGAAAATCGGTTAGATTAACGCGTTTGTACAACCCAATCTATAAGTTAATTTTTATAGTACAGATCTTCCTTAACTATTGAAATTATGAGGATTTTATTCGATAGTCGAGGTTTTCCTTCATCATAAAAAATTTATATTTTTATTACTTACTATTCTATCCTATATGCTCTTTATTGGTTATATCATCTAATTTAAATATTTTTTACGTGTATCGGATATTTATATTTTTACTACTTTCGCAATTTTATTGAGGGGTCAAAATTATTTGTGATTTAAAACTTTAGTTTCTTTCACACTCAATCCCCGAACCTGCTCATCGTCCAGACACTCATTCTTGCATCATTGCATCTTTCTATCAATTGAGAATGATCATTGATTTGAGCGTCGGAAGACATAATAGGGAGCGAATCCCGCCAATCCTTTGATATCTTATTTTCTAGTTGGTATGTGCACGATTTAAGTTATTAGAAATGGAGACCGAACCCAATTTGTTCAAATAGTTGAGGACAACACCAGCAACTCTCTAATCCGTCAGTAACTCGGATCCCAAGATTCAACAATAAGAAAATAAATTCTGAAGCAAAATTTTTTTAAATATAATCCAAATTTAATTTTTGTGACCACCCTATTTAAAGATCAAACTCAAAAAATTTATGTTATAACTCAATATAAGCTTTAATCAAATATTAGTTATAATGTTAAAACAGATCATGCTATCTAGTTAAGGGAGAAAACATTCCTAATAACACTTGAGGGAAGCACTCAATTTCCAACAAACCAATGGGACTCCAGCCATATCAATAGGCTCAGGCTCCAAATTTCTAACACCTTCAAGCTTTGTAAGTTTAGCCTAAAATTGAGTGCAAATAGCTTGTCATGTCCATAGTTTTTCATATAAACGGTGCTACTTGTTCGATCTTTCTTTCGGGGTTGGAGCCGACCGATCATTCTTTTTGTACCACATACGGTAAGCCATAGTGGCCAAGGTAAGCCGAAAGGAAATTGAAATAGCATCCTTGTATCTCCATTTACAACTTGCCCATCGACTGCTTGAGCCCTATAAAAAGGATGAGGGCAGCGCGCTTCCAATAAACCTCTTTCCTAATCCAATAAAGAAAGGACAACCAAATAAAAAAATAGGTATCATATTCCAAAAGGAACATACATATAATACTACATGAATCCTTATTAATAAAAACGGTAGATGTGATCCATTTTACGTCGATTTCATCCCTCAACGCTAAAACATGTAAAGGGAGGAAGCGAGGTGTTCAAATAAGTTGTGCCCATGTGACCTTACCACTTGAGAGTTGAAAATCCTTTATTTCAATTTCACAGTGAACCCACTATGATGAAAGAGGGTCTAAAATTTTGTATCTCTTATGGTATATTTAGTTATTGAAATAGAATAAAATATGAATAAATTAATTATTCTTAAGGAATGACATATGATAAAAATAGAGTTAAAAATTATTATTATCATATTTAATTACTCATTTAGAATAATTATGAATAAGTTAAGAATAATTTTTTTAGTATTTGGTATGAAGAATAGTAAGAAAAATAAGATGAGAATTTATATTAATAACTTTTTTATATTTATTCAAAGAAATAAAGTTATGAACTGCAATGACAAAACACAACATATGCAAATATAATAAATAAAGTTTTCAATATAAAGAAAAAAAAGAATAATCTTAATTTCTCAATTTGTTGTGAACCGACATGTGTAACTTTCCATTATTTCCTATGAATATTCTTAGTTTAATTTCATTGCTCCATTACTCAGTTTTCGATCATCATATACAACAACAATTGCAAAGCAATTTTACTCTAATTTCAGTCATCAAATTTCGATTTTGTCACCATCAAATCTAGGCCGACAACAAACACGACAATAGAGATGAATAAATCGAAGCAATTTCACAATAACAGTAGCATTCTTGTTCTTGTTCAGTAGCGTTCTAAATGTGAAGAGATGAAGATGCTATCACAGCGTCTCAATTGTAGGCCAAGGTTTCGAACGAGGGACAAAGGAGGAGAGTGCTACTATTTTTTGAATGAGAGTTTTGAAGAAGGATGGAGGCGAGAGAAGATAAATAAGGAAATGAATAGGGCTTTAAAGATGAATGGAGGTGAGAGAAGATCTAAATTATGTCATACCTCATATAGCTTTGATATCGATCAAACTATTGTTGGGGTCACTCCCTCATGGTATTTTTGTCCACGGACACAAAGAAGGAAAAGGACGCGGACTTTTGGAGTGGTCCGAGAAGCCTATCATGACAGACGATGGCTCATTAGATGCGTCATGTCCGAGAGGTTATTGAGGACATGGACGAGAATTCTGAAAGCCTAGGCGTTGACTCTCTCCGTAGGCCTGCTATTGCCGCTCTTTGCAGGTGGGTAG
The DNA here is from genome assembly GCA_033239525.1 of Nepenthes gracilis. NCBI lineage: Eukaryota > Viridiplantae > Streptophyta > Magnoliopsida > Caryophyllales > Nepenthaceae > Nepenthes > Nepenthes gracilis. Next base: position 2,392,427 of record BSYO01000010.1, read on the forward strand.
TTGACCCATTCTGATTAGAGATTGAAGTAGCTACAACTTTCAAGGGTGTCAGGCCTGCCACTCTAACACGCCGGGCGTGTGCATGTCATGGCAGGATCACGTGGTCCTGCCACCCTACTGCTAGGGTGGCTGGCCGGCCACTAGACCCCTTGTGTATATAAAGGCTTGTGCTCTTGCTTGTCTTGGGTGTCTTAAAGAGCAGTATTGAAGTGAGCTTTTAGAGAACTATGGGCAAGCTTTATTGTAAAGATAGAGAGAGATACTTTTTAGAGAGAGATTGAGTGATATATACTTGAGATTATTTTCTTTTGCTTGGGCTTTGTATTGTTAACATTCTTATAAATAATCTATACTTTATAGTATATTCTTTGGTGGTTTTTTCCTAGGTTGAAGAAGGGTCTTTCCGTTAAAATTATTTCTCTATGATTACTATTCTCTATATTGTTTAAGTGCTTTGTTCAATCACCGTGCGTTTTGTGCCAAAGTGGTATCGAGAGAGTTTGGTTCACGGTTGGATGCTATGGAGGTTGGAAGCAAAATGACTTACTTGAACGAAACCAACTTTGACACTTGGCAGAGCAAGATATCAAACTTGCTTTTTGTGAAGTCCATGTACAATTCGATTTTTGCCACACAAAATCCGGCGGAAAAAACGGATGAGAGTGGGTGCCAGAGCACAAGCAAGTGTGCGATTACATGTCCGATTCGTCGATAATCAATCACGTTCGCAGAGAGACGAATGTCAAGCTTTGGGAGAAAGCGAAAAAGCTCTATGCCTCCAAGACCAACAAAATCTAACATTGTATTCGGTACAAGGACACTCATCTTTCGCTAACCACCCGAACAAATTTCGGGTTGTCGTGGAGAATGGATGGGGATCAAGTTTGAGGATAATTTCCAGCAACCCTCCTGGACTCATGGGAGGTCATGAGGATCATCATTGCCAACACTACTCCCATGGTGACTTTGGAAGTTCAGAAGTGAGGAAGTGAGCGTCCACCTCTAGAATGTCAGAGGGGAAGGAGCCGAGACGTGGGCCCAAAGTGAAGACAAATGGCGAGTAAGTCACGTTCAGAACATGGAGTGCTATCATTGTGGCAAGAAGAGCCACATCAAGAGATTTTATTACAAGTGAAAGCGTGAAAATGCTGGAAAAGAGAGGGGCGAAAAGCGACGTGGCGAGGAAAATTCCTCGGTCTCTGTTGTCACAGGAGGTGACCTCCTTTTGGCCTGTGAGTCTAAGGACTCTGTGAGCATTTCTGAGCAAGCCTCTGATTGGGTGGTGGATTCTGGCGCATCCATACACGTCACCTCTAGGAGAGAGTTGTTCTCCACTTACACTCTGAGTGCCCCAGGAGTGTCGAAGATAGTCAACATGGAGACGTCCGATATCATTGGACGTGGTAACGTCTCCTTGTTGACGAACAATGAAGCCCGACTGATTTTAAGGGACGTCCGACATGTCCCCGATATTCGTACGAATGTCATTTTAGTAGGACAGCTTGATAACGAAAGCTACTGTAGCGTCTTTTGTGACGGCGGTTTCAAGTTGGCAAAGGATTCCATGGTGGTTTCCCGAGGAGTAAAGGCCTCAGGCCTTTACATGCCGAAAGCAAAGGCCGAGGTGGCGGAGGTAAATGCCACAAGATTGTGGAGTCCTCGGGATTATAGCACAAAAGGTTCGGACACATGAGTGAGCAGGGTATGAGTCATCTGGCCAAGAAGGGTCTCATCCCAATGATAGATGGAGAATGGCTGAGGACTTGCCCTCATTGTATGGCGGGGAAGCAACGGAGAGTCTCCTTTCAAGGAGGCACATCTTCCAGGAGATCCGAGGTCCTAGAACTCATCCACACGGATGTGTGTGGTCCCCTCCCGGAAAGGTCTTTTGGAGGAGCACAATACTTTGTCTCCTTCATTGACCATTGCTCGAGAAAACTGTGGGTATTTTTGCCGAAGACTAAGGATCAGGTTACGGGAATCTTTGAGCAGTTTTCATGTCCTCATTGAACGTGAGACTGGGACAAGGTTGAAAGCCATTCGGAGCGACAATGGTGGAGAGTATATTGGGACGTTTGATGTCTATTGTACGTTTGATGCCTATTGTAGAGCTCACAACATCAAATATCAAAGGACTCCACCGAAGATGCCACAGTTAAATGGCGTGGCCGAGAGGATGAATCGCACCCCGATGGAAAGAGTCAGGTGCATGTTGTTTGAGTCCAGGCTTCCGGAATCCTTTTGGGCCGAGGCCTTGAAAGCGGCCGCCCATGTGATCAACCGATCGTCTAGTAAGCCTCTGGATGGGAAAGTTCCAGAAAAGATCTGGATCGGAAAGGAGCCAACATACAACCATCTTCGGACATTTGGTTGTAAGGCCTTTATTCATGTTCCGAGAGATGAGAGGAGCAAGTTGGAGCCAAAAATAAAGCAATGTGTCTTTCTGGGATATGGCAAGGACGAACTTGGGTATAAGTTCTATGACCCAAAGGAAAGGAAGTTGGTCCGGTCTCAAGATTTGGTTTTCGTTGAGAAAGAGACCATTAAGGACATTAGGAAAGAGATGAAGTCTCAACCCAACACTTCCCGGACGAACAAAGTTGATGTTGATGCTGTCCGTCCATTACCTCTTGAGTCCAATGTCGGCGGATCAAGAGTGGCTGTCAACCATGATGAGGCGGTTTCAACGCCTCAGGAGAATCAGGTTGAAGATCTGGCCCCTCAACAGGCTGAGGTGGCCCCTGTGAGATGGTTATCTAGGGAGAGACGTCCGTCCGTCCTCCTTCCAGCAAGTGAGTACGTCCTCCTCACTGATACTGGAGAACCTAAAGATTTTCGCGAGACCATATGTATCGCTCAAAAGGATAAATTGTTTGAGGCCATGAAGGAAGAAATGATCTCTCTTCATGAAAACTATGTCTTTGAGCTAGCTAAATCAAGCGAGGGAAATAAGGCCACGAAAAACAATATCGAGGATAACGGTTTGAGGTAAAGGACTTTGGTCAACGCAAGGGTGTTGACCTTGATGAAATTTTTACACCTGTTGTTAAGATTACAAAATATGATCTTGGATACGGAGATTGAGCAATTGGACGTCCGGATAGCTTTTCTCCATTGAGATCTTAAGGAAGAGATCTACATAGATCAATCAGATGGTTTTAAAGTCAAGAGGAAGAAAGGACCAGTCTGTCATTTGAAGAAAAGATTGTATGGGCTGAAGTAAGCTCCGAGACAGTGGTACCGAAAGTTTGAGCCGGTCATGGCAGGACGAGGATGCCATAAGACTATTTTTTACCACTGTGTCTTTGTCTAGAGATTTTTGAAAAACGATTTCGTCATCCTCCTTGTTTATGTGGACGACATGTTAGTTGTCCAACAAAATAGTGCTCGGATCAAGGAGCTGAAAGAGCAACTGGGACAGTCTTTCGCTATGAAAGATCTCGAACCGACGAAGCAGATTCTAGGGATTAGAATATTTTGCGACCGAGGGGACAAGAAGTTCTAGCTGTCCCAGGAAGGCTATATTGAAAAGGTGTTTCAGCGATTCAATATGGAAAGCTCCAAACCTGTCAGTATCCCTTTGGCCAACCATTTTAGGCTGAGCATGCAGTAGTGTCTGTCCTCAGATACTGAGATGGCGCGCATGAGTAAGATACCTTACTCTTCGGCCGTATGTAGTCTGATGTACGTGACCGTGTGTACGCGATCGGACATTGCTCATGTGGGTGGTCTTGTGAGCCGCTTTCTCTTAAATCAAGGGATATAGTATTGGTCTGCGGTAAAGTGGATTTTCAGATATCTCCGTGGGACCTCCAAGGCGGGTTTGCAGTTTGGAGGAGAGAAGCCTCAGCTGATTGGGTACACGGACGCAGACATGGTCGGGGACATTAATTCTTGAAAATCAACGTCCGGATATTTGGTGAAATTTACAGGATATTTCGCTTAACGGAATTCATTGTCATAAGAAAATGTTGTGGATAAAAAGGTTCGTCCAAGAGTTGGGTCTAAGGCAAGAAACATACGAGGTCCTCTATGATAGCCAAAGTGCCATTCACTTGTATAAAAACTCCTCATTCCATTTCAGGTCAAAGCACATTGACGTGCGATATCATTGGGTGAGAGACGTTTTTGATGATGGGCATCTATCAATTGGAAAGGTCTGGTAGGATGACAATGGTTCGGACATGTTGACCAAAGTTTTGCCAAAGGGAAAGCTATAAGCTTGTTGTGACATTGCCGATTTAACTAACTTTATTCCCATTCGGTTGTGAGGAAAAGTTTGTTGGGGTCACTCCCTCGTGGTATCTTTGTCTGTGGACTCAAAGGAGAAAAAGGATGCGGACTTTTGGAGTGGTCCGAGAAGCCTGTCATGACGGATAAGGGCTCATTAGAGGTATCATGTCCGAGAGGTTGTTGAGGACATGGACGAAGACTCTAAAAGCCTAAAGGCTTCTTTGTTGTCGCGTTTTCTGGTTTGAAATTGGAGGTTGCGATTATAAATTCCAAGGGTGAGCAACCACGAGGCTTCGCGCATGCGCATACCATGGCAGCCCAGGTGGCGTGGTCCCGCCACCAAAACCCACTAGGCCCCTTGTGTATATAAAGGCTTGTGCCCTGGCTTGTCTTGGGTGTCTTGGAGAGCAGATTTTGGAGTGAGCTTTGAGAGAGTTGTGGCCAAGCCTTATTGTAAAGATAGAGATAGACACTTTTTATGGAGAGATTGAGTGATATATATACTTGAGATTATTTTCTTTTGTTCGGACTTTGTGTAGCTAACATTCTTGTAAACAATCTATACTATATAATGTATTCTTTGGTGGTTTTTTCCTTGGTTAAAGAAAGATCTTTCCACGTTAAAATCTCGTGTGTGTTTTCCTCGTTTTTCTATCACTACTTTTGGTTGTCCGTCCGAGAGCTCTGTTCTATTGCTATCCGAGTGCTTTGTCCGCTCAGTCACCGTGTCTTCCGTTTTGTGCCAACAATTATAACGTCGGATCTTACGTAAAGAGTAATACCCTCCAATAACAAAATCAGAGTATATAAATCTTTGAAAACAAATTATAAACCATAATCTAATAACCGATAACCACTGATTGGACAACCTGAAACAATCACAAGACTACAATCGCATTAATTCATGACCTGTTATCTAACATTCAATATTTTATTATTCTAGACATATCAAAAAATGACCTAAAAATCGATACAACATTTTATAACATGCTAAAGCTGTCTGAAAACTGAAATAATTCAATCTGGATAATCGAAATATCAACTAATATCATCCGAAATTATCCAATCAATTAAAATACAATATTAGGCCCATTAACCATTCTCTGAACGCTATCTGAATATAATATAATATAATAAATATTGTCCGAAGTAATTAAATAATGTTATAATCTGTAAACATAATAATTTAAGCTTTTCATCTCATTTTGATCCTTCAATCCTGTTAGTCTAATAAGAACTCATACGTCTCATTTTAGAAGGTTAGTAAAAATAATAAGTGAATCAAAAACTCAATAAGGTATATATATATATATATATATATAATAACAATAAAGCATATATCTTTACATTAAAAATATAATGAATGACTAAAGATTATGATTGGATGCAATGATATGAAATTTTTATAAGACTTTTGTTAGAAATTCAGTTTCTATATTTTTGAAATTCTTGTCATATTCTTATTCAATTTAAATTATCAAAATATGTTTAATTCTTATTTTTTTTAGGGGTTAGAATCAATAGGCCTTACCGACTAAATGGGCAGATAATTAAAATCCGAATTGTATATGCTCCCACATAACTAAAGGTCATACACTACTATTTAAGATCCGTAGGTGAGCCGTCTATATATTACACTATAATGGGGTCGAACGCCACTTCTAATCCGCGAATGATATGTTCGAATATCAATATATCATTATAATATATTAATGTATAGTATAATACATTACCCGTTAAATAATAACCTTAGTCAAATACAAATTTTTGAAAAAAACTCTACACTTATTCTTTATTCTTCTTAATTTTCTCTCTCTCAGAAAATGATAATATTTATTAACTTAATTGTAAAGTTTTCCTTCAATCATTTTAACATTTCATATTTAACATTCTATATAGTTTGGTCAAGATAATATTTACAAGTATGAGACGTTGAGTTAACCAATTAATGTAAAAATTCAGCAACCATGTACAATTTAGATATCAAAATCTCAGTCTATGTAGGTTCAATTGTGTATATTAATTAGTTCATATAAACCATATATTTGATAATTTAAAGTATGTAAAATATTATGTATAAATTTAAGACATGTAAGGGTCAAAATTTAGTAAAAATGACAGCAAAATCAACAATTTGAAAAAAATTTACAATTCAAGTTTAATAGCATATATGTAAAGTAATATTTTTTAAAATTATAAACATACAAGCTTATAATTTTAATTCAAAACATGCAGTAACAAAACAAAATTCATCACATCAAGACCATTAAACAATAAATTTAAGGCATACATGCAGTCAAATTATAATATTCAGGATATAAATATATTTACATGAATTTAAATATGAGTTCTTATAAAATTTTATTATAAAAATCATGAAAAACTAACATGCATGTTCAATACAAATATTAATACTTCAAAATTATAATATAGTTAAGCAATGAAATAAGAATTACTCATGAAAACTAAAAAAGAATAGCAATAATAGAAAGAGGAGTATAGAGTGCACTTACCTTAACTTTAATTTATCCAAATTCTCACTTAAATTAATTAAAATTTGAGTTTCTTGGCTTCCTCTCTCTTTTCTCCTCAGCTGATTATCAGTCTATTATCAATTAATTGTATATAGCTTGTTTCAAAGATGCTAAAAATTCTGCTTAATAATATATGTCGAGTTTAAGATTATCTCTAAATTAAACATAAAATTGTTCCTCATGTACTATAAAAAAACAAACATCATTTGCAAGGTTAACCTAAATACCATCGAAACTTGGTTTGTTCATTTTAACCTGGTCCTAACCCATCGGATTACAAGAAGTGAGACGTCAAACGACGATAAACATCTACTCCTATGACATAATGGCTTCCAAAACTTCTAATAAAAGAAACATGGGAAGAAAAGATGATGATGGGAGACAACATGCATATCATTGACTACAATTGATAAATGTGTACCTGATCTTTTATATCGAGGTGTTCCTAACAAAGGAATGAAAAGAAATTTAATGGGATGCTCGTACTAAACTATGCCATTGGACATCATTCTCATTTGATCCAAAAATCCTAGAGCAAAAGGACCCATTTGAGTCAAGAATCTAGATCACCATATTATGACGAAAGAGAATTAGAATTATAAACTAGGTCACATTGGTCAAATGTTGGTATTTTTCATTTAACAAGCACTCTAAGAAAAAATATGACTCATTTGAAAATATAATAAAAATAGTTGCATCAATGGAATAAATGTGTCACAACATCGGTTAAATAAAATGCCTAGAGGGTGCCATTTGTCAATTCAAATTTGCATATATTTCTCATCATCAATGGAATACGAATATAAAGAAATGAATACTGTCCGAAAACTAAAAATATTCCCCAAGCTTTATGAAGTACTATTAGGAATCTTAGTAGTCCATATGCACCCTGTCCCTAGTGTTGTGTGATTGAAGCCAATTTACCTAGAAAGAGCTACCTTCAAAGAGTTGTGCTTGAAAAAAATAGAATGAACATATATTACACATGTAAAATTAACAAAGTGAGAATATGCCACCACTATCATGAAAGGATGTTTTTATTATTGAACTTTTTCTTTACATTTGCAAGCCTTGTTTCAAGTAACATTTGGTATGGCATTTTCATCATTGCATCTATACCAAAGGACCCTATGTAAAAAGCATCATTTTTCTTGCCATTTTCTTCAATAAAAGGAAAATCGAGGTGCAAAAGACATAAATAGACAAAAGGATGGATCTAATCAATTGAAGTGGCCCTATGAAGGAAAGAGGTTTATTCCTCCATCTAGCAATTATTTTAGTGATCTTGTTTGTGATGGGTTTACAATCCTCAATCTTGAGTCTAGAAAAAATGAGGGGTACTCCTAGATTTCTAATTGGAAGGGCACCAAGTAAAAATCTAAGAAGCGCCATAATATTAAATTTTACCAATGGATCTGCTCTACAAAGAAAAATCGTAATCTTCTAAGGATTAGGAATAAAGTTCGAAAGAGTAGAGAACAAGTGGAGGCCATCCCTAAGAATGGAGAAAGAATGTAGATTTGCCCCATAAAAAAGTAACAAGTTATTATCGATAAAGACTATCATGCTAGTTTTAGTTTTCTTTTACCTGTAATGGAGCTTAAGCTTTCTATTTGTATCACATTTGATCAAGATAATACTATAAAGCACATCCATAGCATTAGTAAAGAGATATAGAGATAGATAATCACTATAAGAAACTAATCGACCCACTATTAATGATTACCAAGAAGGAGGTAATAGAAAATCATTGGCTAATCCATTGAACGAACTTTTGTGGAAACTCCATATGGCTCATCACAACACATAAGAAATCTAACTCTATCATATTATAAGTTTTTTGGAGATCAATTTTCATTATACATTAAGACCTACCCTTATCAAGATGGCAACAATGAGAAGTTTCTTTGTAAGTAGATAGAGTGTTTATCCAATGGGCTACACTCTCATGGTCGAGGACTTTATTTATTCGCGCACCTTTATCTTTTGATTTTTTAGTCGAAGAGATCGTTGTACCTTGAAACATATTAAGAAGTTTGGTAGTCTTGATTTAATGTAATGTGTTCTGTTCTCCTCTTCATCATAATCATACAAGTATATTTTATTTTACTGTCTACACTCTAAAATTGTTTATCAAAGAATTTGTTTCAAAGTTAAAAGCGAGTAGTCATACGATTACTGAAATGACAATATTAGATGGGTTGTCTTTGAATTGAAAAAGATCACACACGTGTTCAGTTATTTGTAGCCTCTCTCTCATACAGCCTCAATTTGAAGGTCCAAAACACGACCATTTTTGACAAATATCTTCTTACAGACCCATCTCTATAATAATAACTCACTCTTCAGTCATTATTATTAGGATTATCATTTTAAAAATTTTATCATTAGATGATAACAAATGCCTCATTTGATTATTTTGAATTTTATTGTCTTATATTATCTGAAAGGCTCTTAATTCATGATAGATCGGATTTTTTTTATGTTTTAAATTTTGATTTTCTTTATTTTTCCTATTTAGTATTTGGGTTTGATTTGGGCATTATCCATGATATTTTGATTTTGATTTTTGTTTTTTTGGTTGTTTTTGGGGATTGCATTTGGCATTTTTCCATGATCCCTATTATATAATCTTTTTAATTTATTAATTTATTACTATTTATCAAAAAAATAATTATTTAATCTCATAAAAATATTTTTTTAATATTTAATCCCTGAAAATTTGTAAATATTATAGACTCAAGCCTTATGAATTTTTGTTGATTATTAGTTTTATAAACCAAGAAAATATTTTTATTTTTTTCTTAAAAAAGGAAATATACATAATATTTTCACACCACACCAAAACAATAAAAACCAATGGCCATATCCGCTTAAATTATTCTAATAATTGCACATCAAAAATTTTAAAAATAAAAAAAAAGACCAAAAATAGCTAAGTTGTTATGATCATATAATCAGAAGAATAACCACCCTTGGATTCGATTGGATTATTCTTAGACCCAAAAATAATTAATTAATTAAAAAAAACAAAAACAAAATCTTATACTTCGGTGGTAGTTCCACTTCTCCTCCTTTTTCTGCTCGGTAGTTTCTTCGCCTAATAAGGGAATATGTGGGTCCTCAATTTAAGCCTGGCCCACACACCTGCCCACTTATTCCGTACAACTCTTGAAATAATTCTTTTTTTTTTTTTTTTACAAAAAAAATCTATAATCATTTATTCAATGTAACATTGCTTATTAAAAACTGGCGCAATTATTTTTTAATATATATTAAATTTAATGAATTATTAAATTATATAATAATAATAATAATTGATATTTCAATAATTAATCGACATTGCACATTAACGTTACGATTCTATTTAATTTAAACTCTCTCTCTCTCTCTCACTCATTTTTCCCTAATTTTTATTTTATTTTTTTTCCAATTTTTGTGGGTTTAATTTATATGTTTATTTTTAAATTAACGAATAATAGATTTTAATACAACTGATTTTTCATACTGTTTACCCGATTGTACGTATTTAGGAGGAAATCGTACCTAGTGGTAAGTGATTTTCGAGTTAAATTTCTCTCTCTCAGTCTCCCCTCGGAGTAGAAGTAGAACTGGAATTGATTATCGGTTTTTCATGAAATTCATCTTCAATTGCTGAAAGCAAATTACAGAATTGTACAAATCAGCGGGCAAGATTGAAGGAAATCTTGAAGATATGGTCGAATGAAGATAATGGAGTAAATCTCTTTCTATCTCCGCTTCTCTCTCTCTCTCTCTCTCTCTCTCCGTGGAAAGGTTCGAACTATCATTTTTTGAAATGTGCATCATTTGAGTAGTGAAGATTTTGATTAAGAGCGGAAATTGCATGAATTCTTTGTTGACGGAGGAGATGAAGCTGAAGCTGAAGCTGAAACCTTAGGGTTTCAATTAATACCATGAGAGCTCAGAATATTCAAGTTTTAGTTTAATAACTGAATTTCTTGTTTCGAAGACGTGAATTGAAGTTCCTAACTAATTTGGAAGTAGTAGATCTATGGAAGAGGATGAAAATGGAATCGGCGAATGGAGGGGCTTCATGCTGAGCCCTCAGGGACTGTTTTCGGGTTTGTCATCTGAATCATGCTTTACGAAGCAGGTTTTCGAGGTACCTAGTGGTGGAGAATATGCGATTGCGACTCACAATGCGAGGGAGGTGGAAAAATCAGGACTGAATTTCGAGAAAGAGGAGGAACAATGCGAAAATGAGGCAACTGCACTGATTGGCCTGGAGAATCGAGGGATTAGGAGTGCAGGGAGTATAGCGGAAAGGAGGGCTGCTAAATGTGGTTTCAATGCTTCGAAGATCAATACCCCGCGGTTTAGGTCTAGCAGCTTGCTGGCTTCGCCAGCTGCTCGATCACCTTGTCTGACTATACCACCTGGTGTTAGCCCCACCACGTTGCTTGACTCTCCAATTATGCTGCCAAATTTTCAGGTATTGTTATGTTTAGTATTATGTGTTTGGAATACTAGTGGCTCGATCCATAACATCCGATGGCTGTTAATGGTCTTTTGCAAAGGAGTGGTTTTCTTTAAAAAAAACAATATGCTGCTTAGATTGGCTGAATTTCCTAAAGAGCGTTGCAATAAATTATCCACGTAAAACATAGCAATGTGAAAGATAGAATGGCTCAATTATATTGAGCCAATTTTGACTTATGTTTATTTGTTTGAATTTTTTTCATTAGATGTTAGATATTAATGGGAATGTTTTTGGTTTCTTGATGTACTACAAGGAAATATATGCACTTATACTGGGGGAAGTTAAAGGCATTCTATGCACCGAAAAAAATTATCATTGGGTGAGTGTTCAATGGATTAATGTCGAATAAATATTGGAGACATAGCAAAAGAGAACGGTGCATATGACAAAGCCATTCTAGTGGCCAATTGAAAGGCCTCAATGCCATCTTTCAAGAAATGGGTCATGGAATTTTTTGGTGGATCATCCCTTTGTCTAGTGGTTAAGTTCAGCGTCCAGCCAACTTTTGCATTTCTCTCTCTCTCTTTGCCTTCACATTTGTGGAGGGGGGGGGGGAGACAAATTTAGATCGAAGTGGGGAAAAGGTTCCAGTTTCTATTGAGATAAAAGGATGGATGAGTTGGTGCATGAAACTTTTTGTTTTGTAGGCTTTGGAAAAATTTAAATGTATGCGATCTTATTCGTATATTGTATAGAAGCTGCCTTGAACTCATGACCTGCAGGTGACAATCAAACAGTTTTACTGCTCCGCCAAGTTTCTATTGAAATCTACTATTATAATATAAAACCTAAACAATCTGTTTAATACAATCAATGTTTTCACTTATTTAATTTTTCAGGCATCTCCAACCACTGGAACGTTTGCCTTACCCCATTTGGATCTCGATAGTGCAATGATCTTTTCTGCACCTGAAATTGAGAATGGGAATAAGGGCAGTGATGGTGATTCTGCTTTCAGGTTTAATCCTCTCGCTAGTCCTGTTTCTCTGGCATGCTTTCAGGTATGCTATTTATTTACTATTATGGCTTGTGAATTTGGATTCTCTTCAGTCATAAGCTGTATAATTTTGGATTTCAATTTTTTGCTCTTTTTATGGATTTAATTCTTCCAAATAAGATAAAAAAAAGAGTTCTAGGTTCTTGCTGACTTATTAACTTGTCACCAAGCCACTTCCCCCTTCTCCAATGGAGTAATAAAGCCAAAACTGTGACACTGAACTGCCAGACTGATTTGCTTTTTATCTCATCTGATTTCCTGGTACTTACTATCACCTTACCTTATTTATTGAAAAGTCCAAAATGGAAGTTTGATACCAATTCTGCTAGCAGGCTAGTAGTCAATTGTGCAAGGACTGTTGTATAATGTAAAGAGACTGATTCAGAAAATACAATAATTTTTACCCAGAACCATCGAACATTCTACCAAAAATTTTAATCATCATAATTAGGTCTATATAGAGTTTAGATTAACAATGTAGTAGTACATAAAGTGTTCTTAGAAGCTTTCCAATGTGTTATGAAAATTTAAAGAATTATGGTTGCTTCCCTTGGCATTCTTTTGATGAATTTTCTCCTGTATTGATAAAAGAAAGGAAATTAAAGGACTGTGATAAGACATTTAGTAGGCATTCCTCAGTGAAGGATCGGAATATGTTCTCTAAAGGAAAAAAGTACATAAAACAGTACGTAAGATCATTGCCTATGAGGTAGCTGCCATATATTTTAGTATGGCAAAATGGCAAACTCGCAAGCACTATTGACTTTATATGAATTAATGTATTAGGTTTCTTCTACTAATGATGCGGCTGGAAGTTTGGGAGTTGAGCTCGACCATCGAACTCTTGCTTCTGTTCCACCTGCAATGGAGTTTCAACATCCTGCACGATTCCCTGGAGATTCTTCCACAAAGATTTATGATACTGACTCACCACCTGACACTACAATGTTAAATGATATGGCTATGAATGCCAACTCCCCTACAATGCAACCATGTCATGATACCAGTGTTTCTGGTGATGGAATGAGAAACAACAACGAACCCACTCAAGGAGAGGATGCAATAGCAGCTCACACTATGGACGAGGAGCAAAATAGAGCATGCCCTCCAATGGGTAATGTAAGGACCTCAGAAGATGGATTCAACTGGAGAAAATACGGACAGAAGCAGGTCAAGGGTAGTGAATACCCACGAAGTTACTATAAATGCACTCATCCCAACTGTCTGGTGAAGAAAAAAGTAGAACGCTCTCAAGATGGCCAAATTACAGAAATCATCTACACGGGGGCTCACTGCCATCCGAAGCCCCAACCTAGTCGGCGCACGACATATGGCTCGTCAGTGTCGTTTAGCGAGGTGTCGGAATTGGGTGAAGGCGGTGATCCTTGTGTCAAAGCTGATGGTGGCCCTATCTGGAGAAGCATACCGGATGGCTTGGAGAGGACATCGTCGACATCTGTTGTGACACAGGTTTCTGATCCACTGTCAACCACTGAAGGAAAACGGGTGGGAATGCTTGAATCGACAGAAACACCGGAGCTTTCATCTACTCTTGCTAGCCATGAGGATGAAGAAGAAGATGCTGCTACATTGGGAAGCATGTATCTTGCAGATAATGATGATGACAATGAATTCAACTCTAAAAGAAGGTACATGAATGAACTTTCTGGCTTTAATTTTGTAGGAATCCTTCGCATTTACCTTCTCACATTTCCTGTTTCACCAGGAAGATGGAGAGCTCCTTGATAGAAATGACTTTGGGTTCTAGGGCTGTGCGTGAACCAAGAGTTGTTGTCCAAATAGAGAGTGACGTGGACATTCTTGATGACGGATACCGCTGGCGCAAGTATGGGCAAAAGGTTGTCAAGGGAAATCCAAATCCTAGGTAAACATATATCTTAACTATGGATGAAAATATTAGCATTGGTATCAGCTACGGTCATATCGGTATCGGACATATTAGCCAATATATATCAATAATTAGATATATTGAAAGAAATTTTTTTAAAAAAATTCATAAGTTGATAGGATTATATTAACTAATATATTATGACATATTAAAAAACGGAAAAATATTGTGATATTGTTGTAGTATCGTAAAATATTATTAGGGTGCCCCAATGTATATACATCTCGGTCGATATCCGCATAAGTGATCTCAATGGTTGTTTGTCTCTCAGTTCTTTATTTTACTTTGTTTATGATTCTACTTTCTCTTCCCCAAAAGAAAATTGAAAAGGGGAAGCAGAAAATGGGGAACTATTAGAGTCCTCCAATGGGGAAGATTTCATTGTGACATCTTGGATGGCTATAATTATGAGATGGATTTTTATGCGTTTTAATTAGCTGTCATTAATTCTAATTATCCAAGTTGTCCAAATCAAATCCTTACAGTGAAGAGTATGAAATAGGATAAAATAGAAGGACCCCAATAGGATTGAGTAAAATGGCAAAAGAAAGGGTAAAAGAAAGTCTACCTACTTACCTGGGCAAGATAGTCCGAATCAAAATTTTGAACAAAAATTCGAAATACAAGTTAATATGATCAACACTTGAATTTTGATATATCTGGTAGGAGCTACTACAAATGCACCAGTGCTGGATGCATGGTTCGGAAGCATGTGGAAAGGGCCTCACATAATTTGAAGTTTGTGATCACAACGTATGAGGGAAAACACAACCATGAAGTACCGGCAGTCAGAAATAGCAGCCAGCCAAACTCCATTGGTGGAAATTTACCTCCCACTGCACCTAATACACAAGAATCCCTAACATTACCCATAAACACTCATATTCCCAAGCCTGAACCTCAAGATTTTGCTCTGAGCTTCAATAGGAGTATGGAATACATAAATGAATATTTGATGCCAAGCTATCTTGGAAATCTAGGGGCCAGCGCTTCCTCCTTTTACCCGATGAAGTTCCCTACTGTGCCAAGCACCATTTCAGACAGTTCTTTTAGGCCAAATTTCACTGACTATGAAACTTATCCCGGTCATATTATCCCATATCTTCCAGATTTCTCCATGCCAATGCCGTTGGGATTTCCATGTTCTTCAAATTCGACCATTTCCAGTTACAACCACCATGAAAGACCACCCGCTCCAGTTCAAAATTTTGCTGGACAAGAGATTAAAGACAGTGGTATGAAACTGTTGAGCTCTAAGCAGGAACCAAGAGAGGAGCCATTTTGTGATGAAGTTCGCATTAATCCATCATCATCGCATTCAATATATGGAAATATCATGGGTAGCTTTCCATCCTGAGCCTTTTTCAGAGAAAGTCAACAAGGCAATGGATGGGGCCTCTCTGACCGTGGCAACCTAAAGCTTTTGTCTACTCTGGTAGCAGTAAGTCTTTCCATTCCCTTCTGTTTATTTCCCACTTATTATGTGTATAGCATCTATCATAATAGGGTTTTGTTAGCCACCCTGTCTTATATGGCATTCCATGCTTTTATACTTGTAGGCCTGCATAAAAACAGATGAATAGATGAAAGCCATATCACTTATAATTCTAAAATATTTCTCATCATAATATATACACTCCACAGTTTTTACCTTCATGTTTATGAATAGATTCGTGTTCAAGATTCCAAACATTTTAGCTCCTTCCTCGCCCACCTGCCCTCCATACCCATAGATGTGCTAATGTTTGGAGAAATGATTTTGAGATTCTTATCCATAATTTCACATCTTTTAAGTTTGCTGTTGCTTGTGAATGCAGCTATCTGTATCAATCCTCATGCTGTCGAACTTAGGTGATAAATGATCCTGGCAGGTGAGTTTGCCTCCTGAGTTCACTTTGACTCACTGAATTCAATGGTGTGCTGGAAGGCGGTTGGTCGTCATTAAGCAAACTGCTGCATGTATCTGTGAAGGACCAAGAAGGGCAAACTGCTGCGGGCCTATGACAATTCATCATTCCTTCTGGGGCTTGATACGAGTATTTTTCTCTACTCTTAACCTTTTTTGATTTTTTCTTATTCTTTTTATAGTAATTAGCAGAAAGAATATTGAAGATGAGAGACTTTGCCTATTACAAGGTGTGTAGTTTGGTTGTCTTTGTTGAACAGACCTAAGTAGCGATAATTAAAGCTTGTTCAAAAGTTCTGTAAACTAGAAAATTAGGAATATTCTACTTCCAAACTTTCGCCCATTTGGAGTTTTTACTTTTCACAAAGCGCACTCTCAAGTTTCTTAAAAGATACTTGTCATAGAATCCTATTCAATATATTTTCAGATCAAGAAAGCAGTTTCAAAAATTATCCAAATAGGTGTTCGTTCAGCCACCGAACCCTTCTATCTCATGCACGTATAAAACCATCGATGATGCAGACCTCAACCGACCTGCCTAAATGACGCAGGTCCATGATGCATATTCTCTCTTTACTAATCAACAAGACAATGAGTATTGACCAAAGCTTTGAACAGGAACTAAACTTTCTCAAGCCACACCCATGCTGTTCATCTTGCCTCACATTCAATACTGGATCCATCCTCGGACTGCATAAATTCTACACCCCATGAACAATTGTTGAATATTTTTCATAGCATAGAAAAACCCAGATAAAAGCTACGTATCTCCTTATGTGATAGAACCATCCACTAAGATATTAAGTAGCAGTGCATGAACAGTCCCACAAATAGTAAGCCTCAGAAAATTTGCTGTAAAAGGCTGCTGCCATTAGGTTTCGTGCCCGGAAGATGTTGGAAAATTACGTCGATGTGAAGTAATAGGGAGCCACTGTCATAGCAGAATCCCTCCAAATGAAGATACAAGCAATGAAATGCTTAAAAGGACATTTTAGCATGTCATAAGATAAGCGTGGAGATAACCGCCACAGTGAAATTACATCTTCAGCTCTGACAATATGTGGCCATCCTTAATGACAAAACAGAGTCCTAAATGAACTTTATGGAAAATCATTTCCTACTCTGGTTAGAAAAGATTTTATCATAACAATTTAAATTATTAATATTATAAAGATGGGTCTAATATATTTCAATAATATTATAATTTTATCCTTTCAAATTAGCAAGATGAAACCCTCAATGTTAGAAGTACCCAAAAGGACTAAAAATATCAGGAATCTACGAGGCTCAAACACATGCCATTATATAGAACCACAGATAGCATTAATTATTCCGTATTTTGGCAACAAAATGATTTTAGGTTTTGATCTTTGCGGATCTTAGAGAGGCATGCCACGAGATAATCATACCCTCTGAGAAAACAACAGCAACAGTGCCCTCCAAAAATAACCAGATTCAGTGATTTTAAAATCAGTAGATTTGTAGAAATCTCAGTGATTATAAGTATATTTTTTCGTTTGATTAGTAGAGGAAGGATTTCTAAAAACAGTAACTATTTTTAATTATATTTTGTTTTAGGAGAATTTCACAGCTAGAATTTGAGTTTCTAGGTGTGTCTCATAGGAAAAAATAAAAATAAAAATAAAATATTCATGGCATTGTAGCATGTAAATTTCTATGTTTTCCAATCAGACAGTTTTTTCCGGTTTAAACCAAACACAAGAAGCAGAGTCAGAGCCCATAAAAGAAGGAAATAGGCATGACCAACATGGAAGTCTAAATTAAATCATGGGTTTTGAATTACAAACTCCTACGATTGAATTACAAAGAGTTCAGTTTTTTCTTTCTTTTTTGGGTGAAACCGTGCCCTAATTTGTATAAACCACAAGAGCAATTGATGATAAAAAATGACAAAAAGGTTGAAATCTAGACTTTATTCTTTGAACAAGCATATTGTCATGACGATAATCTAATCCACATTCCAACACTTAACATTCATCAAAAGTAGATGATTGATAAGGGCAATAGCTAGAAGACAGAAAGAGAATTCCTTATAGCCACGCTTCTTCCCAGGCAACGACGGCAAGAAATAAACCCCCTAATAACCATAATGCAAATGCCCCAAAACCCTAAAACAGAGTCAGAACTCCGCATAAGACACAAATTCTTTCCATAATTTCATAATCAGGAAGCCATACAAGATAACTAAACCCGACATCTGAGATTATAGCAAGTCGAGGAAAAAAGAAAACAAAGTTATTACTTCTTTAAGCTACCGCGAACGCCGGGCTTGGGTTTAGAGGGATCAGCAACAAAGCTGGCATGTCGATTGTTAAGCTTGGACTCATCGAAGGGGATTTTCGGATGTCGAGCATCGTGGTGGATCTGCATGGATTTGACGTCGGGGGCGGTGGTCTTGCAAAGCGGACACTCCAATTTCGCGTGGCCGCCTTTGTCGATGCCGGAACGGTCTGCGAGCCCCGCCTTGCCGCCGCCCCTGCTGGTGGTTGCCGCGTCTATTTTGGCGGCGATTTCCTTGGCCGTGTGCTTCTTCGGCTTCGCCTTTCCAGTCATGGTGATCTTCTTCTCCTATCTCTCTGTAAAGTGAAGCCTATTCGGATCGACGCGTTGAAGAATTGAGGCAACGGAGAGAGCGCTGTAAACGCCAGAGTCGAAACGTGACGTGAAGCTAACTTGAGATGCTATTTTTTATATTATCTTTATATAGATATTTCTTCTTAAAATATTCCTAATTTATAAAAAAAAAAAAAAAATTCAAATGCAATATCAACTTTATTTTTTATTTTTAAACTTTTAATCTAGTATTAGTTCTATTTCATATAGAAATAGTTGCCCATTTTATAAAGTAAGAATTCAAAAATTAACATTTATTTTGAGAACTTCTACAATGGCAAAAATAAAATAAAAAAGTGTTTTATTGGAACTATAATACTTATATACTTATTTATATATTTAGTTTGTATTAAAATTATCAAAAATAATACGAAGAGATGTGAAAGAAAGTGAAAAATTAAAATAAGATAAAATTTATTTTTATTTTAAATAATTTTAATATTAATGTGTTTTTAAATTTAAATTATTGCATGAATTGGAGAATTATTTGATCTTTATTGATGGATAGAATTAAAGCGAATGTGATCTTCATTATTTTGAATATAGATTTTATACATTATAATTAATGAATAAGATGTTAGATGATGGTAAAAACTTGCTTTTCGATATATCCTCAAACGTTCAAATTAGAAATCTTTCTTAAATAGATAAAAAGTTAGGAAAAGTAAATAAATAATGCGTAGATGTTTATAATAGGGGAGTAAGTGTTTAAGTGTTTTTGATTGGGAGTGACTTTAGAAAATGGATGACAGAGTTTCGATAAATGCATTCAGCTGATGGGCGGCTTAAAAGTAGAGGATTAAGTTTCGATGAGTGTACCTAATTGAGGATGGTTTAAAGTCGAAAGACTAAGCTCCGATGAATACACCTGACTGATGAGCGGCTTAAAGGTGGAGGATTAAATTTTGATTAGTGCGCCTGATTAATGGCGGCTTAGAGGCGGATGACTAAACTCTAATGAGTACGCTTAATTGAAGACGATTTAGAGGTGGTGGACTAAATTCCAATGAGTGTGCCTGATTGAGGGGTGGTCTAGAGACGGAGAACTAAAGTCTGATGAATACTGAGCGACTTTAGATATGGAGGACAAATTTCTATAAGTGCGCCTGATTGAGGGGCAGCTTAGAGACAAAAGATTAAATTTTGATGGGTGCACTTGACTAAGGAGTGACTTAGAGGCAGAGGATTAAGCTTCGATGAGTGCGTTTGACTAAGGGCGGCTTAGAAACGGAGGACTAAGTTTCAATAGGTGTGCTCAACTAAGAACAGCTGACTAGTGGGAGAAAGTTATGCACTCGTTGATAAGCGGCTTACTGATGAATGCACTCGCAGGCAGGTGGCTAATCGAAAAAGGAAAAGATTCCTGAGCGCTGATGATGAAGAGAGAGACAACCATTGGTCTCCTCTCTGGTTACAGTCAAATGGGCTCTCTATGCCACATTCTACAAGCCACTTTCACCAATCTTGCAACACGAGAACTCGGAGCCGGCATGAGACTTATACACCCATTGGTCGAAGGAGAATAAGACCTCACGGGAGATAAGAATGGAGTGGGCATGCCATATGAGTCTTCTCTTTATACACTCCTTTTCTCTCATTTTTTTCCCTTTTTCCCCCTCCATCGATCCCCTCTCTCTAGAGTAAGAATGTCACATATATAAAAAGAGTTGATTTTTGCTGCCTTGGGGCTTATCGCTAGCATTGCATGAATGGACAACATTGTTGCTCGGTTATCGGAGGTCATGCGTGATTGTCGACATCCTTTCTAGTGGAATTGCTAAGTTGTTCCCGCGGTTATGGAAAGTGTCACTCGTATATTATTGGGGCGTTGTCTTGTTTGTCGGCTGATAAGTTAAAGGAATAATCTACATCGTGATTGGTTGCCGGCATCGCGACAGACTAATAGTAATCGTCTATTGATATTTCTTCTGTGGCCATTGGGAACCACGCGCTGGCAATAGAACATGGGTTCTCCTACTGGGATAGAGTCGTTAGGCCGCCTTTGGGCCGAGTTGCACGAGCTGTTGATTCAGCCCGTCATGGTGCCTTCAAGGTTATGAGTTTTATGGAATCTCACTGGGTTTTTGCTTTTTGGATGTGCAGACTGGCGGGTTGGATTTTAGGTCAACCTATAGAATTACTAACCCATCAAATATAAAAAAAATTATTTTTATTTTTAATGATTTTAATAAAATTAGATATATAAATAAGTATATAAATAATATTTTTTTATATAATTTATTATGCTATTATGTTATTATAATATATTACAATACAAAATTTTAAAAATAGTAACTTAGTGTTTATAATATTAATAACACTATCTGAATTAATCAGTATAAATTATGTCTACACATTGTAATCGTTCAACTTCTGGCTATATAAATATATGGGACAAGGGATGTGAATGGGCATTTAGGATGTAGCTATAGAGAAACGCCGTTTAAATATTTTTAAATATTAATTTATAATAATAAATTTACATGAAAATAAATAAACAATTAAATATTACTTTAATTAAAAATTCTTGAATAATATTTAAATGATATTTATCAAATATTTTTCTTAAATCCAGACCCTCTCCTATCATTTAAATTTTCTAATTAAATATATTAAATTTATTTATTAGTCACTATTACACAACTATCTATATGAAATCAGTTAATTTTGCTGTTTTTATTAATAATAATATAATTATTTTAAATTTATTATGTAAAAATTATTAAAACTATTTATTTAATTTGAAAAGGCTCTAGATTAGATTGTAACTTAATTAGTCGTTGAAAATCTCTGCCAAATTATTTTTTTGCAATTAAAATAATTAAATTACCATAGTGATCACGGTATTTTACCATAGTGCCCCTTGCATGTCAAGGAAACTTACCGAGCAAGGAAGGGAAAGTAAAAAGATCAGGCTGGATTGAGGGGGCGTCATTCTCCCCTGTGAAGAAGGACCGTCCTCTTAATCTGGACCGTCGGATGTAAAATCCAACGGTTACGTGTTTTGGATGATTAAATTTAAAATCGAACGACCCATGTTATATTATCCATTCAAAATGTGTGGGCTGTCAGATTTTACATCCGACGATTCAGAAGAGGAGAAGGACGGTTCTTCTCCACAAGGGAGAATGACGCCCTCCGGATCCGATCAGGCTGGTAATAATACTAATCACTTGGGAAAATAGATGTTGGATATGTATTTATTTATTTTTACAATCTACTTTTATTATTTTTAAATAATTAATTTTTAATTTTTTTTTAAAAATAATTAAATTATAATTTTTAATTTAAAAATAAATAATTAAAATAAAAAGAACGACTCTTTTGTCTCTTTGAAAAAATGAAGCTTCCCCAAATCTAAGGCACTCCTTTCTAAGTCCGTATTCTTACAAGGAATAAAATAAATACTTAACAATACTATTATATAGGGCATAAAGTCGACATTTGGGTGTAAATTGATATACGTATTTTTGCTTGGAACTCCTTGGATATAAACTAAAATAACTCGGGGCTTCTTTTGAGCTTTTTAGATAGTAAGGCTAAATCACCATTAGAAGATTGCTTCAATAGAAATGCCACTCTAATTCAACTCATAAATTACCGATTCTACTAGCAATTCAAGAAGCAAAAGTTATCTCTTCTTCCTTTTTTTGGTTCTCAACCAACAGAACCACCAATTTTTGGGTTCTGCTCGGGTTTTCAACTTTTAAGAACACCTTTTAAGTCTTGTCTCTATCATACAGGGTTGATAATTTTCATGATTTGAACCCATGATCATTAGGTTAGTATGAAGTCGGTTGTTCAGCCGAATCCAAGATTGGCCTGGCTGCTTCTTAACCCCTTTTCTCCGCATCAAATTCCTCAATCTAGCTGACTCTTCCCATCTGTCACCACTAGCACACATATTTGACAACAAAACATAAGGTTCTGCATCTGATGGATCAATTTCAAGTAACTTTTCAGCAACCTGATTTCCCATCTCGACATTTTTGTGAACTTGACAACATGATAAAAATGCCCTCCAAACCGAACTAAGATGGGATACACCGTTATCATCGATAAATTGTTTGACCTCATACAAGCGGCCTGCACGCCCAAATAAATCGACCATACAAGTAAAGTGTTCTACTCCTGGTGTAATGCCATAAACTTCTTTCATTAATCTGAAGTATCTGCAGCCTTCATCAACTAACCCGGAATGGCTGCATGCAGTTAAAAGCCCCACAAAAGTTACCTCATTTGGCTGAATTCCCTCATTTCTCATTAACTCAAACAGAAAGATTGCATCCTTTCCTTGTCCATGTAATGCGCACCCAGATATAATTGAAGTAAATAAAATGACATTTCGGTCATTAATCTGGTTGAACAACAAATGGGCATCACTTAAGCTTCCACATTTACTATACATGTCGATCAAAGAAGAACATAGCAACATATCTAGTTTATGCCCGCTTTTCAAAACAAGTGCATGGATCTGCTGACCCAAATTTAACATTTCACAGTCAACACAAGCAGAAATGATGCTTGTGATGGTAAATTTATCAACCTTAATCCCTTTGGAAATCATGTTGAAGAAAAGTTGTAAGGCGTCTTCCCACCTCCCATTGCGGACGTATCCAGAAATGATGGAGCTCCGAGAAACAGTATCCTCCATTGTGCTGTCATAATTGAAATCGGAGTTTTGTTTTCTTTTAAAGATTATTGATGCATTATCAATTTTACCGCATTTGCTATACATATCGATAAGTGAAGATCTTATAAAGTCGTTATTATGCAATCCAACTCTTATCAGTTGTGCGTGCATCTGTCTGCCCAACTTCACATTTGATAAAGATGAAGCCATGAACAATGCTATGCAAAAGGTGTATGCAGAAAAGCAAGCTCGAATGTTTAGCATCTCATAGAGGAGCTCTAGTGCTTTTCTTTGGAAACCGTTTTGCATTAGCCCATAAATGACTGTATTCCATGTCGCAACATCCTTAGAGGGCAATCTTCTGAACATATCAAGAGACTTCTCCCAGTCACCACTTTGTATATATCCACTAATCATTATGTTGCACGACACCGTATCTCTGTCACCCATGAACACAAACAATCTTTCAGCGTGGTTAAGCTCCCCACATGTTACATAAAATTCAAGAATGGAGTTCTTCAATACAGCATCTATTACAACCCCATTTCTCAGCAGCCACCCATGAACTGACCTACCGGTTTGAACCACACTTGAACAACACTTCAAGACACTCGACAGGGTAAACTGATTCGGACACACTCCCTCTGCCAGCATCTGGGAAAACAAGTCTAACGCTAGTCTAAAAGACCCCATTCGAGCAAAACCCGAAATCATAATCGTCCATGATTTAACATCTCTTGCAGGCATTTCATCAAACATCTTCTGCGCAGCTACCAAATGCTTGAATTTCACATATATGCTCAACATATAGTTTCCGACATTCAATTCAACGACAGTGGCGTTCTTGACGAGTCCAGCGTGAAGTGTCTCGGCAGCCACCTTATCTTCCAGGTTATCAATGAAACCCAACAATTTGGGTCCTCGGCGTAGTTTTTCGAAGCGGGACACACAGTGACACCGTCTTTCACTGAGCGCATATCGAGTTGGATTTTTGATGGTCTCAAACAGAATAGATAGAAAGAAATAAGAATTGAAAGCTACTCCGCGGGCATTCAAGAATTTACTGCACATATAACTCCATCGCATTGTATTCGTTAGACACCACTACCATTACACCAGCTTGAAAAAAATGCTTCAAGCAAAAGCATGTAATCTACCAAGTTGGTACTTCTAGATTCCAATTGCAGTTCGTACAATCGTCCCCGATCGCCATTAATGAAACTCCTTTCCGCCTGCCTCCATGGCCAAGGTCGGAAAACGAAGTTCCTCCTAAAACCAAATTTAAAAATAAAAACCTTTAAGAGATGCTATATATATATATATATATATGTAATCAATTTAAATAGATGTTGTTTGAGTATATCCTGCTTTCTGCTGGACTAGGGGATTCCCTGCATTGAAGGAGAGCCTCTTTCTATGGGGATTTGGGGGTGCTCCATCGCTCCTTCCGTCTATTCCGCGTCTATCCCGTAATAAATGTGTGATGGGTATTTCGATTATTCACGATTCCTGTTTTATAATCTAAAGTATTAAAACAAATATGTTATTAGTTTTTTATAATTTTTTTATGATATTTAAATATTTAAATATTTATATTATAAAAAATAATAAAAATATAACTATATATATATATATATATATATATATTTAATATATAAATTTTAGACCATTGAATTCTTATTAAAAAGCTCATAATAAACTACTCTATCGTGCTCAATGATGAGGCTCCCCACTTACCTTTTTATGGTATATTTTATGTTGGATTAAAATATTTAGTTATTGTTGATGCATCTGAAAATCTGAATTATAGTATAGATTAGAGGATCAAAATTTATCCATCGGGCTTGAAGTGGATCTAGTTTTCATACGTCTTAATATGAATCCTGTGTAATATAAAATGTAGTGAAATGTTTTTGAGATTTACTTTCTAATATATTCTGTGACGCTCAGGTTAATATCATTTTTAAAAGAGATAAAAAATAAAAGATATAAGATTAAATATTTATGATTATATTTTTTATTCAAGAGTTTCCACTCTTATGAAAACGTCTTATTTAAAGAAAAAAACGTGTGTGCTTTTGGCGTCTTTGAATTGTCTTTTCTTTATCTAAAGTGTTAATCCATTTTCTTATTGGAGAGGAAAGGTTTTTATAGAAGAGAAAATTGTCTCGGTCGTTAGGTTGGTTCTATCTTTACTTTAAGAGTAAACTGCTTAAGGCTGTCGGACGTGTCCACCAAATTGGATTATACGGATAGTTTGGGCAGCTGAAACTCGTGTCTTGGTTTAGATTTACACTGGGCTGATTTTCATTGAGCCGTTAGTTATAATACACATCAATCATGATAAATTATTATTACAAATATTTTAAATGTATATATAATTTTAACTATAAAATAATAAAAATTAAACTCATAATTATAAATCTAATTATAAAAGTTATGAGTTTTCATTATTAACTATGTGTTGTAGATTTTTATATCAAATAGTATTAGGTTTTTTCTATCTCTTTATTTTGACCGTCTCATCTAAATTCTATCTGAAATATAATTTTATTTTATTATAATTCAGAGATTATAAATTTAAATAATCTTGAACATAAATTGTCTGTAGTTTTCTTTGGTATGGATTAAAATTTAATAATTTTTATTTAAAAATAAAAATATAAAAAATCTAAATACTTAAAAAAAATAATATTTAATGTTTAAATTGTGGGGGTTAATGTTTTCAATTCACCATCAAAGCTGGGGATCTCAAGTCCGTCTCTGCTAGCTCCGACTGGTTCCCGGTTCCGAAAGCTCAACGGTGAAATTTCTCGGTAGGTTTTCCTCTCCGTCGTATTCCTAAACCGTTCAATGATCTCGTCTTTCAATCAAGATTTCTCCTCTTTTAATCAGCGAACCCTAGTCCTCAAAGAGAAAGCATGGAGTTAGGAAGGATCTTCCCGCGAATACTTTTCGCCACTGTTGTTGAAATAATTGCACATTGGATTTTCTATGGAGACTCGTCCTGCTTGGTTCTGCATCTCTTATCATGTAAATGTACTGGTAACTAGTAATAATGGCTAACACAGGGCATTTAAAACCTAGCACCCAGATTTAGTTGAGTGAAAGTTTTAAAATGCTGTTAGATGAATTATTTCTGTTGTGTGTGACAGAAATGTGGCTCATTTTTGTTAGAGGACAACGGGCGGCCTACTAACCAGAATATAAGAATAATTTTTTCTGTTGGTCGGAATGGACGGCCAACTGATAAACACACAAGTACTGTGAAGTAGAGGC
This sequence comes from Nepenthes gracilis, assembly GCA_033239525.1. Classification (NCBI taxonomy): domain Eukaryota; kingdom Viridiplantae; phylum Streptophyta; class Magnoliopsida; order Caryophyllales; family Nepenthaceae; genus Nepenthes; species Nepenthes gracilis. Next base: position 2,419,074 of record BSYO01000010.1, read on the forward strand.
AAGAGAAGAGAAATGAACACCAAATTTTACGTTGAAAATCCTTCTGAAAATGAGAAAAAAATTACGGGATACTAAGTCTACAAAGAATTACTAAGTATGAGAAAAATTATAGGAGGCAAAAAATAAGAATAGAGCAAAAGTAAACAAAAGCACTCACACTTTGTTTTCACTCATAGCTCTTTTTCTTTTTACTTTCTCTCATCTATTACACTCTTTTCTCAACTTATCTGGTGTCTTCTCCTTCTTCCTATATCGTATGCACTTCTCTATCTCTATATTGTACATACAAAGTGTACATATATATATATACATACACGCCTTTCACTATATCCCAACTTGGTGGTTGGTGCTTAACTTCCAAGGCCTGCTTGCATGCGCACGCCTTGTCCTGCAGCAAGCGGCGCATGCCTACTCATGTAGACCGATCTTTTGGAGTCTCGAGAATAACTTCTACCAACCACCCAAAAGGGTAGATCAACTGTACACCTTTTTGGATACGACAGTCATTCAGATTTTTTAAATATAGCATGTCAACTCTGTTGTCCGTCGCTTCATATTAGTTGGTCAATCACATCGTTGACCGGTTGAAATAGTCCGTCCCATTTCTTCAAACGACTCACAACTTATGGCGGCCAACATATTGACTGGAAGAGTTGACCATCCAGAAGAACATTCGTGCTCCGTCCAAGTCCTAAGGACTTCCACACGGAAGTGATTCCAACAATTTTCTCTGTATTTTACTACTACTTCTGCGTGTTATTTTTTGCCCTTCTTTTCTCCCTCACCCCTCATTTTATCTGCTTTCAGCATGAAGATGATATCTGAAAAATTGTAGTTATTTATCCAAACACATTTTTACTATGCTACTAATATTTATACTTGCTCTGCTATTCTTCCCAAGTCTGGCTGAGGAAGAGTTAATGATCAATTTTAGAGCCTAATGACTTATTTTATCTTTGATAATGTAATCTAGGAATTAACCGGTTATATTTTGCCCTTTGCAGCTTTGGAGTGGTATCATCAAGATTATTTGTTGGTTGTGATTGATAATCCCGGTGCATCTGCTTGGTAAGGGAGCTGTTAGAGCCCACCTGTACTTCTAATGGCGAGGATTATATCATGACAACTTAGAAGACATTTCCAACATATTTTCTATCATAATTCGAACTATCTAAGTAATTATGATAAAATTCTCATAGTTTGGAGTACCAGAAAAAATAAAAAATGAAAGGACACTTGCTTAGAAGTTCTCTTTTTGCATGTTGAATGATCCTAGTGCAGCTGCTCAGAATGTCCCCTGCTATTGTGCCTATCGCTGCCCATGCCAGCCCATTTGGAGGAGAGTGAGTGGTGGTTTCCTGTGAACAGAAGTTTCTGGTAAGTTATTCTCCTGATGGACAATGGATGATGTATTTATTACTCTGCTTAATTCTGTTTTGGTGATAGTTGCAAAATAGATTTTGTGATCCTAAACTTGCTCTCTCCAAATTCTAACACTTGTTTTGGAAAACATTCTGTGATGAAGTTACCTAAAATAGATAAAAATTGTTGGGCTTGTTAAAATTTTGATATAAAAGATTATCAGAGATGCCCCTATGCCCTAGGGATGCTTGCCTATTGTGGCTGTGCGGCTGTGCATTGATTAACCAATTGGGTCCAATTAGATGACCAACACAATCCAACTCTAACTTGAAAATATGATGAACTGAACCAACGTGACTCTAGCATATGATCGCTGATATCCTGCTCAAAAATAACTGACCTGAATGAATGGTCTAATGACTCTTCGAAGGTATTGACCTGATCTGACTTGCTTGTTTTACTACCTTTTGTTGTGGAAATGTTTTTAGATGAACTAAATAAAAAATTGTGCATGAATGAACGGAAAAACCAACAGGACCTGCACGAGAGATCTAAGTATTTAACCAATCTCAACAGGAAAAAATGTCAAAATAAAAAGAACAAAGCCTCAAATGATCCTTACTTGAAGAATCCCAAACACGAATTTTCCCAAAATAGAAAGTATCTTATATCACAGATGAGTAAAGACCACAATAACTTGAGATTCAAAGTAAGGTCAACCCGATCTTCCATTGCAGGTCGAATTGGAGCAGGTCCGGTTTTCATTACTACTAGCCTATAACCTGTGCACCACAAACTACAAATAAGGGGTTAGAGGATTGGCGAGACTTGCTTCCTGATTTATCCTTCGACGCTCAAGTCAAAAATCTTTCTTAACCTATAGAAATATATAAGGAGGGTGCTAGATAATGCAGGATTGTATGTTAATGGGAAATATGAGAGGAGGACTAGCTCCTGGTGAGTGCTTGACAAGGGGCGGCTTAGAGAGAAAAGGAGGACTGAGTTCCTTTCTGATTGCACGCGGTTGGTGGCTCATTAGAGCTCACTCAGTGAGTGGCTCACTATGGACGCACTCGGTAGAAAGTGGATCACTATGGATGCACTCGGCAGAGAGTGGCTTTGTGAGGAGGAGGAACGGCTATCTAGGGAGAGAGCTCGGTTCTGGCTTTGTGAGGAGGAGGAAGGGCTATCCAGGGAGAGAGCTCGGTTTTTCCTCTTTCTTTTTCTTTCTCTAATCCCTTTTTTCTCCTTTTTCTCCTTCCTCCCCTGGCCTCGCATTGGTGAGTAGTATTTGTAATATTTCGTGGGGGAAGACTTGCCGCCAAGGTCTGTGACAGGTGTCGCCTCTAGGTTTGCCGGCCAGTAGGGGGCTAACGGGAGCCGCTTTTGTTAGGCGTTGCCTTGCTATGGTGAGGAGGCGTTGAGTGGTCCCTTGATCTAGTCATCAGGTGGCTTTAGGCGGCGCTCTGCATGTGCGTGCTTTAGCCGCTCTGCTGGCTACCTTCCTGAGAGCCTTTCAGATTTGTCCGTCTAACCGTGTTGCTGATTGGGCCATTAACACTTATCCCCTTAAACACATCACATCCTGGGCCTCATTTTGGTCACCTATGACCCCTGAATTGGGCCAGATCGATCTCTTTGCTGAGGGTCAACCCGCCACTTGCTGGCCCTTGTCGCACTGACGGTTAGGCCTGGGGTTGGACTGGCTCATGGTGTCACCGGACCCATCAGGTTATAAAAAATGATGTTACGTATTGGATTTCTTTTCCAGTTTAGAGTCTCAGAAGGACTTAACCAGGTCTAGGCTGCTTTTACACCAAGAGAGGCAATGCCAGTATGCAGCTCTAGCTTCTGTTTAAAGTCAAGACTGAAAGAGAAGTTACTGTAAAATCTCTAGAACTGCATAATAAGTAATTATTACTGGAACTGATACCATCATCCCAAATATCACCCTGCAATTGGAAAATTGAGGGACAAATTAATCGCAACAAGTTTAATTTGCAAAATATTCATTGATGGATGTATGTTGCTACTGTTATCCCAAAGATCAAGTGGACAAGGAGTATATAACATTGAATAACTGTATGTAACCTACTTACGCAGTATTAAGCACTTCTGCATGCAGGCTGTATTTTTTCGCATAAATGAAGGAGGTGATTGATTGTGGCAATGCTGTGAATTGCATTGTTTTGCAATACAAAGTGGCATATTCTTATTGTTTTGCATATGTAGAGATATCCGGATGCTCCACACTGAATGTGCTACAATCCATTATTTTTGAAGTAAATAATCCTTTATGACCTATTAGTTCCATTACATTATGTTTGGTAGGATGGAATAAGAATTCCATTCCTATATTATTTTCATTAAAATTATTATTCTAGTATTTAATTCTTTCAGTGATAGAAATAACAATTCCTATAGGAATTATTATTTATTCAAAAAAGGAATAAAAAAATCAACACCCCTTAGTTTTTTCAGTCTCAATTATCCAAAAATAACTATTCGAAGATAGTTTCTTTATTTACCTGTGCTCCAAACCCAAATATCTCCTAGGTATGATCAAAATTGGGTAGAAGCTCAACATGTGTCGGGTTTAGGCCAAACTTTGTGATTGTTAAGTTGGGTTAGATTGGATACGCCCCCTCTCCCATACAAAAAACCATAACTGTGTCTGTCCATAATTAACTCCAGGCTAGTTCAGGACGTTCAATAGATATTTTTTTATTTTTAAATTTTTTTATTTTAAAATTTATATTTATATAAAAATTCCTATAATGTAAAATATTTTAAATATCATAATATTTAAACTAAATATTATCTAAGTATATATTTAAATGAAGAATATTTTCGTCAAAAAGTTATGAATTATATGAAAATATATTCAATTGAAATAATTTTTTGAAATTGGTATTTATTTGAAATAAGCAAGATATTTACAATAAAAATTTATTATTTAGGCTGGGTCGGGCCAAATCAGTTAGTTTACTGGTGATCTATTTTCAAATTTTATTTTTCATATTGTTGCTTGTTAGCTGAATATATATATATTTTTCTTATTTATTTTTAGTTATATTAATTTTGAGTTTTTTTCTCAGTTTTATTGTAGTCTAGTGATGGTCAACTAAGAATGGTTTATGATGGTACTATAAAGCATGTTGAAGTATTTTTTGAGTAAGAGTAAAAAAGTCACTTTATACGAATTTCTTGGTTATTTCTCTTATTATTACTTTATTTAAATATTAAAAAATTAATTTTTAATTTAGTTTTATTTATTTTAAGTGATTAACCAAACAATGTGATAGTAATTCTTAACTTTATGCCCATCTTATTTTTTTTCATGAGAATATTTATTGTATTCCTATTTTAAAAAATTCCTAGCAATCAAATGTATATTAATTCCTCCATCATTGTAATACATTATTACCTATAAGAAGTCTCAAGTTTTTGTCAATTCGTTTTTTCTTCTGACTTGTTTTTTAGAAAAGAAGATCATGCTCAGTGTTCATTGGGATGATAAACCTGATCATGGACTTGAGAGTTTGGCTGCTGGCTATCGGATTTTTTCCTCCTTTTCTTATGGTTTTTGGTCCAATCGGGCTTGAAGTGAACCTGTGAAAAACTGAGGTCGGGCTGCTTAGCTCGACCACACCAAATTATATGTAAACGAAAGGACTTGCTTTTGTATATTAAAGGTTGCAGCTTAGTCTCAAAAGATAATTAATCCCTACTAGTTGAATAGTGCAACATTGGCTTGAGTCCAACAGTCTCTAACAGGCACCTTTGATAATCTACTGATGTAATCCTTTTTTTTTTTTTTTTTTTGGGGGACTGAATCATGAAGTTGATGGTTTTTTTAAATGTTGGAGGGTATGAAGGGTTAAGAATCTCTGCACATAGGGCATTACCAGAATGATGGCCACACATAGGAAATTGCCACCCAAACCAACGGCTATAACACCAATGGCCTTGGCTGCTGGGCCAGTAATGAACGTCAACAACATCCCAAATATGGTGAGGCTCGGACCACAAGCAATTATCCTTTCCTGCAATGCCGTGAACATCCCTGCTTCCATATATCATAAACCTAACTACAATGAGTAAAAATGGCTCAAAAATGATCAAAATCCAGTGAAGAAAGTCTTTTTATGAACAAGGCTGAATTTTTCTTACCTTTCACGGAAATATGCATGGTGTTTAGAACTCTTTTATGTGCGAACATAAAATAGAATCCCAAGATGTATATAGAAGGAAACAGAATCTTGAGATCTATGTACATAATCTGGGATTTGCATAGGCTTTTAGATTCATCATTTTTATTCATGTACTTACCCATGCTAAACATGGCTGTGCCTGTCCTGGCTTTTGACAAGATCAGAACAGATCCTTAAACAATACTTGGTATCTGAAAATGCAACCTGTACGTAATTTAAAACAAAAACCTGAATAAACATTGGGTTTTGCATTATTTGATTGATCTCCTTTTAGAAAAGACCGATTCGAGTTAAATTTTATAAAAGCTTTGTGGCATTGATGATCAGTCATTCTCTCTCTCTCTATTTTTTTTTTTCCTGCTTTGGGCAAGTAGGCATGGTGAATGGTTTATATTGTTGGGAAAGAGAGGGGACTACTTTCCCGGTTAAACAGGATAGTAAGGAATATGAATAAAGAAAAAACAATGAACACCAGATTTTTACGTGGAAAACCCTTCTCAATCAAGGGAAAAACCACGGGACAATCCGTCCACTGAAATTTATTTCACAATATGAGATTTTTGGAGACAACAGTAGAGAACAAAGAGAAATTAAAAAGCACTCCTTCACCGTTTTTCTCTTACTCACAATGTTCTGCAAAAAAAAACTGCACACGCACACCTTAAACTTGTTGGGAAAAACACTCGGACTGCACGGTGACCGAGCGGACAGAGTTCTTGGACAGCACACAGAGCAGAGCTCTCGGACGGCAAGGAAAGTAAGGATAGAGAACAAAAGAGAACACACGAGTTTTTGTTGGGGTCACTCCCGAGTGGCATGTTGTCCGCGGACCCTATTGGGAAGAACGGACGAGACTCCTTTTCAAGCGTCATGTCCGAGCGGTTCTGCGAGGACGAGGATGAGGAGCCTAGAATCGTGGCGTTGTCTCTCTCAATGTAGGCCTGCAAGTGGCCATTTTTGGCAAGTGGGTTGGTCACCCACTGATTGGATGTTCAGCTGCCGCAACTTAGATGACAGTTCGCTTATCTCGACACGCGTCAAGCATGCTTTGCCACGACAGCCTAGGGCGTGAGGTCCTGAGACTCGTCGGTAAAAGGGTGGGCGGACACGCCATCTTTGTGTGTATATACGTGAAGCTTGTTGCCCTTGTTGGTGTGCTAGAGTGGGACATTTTAAGTTCTAAGAGCCTTGAGAGAGGCGTGAGCAACTTTTGTTGTAGAGATAGAGTGAGATACACTTTGAGAGAGGAAGGTTGTACACTTGAGATTGTTTCTTTCGTTAGAGCTTGAGTAGTCAACACTTGTAAACAATTCTCTTATAGTACATTTCTTATGTGGTTTTCCTCGGTTGAAGGGTTTTCACGTTAAAACATGTGTTCTCTTTTGTTCTCTATCATTAAATCATTTCCATCGGTTATGTGCCCGTCAAGTGTTTTTTCCCAACAAGTGATATCAGAGAGTTAGGTTCTTTAGACGGTGATCTTGTTGTCATTCGCTATGGAGTACTGGAAGCAAAATGCCTTGCTTGAACGGATCAACTATGACACTTGGGAAGCAAGATATCGACTTGCTATACGTGAAGTCCATGCATAATCAGGTTTTGCCATAGAAAAGCGGCGGGAAAAACGGACGAGGCATGGGCTGGAACACAAGCAAGTGTGTGGCTTTATGGTCGTTGATGACAACGCACAACCACGTTCGCAGAGAAACGAATACCAAGACGCTTTGGGAAAACTGGAGAAGCTTTTTGCTTCTAAGTCTGGGAACAACAAAATTTATCACTTGACGAGGCATGCTCATATTTACAAGAACGGATCATCTGTCGGACCACCCGAATGAATTTCTGGGGCTGTGGACGGTTGGCTGGCATGGGTATTAAGTTTGAGGACGAGGTGTTCGGCGGCTCCTAGCAACCTCTCCCGAACTCATGGGGAGACCGCGAGGGTCACCATCGCCTTGTCTGACTCCAAACAAGCGTGGTGAATTTAGAGATGGTCAAGGAGCTCACTTGAACGAGGAGGTGCGGCGGCGTTCTCGTGGGAACGACGACCTCTCGCAATCCGAGGTCCTTGTCACGAGTCGAGGGAAGAAGCTCAAGACGTGGCCCAAAGTCTGAGACAAAGGCGAAGTAAGTCACGTTCTTCCTATCGGGATATGGAGTGCCATCATTGTGGGCAAGAAGGGTCGCATCAAGAAATTTTGTTACAAATAACGAAAATCTTGGAGGAGATAGGGCGCAAAGAGACGCGGTGAGGAAGACGTAATCCAGAGGAGGTGAAACTGCGAGTCCAAGACTCGGTGAGCGTGGCCGAGCAAGCCTCCGATCGGGTGGTGGATTTCGGCGCATCTATCCACGTCACTCCCGTGAGAGAGAGCTGTTCTCACTTATACTCCTTGCGCCTGTGAGTATGAAGATGGGCAGACTTGGAGACGTCCAAGATTGTTGGACGAGGAGATATCTCCTTGTTGATAAACACTGCAGTGCCGGTGATTTTGAGGGAACGTTCTCGATATTCGCATGAATATCATTTATTGGGACACTTCGACGATGAAGGCTACTTTGCAGCTGCGTCTTTGGGACTGGCAGCTTCAAGTCAAGAAGGGCTCGATGGTGGTTGCTCGAGGAGTAAAGGCTTGTGGCTTTACACTATGAACGCCCAGGCCGAGGTAGCAGAGGTGAATGCTACGGGGAATGTGGAGTCCTTGGACCTGTGGCACAAGAGACTTGGACACATAAGTGAGCGTGGCATGAGTCATCTGGCGAAGAAGGGTCTCATTCCAGAGGTGGATGGAGACACGCCGAGGACTTGCCCTCACTGTTTGGCGGGGAAGCAGCGAAGGGTCTCCTTTCGAGACGCATCTTCCGGGAGGTCCGAGGTCTTGAAACGGGCCCACAGGCGTGTGTGGGCCTCTACCGAGAAGTCATTTGGAGGTGCACAATACTTTGTGACCTTATTGACGATTATTCAAGGAAGTCGTGGGTGTTCCGTTGAAAACTAAGAGACCGAGTGTCGGGAACCTTTGAAATCCATGCGCTCGTTGCCGAGCGAGAAACCGAGAAGAGGTTAAAGGCGTGACGGAGCGGCGGCGGTGAGTTCATTGGAACGTTTGATGCCTATCGCAAGACTCTCGGCATCAAACATCAAGACTCCACCCAAGACGCATGGTGAATCGACGGGCGTGGTGAGAGGATGAATCGCACACCGATGGAAAGGGTCAGTGCATGTTGTCCGAGGCCAAGCTTCGGGATCTTTTTGGGCCGAGGCCTTCAAGACGGCCGCCCCACGTGATCAACCGTCGCCTTGTAAGCCTCTGGATGGGAAAGTTCCAGCGGATTTGGAGGGAGGAAGGGAAACCGCCTTACAATCATCTCGGGACTTTTGGTCAGAAAGCCTTTGTTCATGTTCCAGAGATGAGAGAGAGACTTGAGCCAAAGACCATGCAATGTGTCTTTTCGGGGCTATGGCGATGATGAGTTTGGGCATGACCCAAAGGAAAAGAAGCTGGTGCGATCCCGAGACGTGGTTTTCGTTGAGACGAGACCATAGAGGACTTTGGGAAAGAGTTCAAGTCTCTACCCAACACTTCCCAGACGGAGAAGTAGCAATAATAGTGTCCGTCCTGTACGTCTTGTGTCCGACGCCAATGGACCCAAGAGTTGTTGCCACTTGAACAGAGTGATTCCAGCACCTCGGATCAGTTGAAGTTTTGGTGCCTCAGCGGATGAGAGGCCCCCGTGAGACGATCGTCAGTGCCGAGACGACCGTCCGTCCGCCTTAAGTGATACGTCCTCTCACCGATCTTTGGAGAACCAGAGGATTGGGCGAGGCTATGAGGAGCTCGAGAAGGATAAATGGTTTGAGGCCATGGAAGGAAATGGCCTCACTTCACGAGAACCATGCCGAACAAGTTGCCTAAGGGGAAGAAGGCCCCGAAGAACAAATGGGTCTTCCTTTCAAGGCGACCGAGGACCCGAGCGCCCGAGACACAAGGCACGACTTGTGGTCGAGGATTTGGTCAACAAAAGGGTGTTGACTTTGGTGAAATTTTTTGCGCCCGTTGTGAAGATGTCCTCGGTCCGTGAAAGTTTCTGATCGGGCAGCAGCTTTGGATTGAGATCGAGCAATTGGATGTCCGGTGACTTTTCTCCATGGAGATCTAGAGGAAGAGATCTACGTGGAGCAACAGGATGGTTTTGAAGTCAAAGGAAAGGAGGGATCGTTTTGTCGTTTGAAGAAAGAGCTTGATGGTCGAAATAAGCTCCGAGAAAGGGTATCGGAAGTTTGAGTGTTATGGTCGGCCGACAAGGATACCATAAGACTTCTTGGACCACTGTGTCTTTGTCGAGAAATTCTCGGAAACGATTTCGTCATCCTTCTTCTTTATGTGGACGACATCTTGGTTGTCGATGAGAATAGTGCTTCTGGATCAAGGAGCTAAAGAAGCAATCCATTTTGAAAGACCTTCGGACCGCTAAACGGTCCCGGGAATCGGGATTTGTCGCGGAGAGGGAAAGAAGCTTCATTTATCCCGGGAAGGCTATATTGAAAAGGTGCTTAGAGATTGGCATGGAAGGGTCCAAGTCTGTCGGCCTCCTTTGCCAACCATTTTAAGTTGAGAAAACAAGTGATGTCAGTCCTCGGACACGAGAAGGCGCGTGGCATGAGTAAGATACCTTAGCTTATGTCGGCGGACATCGCTCATCATGCGTTGACCTTGTGAGAAGATTCCTCTCAAACCCGTGTATGGAGCATTGGTCGGCGGTGAAGTGGATCTTGAGATATCTTGGCAGGACCCCAAGACAGGTTTCGAGCTTGGAAATGAAAAGCCTCACTGGCGATTGCGTCTGTGCAGACGAATATGGCGAGGGACGTTGATTCTCGAAAATCAACGTCCAGGATACATGTAAAGATTTGCGGGAGGGGCGGTCTCTGGCGGCCAAAGTTCAGAGTGCGTCGCTCTCCACTACGGAAGACGAGTTTATCACGTGACTGAGGCCTTGTAAATAGATGCTTTGGATGAGAGTTCGTTCAAGAGTTGGGTCTAAGGCATGAGACGTATGAGGTTCTTTGTGATAGTCAAAGTGCCGTTCACTTGTGTAAGAACTCCTCATTCCATTCTCACAAAAACATATTGACATGCGATATCATTGGGTGAGATGTTTTTGATGATGGGCGACTATCAATTGGGAAGGTCCGGTCGAAGAAAATGTCTCGGACATGTTGACAAGATTTTTGCAAAGGGGAAGCTTGTTGTGGCGACATTCACGGCCTAACTCAACTTCACTCCCACCAGGTCGTGAGGGGAAGTTTGTTGGGGTCCTCGCCGAGTGGCATGTTGTCGCGGACTCCATTGTGAAGAACGGACGAGGACTCCTTTGAGCGTTATGTCCGCGGTTCTTGCGAGGACGAGGAGCCTAGAATCGTAGGTGTTGTCTCTATCAGCGTAGGCCGCAAGTGGCCGTTTTTTGCGGAGTGGGTTGGTCACCCACTCACGATTAGATGTTGCGGCCGGGCAGAATGACTTCCCGATATGAGCTGCCATCTCGACACGCCACATGCGCCTGCTACGCGAGCCTAGGACAAATAGGGGAGACCTACGTCCCAGTAGGGTGGGCGACACGCCACCTTTTGTGTATATATACGAAGCTTGTTGCCCTTCCTTGGTGTGCTAGAGGCGGGACATTTTAAGTTCTAAGAGCCTCGAGAGAGTTTGTGGGCAAGCTTTGTTGTAAAGATAGAGTGAGATACTGGCTTTGAGAGAGGAAGGTTGTACACTTGAGATTGTTTTCTTTCTTTAGAGCTTGAGTAGCCAACACTTGTAAACAATTCTCTTATAGTACATTTCTTCGTGGTTTTTTCCTCGGTTCAAGAAGGATTTTCCACGTTGATTTCCGGACGTTGATTTCCGAGAATCGCGTCCTCGCCATATCTGCACGTCTGCGTAATCAATCACAGAGGCTTTTCATTTCAAACCGCAAACCGTCTTGGAGGTCCTGTGAAGATATCTCAAGATCCACTTCACCGTGACAATGCTCCATATTGGGTTTGAGAGGAATCGCTCACAAGGTCAACCGCACGAGCAATGTAGCATACATAAGGTCGCCAACGGCCGAGTAAGGTATCTTACTTATGCGCGCTTTCTCGGTGTCCAGGTCGGACAACTGCTTTCGCTCAACTTAAAATGGTTCACAAAGGAGGCCGACTTGGCTTGGACCCTTCCATGTCGAATCTCTGAAGCACCTTTTCAATATAGCCTTCTGGGACAGCCCGAAGCTTCTTGCCCTCTCTGGTCGCGATAAATCCCGATTCCCGAACTGTTTGGCTGGTCCGAGGTCTTTAAATGTGAAAGATCGTCCTGGTTGCTTCTTTAGCTCCTTGATCCGGCAATATTTCATTCAACCGGCATGTCGTCCACATAAAGAAGAAGGATAACGAAATCATCTTCCGAACTTCTGACAAAGACACAATGGTACGAAGAAGTCTTATGGTAGCATCATTACAATGCACTCAAACTTCCGATATTTCTCGGAGCTTGTTTCGGCCTCATACAAGCTCTTCTTCAAACGACAAACCAGTCCCTCCTTTCCTTTGACTTCAAAACCATCTGGTTGCTCCATGTAGATCTCTTCCTCTAGATCTCCATGGAGAAAAATGTCCGGACATCCAATCAATCTCCAGATCCAAAGCTGCTGCTGCCCCGAGCACTACACGGACCGAGGACATCTTCACAAACAGGCGCAAAAATTTCACCAAAGTCAACACCTTTTGTTGACCAAATCGACCACAAGTCGTGCCTTGTGTCTCGGGCGCTCGGGTCCTCTGTCGCCTTCAGTAGGAAGACCCATTTGTTCCAGGGCCTTCTTCCCTTAGGCGGCTTAGCGGCCAAAGGTATGGTTCTCGAAGTGAGGCCATTTCCTCTTCCATGGCCTCAAACCATTTATCCTTCTCTGAGCTCCTCATAGCCTCTAAAATCCTCTGGTTCTCAAAAGGCGTTGGAGGAGGGCGTACTCACTGGCCGGGAAGGCGGGACGAAGGCAGCCGTCTCGGACGAAAGGCCTCCTCATCCGCTGAGGCGCGAAATCCCCAACCCGATCGAGGTGCTGGAATCGCTTTATTTCTGGTTGGCAACAACTCTTCGTCCGCCGACGTCGGATTGAGGCGTACGGGGACGGAGCACATCACTTGTCGTCCGTGTCGGGAAGTGTTGGGTAGAGACTTCACTCTTTTCCCAAAGTCCTCTATGGTCTTTCCTCAACGAAAATCACGTCACCAGGATCGTGCAGCCTTCTTTTCCTTTGGTCATACAAACAACCCAAACTCATCATCGCCATAGCTCGAAAGACACATTGCATGGTCTTTGGCTCGCTTAGTTATCTCATCTCTCGGAACATGAACAAAGGCTTTACGGCCTAAAAAGGATGATTGTGTGGTTCCCTTCATCCAAATCCGCTCCGGAACTTTCCCATCCAGAGGCTTACAAGGCGACCGGTTGATCACGTGGGCGGCCGTCTTCAAGGCCTCGCCCAAAAGATCCCGAAGCCCGGCCTCGGGACAACATGCATGCGACCCTTTCCATCCGGGTGCGATTCATCCTCTCGGCCACGCCATTCGTTTGCGCGTCTTGGGTGGAGTCCCGATGTTTGACGCGAGAGTCTTGCAATAGGCATCAAACGTTCCAATGAACTCACCGCCGCCTCTTTTTCACGGCCTTTAACCTCTTTTTCGCTTCAACGAGCGCATGGGACTCGCTTTTCAAAGGTTCCCGCAACCTCGGTCCTTGGTTTCAACGGAACACCCACAACTTCCTTGAACAATCGTCAATGAAGGTCACAAAGTATTGTGCACCTCCAAATGACTTCTCTAGAGGCCCACACACGTCTGTGTGGACGAGTTCCAAGACCTCGGACTGGAAGATCGTCTCTAAAAGGAGACCCTTCGGGCCGCTTCCCCGCCAAACTGGTGAGGGCAAGTCTCGGCGTGTCTCCATCCACCTCTGGAATGAGAGATGACTCATGCCACGCTCACTTATGTGTCCAAGTCTCTTGTGCACACGTGTCCAAGGACTCCACATTCCCGTAGCATTCACCTCTGCTACCTCGGCTGGCGTTCAGCCCAGTGTAAAGCCACAGGCCTTTACTCCTCGGCAACCACCCGAGCCCTTGCCCGACCAAATCGCCACAAAAAGACGCTGCGGTAGCCTTCATCGTCGAATTGTCCGTGAAATGATATTCATGCGAATATCGAAACGTGTCGGAGCGTCCCTCAAAATCATGAGCACGATGTTTGTCAGCGAGGGAGATGTCTCACCGCGTCAACAATCTTGGGCGTCTCAGTGCCCGTCTTGATACTCACGGGGGGGCGCGAGGAGTATAAGTGGAAGCTTGACTCTCTCGGGAGGGTAGCGTGGATAGATGCGCGAGAATCCACCACCCGGTGGGAGGCTTGCTCGGCCACGCCACCGAGTCTTCGACTCGCAAGCCGAGAGAAGGTCACCTCTGTGGACGACGAGACCGAGGACTCTTCTTGCCGCGTCTCTTTTTGCCCTATCTCCTCCAGCGTTTTTAGGCTTCTATTTATAACAAAATTTCTTGATGTGACCCTTCTTGCCCAATGATGGCACTCCATATCTCGACACCGAGAACGTGACTTACTTCGCCCTTTGTCTTGAGACTTTGGGCCACGTCTTGGCTTCTTCCCCCTCGACTCGGTGTGAGGACCTCGGATTCTTGAGAGGTCGTCGTTCCTCGAGAACGCCGCCGCACCTCCTCGTTAGTAGAGCTCCTTTGACCATCTCTAAATTCAATGTTTGGAGTCATGATTGGCGATGGTGACCCTCATGGTCTGTGAGGCCGGGAGGGTTGCTAGGAGCGCAGTCCGAGCACCTCATCTCGAACTTAATACCCATGCGATCGGTAGGTCCTGTGACCACGAAATTTATTGGTGAGTGGTCCGCAACAGATGATAAAATCCTTGTAACGGATATGTACCCACCTCATCAAGTGATAAATTTTGTTATTCCCTGACTTAGAAACAAAGCTTCTCGAGCCTTTTCCAAAGCGTCTTGGCATTTGTTTCTCTTGAACGTGGTTGCACGTTGTCATCAACGAATTGCCGTATAAGGCCGCACACTCGTTAACTTGTGTTCGCGTCCATGCTTCGGCCCTCGCTTTTTCCGCGGCTTTTCTCGTGGCAAAAATCGGATTATGCATGGACGTTATAGCAAGTCGGACATCTTGCTCGCCAAGTGTCATAGTTGGATCCGTTGAAGCAAGGTATTTTGCTTCCGTACTCCATCAAACAACAAGATCACCGTACAAAGAACCTAACTCTCGATACCACTTGTTGGGAAAAACACTGCGGTGGCCAGGGCGGATGACAGTTCTCGGGCACAAGAGAGCGGAGCTCTCGGACGGTGAGGAAAGTAAGGATAGAGAACACACAAGTTTTAACGTGGAAAATTCTCGAACCGGGGAAAACCACGAAGAAATGTACTATAAGAAAATTTTTTTACTAGTGTTGGCTACTCAAGCTCTAACGAAAGAAAACAATATCAAGTGTACAACCTTCTCTCTCAAAGTGTATCTCACTCTATCTTTACAACAAAAGCTTCGCCTTACGCTCTCAAGGCTCTTAGAACTTAAAATGTCGGCTCACAGCACACCCAAAAGGGCAACAAGCTTCGTATATATACACAAAGGTGGCGTGTCCGCTCACCCTACCGGGCGTAGGTCTCGGATGCATGCATCGCGCGTGTCGGATGGCGTGCATGGATAAAGCATGGGGAAGTTGCGGTCGGCTGCGATGTCCCAATCGAGTGGGTGACCAACCCACCGCAAAACGCCACTTGCGAGCCTACGTTGATAGAGCATAACGCCTACGATTCTAGGCTCCTCGTCCTTGTCCTCAGCAACCGCTCGGACATGACGCTTCAAAGGAGTCTCGGTCCGTTCTTCACAATGGAGTCCGCGGACAACATGCCACTCGGGAGTGACCCCAACAAAACTAGGGTAATCTTCTTCACATAAAAGGACAGAATTAATCCTTTCCAACAATGCGAATGAAAAAACTCTTCAAAGATAATAAATGCGAGATCACATATCCACAGAAATTCTGTGTTGGCATTGTACGAGATTTCAAGGGCGGCGGAATCAGAAATCCCAGGCCCGCATTCTTTACGCCGTGCCAACACCTCAACTGCCTCGAGAAGTGCCTTCAGGAATCTCTCAAAAGTTAACTAAAACCTCCAAACCGATTAACATCAAACCGTGATGTTAATCGCCAACTGGTCAACTCCCCGTTGTATCAAACCTTGCTCACCAAACCGGGTCGACTTCGCGTTGGCCGATCGAGCCTCGCCCGCCAAAATGGCGATTCATTTCTCGATTCACTAGCGGGAATGATCCCCAACAAACTTCCCTCGTGACCAGTGAGGAAGTTGGATCCATTAGGGCTTTTTGGCAAAGATACTTCATTCTTCCCTCTTGGTAAAGTTTTAGTCATCATATGCCTGGGCCGTTGTCTTGATCGATCTTCTCGGTGATAACGGACGACTTCTAGACGTCCCTTATCAATGGTAAATACATCAATGTGCTTGGATCTCGAGTGAAATAAAGAGTTCTTATAGAGATGTATTGCACTCGACTATCACGAGAATACGGTGTACTTCTCTGTTGAAAACCCTGACTCTTGAACAAATTTCTTCATCCACAGTATCTCCTTGCACGTCTCTCGTAATTGTAATATATTCACAATTGTGGATGGAGCTACACATTTGCAACTTGATTGCCAAAAACTGCGCGCCCGCAAATTTTACCAAGTAAACGATGTGGATTTGCGTGTGTCAATATCTCTCGGCCATGTCCGCATCTCGAATATCCCACCAGTGCGGTTTGTCACTTCGATACATAAGCACCTCTTGGAAGTTTCTCGAATGTATCGCATGATCCATTTTTACCGCGGACCACTGCTCTTGCTGGATTCGATAGAAATCGCTTCATGATCCCAACGACATGAGCTAATGGAGTGCAGTACATACCGGGCGTACATTAGGCTTCTCACAGAGGAATAGGGTACGCCTTTCATATATCTTTTCTCGTCATCCGAGGGACGGACATTGTGAGTGCTCATTTGTAATGATTCGCGAGGGTGTGCTCATGTGCTTCGTCTTATCCATGTTGAACTGCTGGAGCACTTTCTCAAGATAGTTTTCTTGAGACAGCCACAATTTTCTAGCCTTACGATCGCGTATAGTCGACTCCCTAATTTGTTTCGCCGATCCGAGGTCATTCATGGCGAATGACCGTCAGCCGCTCTTTCAACTTCTTTATCCGGCCAATATTCCGTCCAACTATCAACATGTCATCCACGTATAAGAGAAGGATGACAAGATCATCATCAATGAAAGTGCACAAATACGGTGGGCGAGTAGTCACTTGGTATCCTTGGCAGGACATGCATGGACTCGAACTTCTTGTACCATTTCTTTGAGGAGCTTGCTTTAAGCCATATAGACTTTTCTTCAAGTGGCGACAAAAGTTGTTCCTTTCCTTTAGCCTCAAACCTTCGAGCACATTCCAGTGCAAATCTCCTCCTCAAGCTCTCCATGGAGGAATGCGGTTCGGACATCCATCCGCTCCACCTCGAGGTCTTGGGTGGCGGCGGACTCCAATACCACCCGTATGGAAGACATCTTCACTCAGGAGCAAATATCTCATCAAAGTCAATTCCTTTCCGTTGTTCAAAACCTTTCACCACCAATCGTGCCTTGTACCTTAGCTCCTTGGTGTTCTCGTCCGTTTTCACCCGGAAGACCTATTTGTTCTTCAGTGCCTTCTTCCCCTTGGGAAGTGTAACGAGATCAAAGGTATGGTTCTCATGAAGGGAACTCATCTCATCCTTCATGACCTCTAGCCATTTCTCCTTCCCTTCGCCGTTTATAGCCTCTTCATAATCTTCAGGCTCACCGGTATCAGTTAGCATTACATACTCACTTGATTTAATCAGGACCTGTGCATTTCGGGAGGATCTTCTAATAGTGACTTCTTCGGCGGTTGAGGCATGGCCCGAGCCCCAGTCATTATCGAGGCACCATGCCTCCTCCTCTCGGTATCTTGGCCCCGCCTCGGGACCCTTGCAATCCAAATTGACTCCCGTTGACCGTTTGAACTCTCGATACGGGGCGGACATCTTCGATACTTACTTTGTAAAATCTGTTTATCATTACAATTTGCCTTCTTGTCGGTGTCTTGATAAATCGTCTTATTCTCGCAAATGTTACATCTCTTGAGTGGACTAGTTTCCTTGTGGCAGGATCATAAAATTTGTAACCCACCTCATCCTCTCCATAGCCCAGAAAGACGCATTGCATCGTCTTTGGCTCCAGTTTCGTCCTTTCATTTCTTGGATCGTGTACGAATGCTTTACATCCGAACACTCGCAAATAATCATAGCCCAGGAAGACGCATTGTATCGTCTTTGATTCCAGTTTCGTCCTTTCATCTCTTGGAATGTGTACGAGTGCTTTACATCCGAACACTCATGAATAATCATAGGGCGGTTCTCGCCCATCCATATCTTTTACGCCACTTCACCCATGGTGGCTGGCTTACACAACTTTGTTGATAATGTAGGCGGCCCGTCCAGATCTTCGACGAGAATGATGCATTAAGTTTTGCTTGAGAGAGCATACAACGTACTCTCTTGAGCGTACGATTCATCAGATTCTGCTACTCCATTCAGGAGGTGTATTCGGTGGTATTTTCGATGCCTAATACCATGTGGCCGTGCGGTAGGCATCAAAATGTCCCAAATATTCACCGCCATTGTCACTTAGGGACGGTCTTGATTTCTTCCCCGTCGGCGCTCGAGAGCATGAAAGCTTTCAAAAATACCAATGACTGATCCTTGGTCTTGATGGGTAAAAGCTGACTTTCTTGAGCAATAAATCCCGATAAAAGAAACAAAATACCGAGTACCACCGATCGACTTCTCTTTGAGCGGACCACACACATAATGTATGAGATCAAACAGTCCGGTTTTGGGGTTGTGAACTCCGTTTGAAAGATACTCTTCTGTTTCCTTTCTGGCGGTGAGGACACGTTTTCATCCCGTCCTCTTTGTTCCTTTGATTAGGCCCTTTACGGCCAAGTAAGACAATCCCTTTTCATTCATGTGGCTTAATCTCCTGTGCCACAAATCCTCTGTCTCTCATACAGTTGCGGCGTTTACATCTCCTGCCGCGGCACGGACCTCCATCACATCCTGAGATCAAAGCACTTTTTCCTTCTCGTTGAAACAAAAATACCCTAAAGTGACTTCCATTTCACCTTCATAGAAGGTGTTGCAAAGAACCCTCATCATCGGTCGGCCAGTGAGATGACATTCAAACGAATGTCGGGGAATGTGATGCACATCCTTGACGATTTCGATACGTTATTTGTATTGAATAATATCTCCTCTTCCAACAATAGGAGATATTCCCTTTGTTACCCATCCTAATTTCTCCAATCTCTCGGGAGTATAGGATGTATATAGTCCCCTCGGGACGTGACATGTAGGGTGGTGCCCGAATCAATTACCCAACCCGATTCGAGATCTCCCGAGTTTGCCACCTCTCCTTGACATGTCGGGAGATCCCCACTTGTGACTACTGAGACGGAGGGCGTTTCCTCGCCGCGTCCTTTGTCACTTTTCTCCTCTCTGCATTTTTCTTCCATTTGATTGAATACTTAATGTGGCCTTTTTGCCACAATGATGGCACTCCAGATTTTGATATCTGGATCGCGACTTGCTACGACTCTTCTCTCCCGGTTTCTGTTGGCTTCACTGTCGGCCACCTATGACCATATCGTCACAACCTTGCTGTTCGGCAAGGATACTTTAAGGTTGGATGAGGTTATTGCCTCTCTGCTCATGAATGAGTCTAGGAGGTCGCAAGGAACCTTATCATCTTCTCATTCTGAGGTCCTGGTGACCGAATACGTTTTAGTGGACGGATTGTCCCGTGGTTTTTCCCTTGATTGAAAAGGGTTTTCCACGTAAAAATCTGGTGTTCATTGTTTATTCTTTATTCATATTCCTTACTGTCCTATTTAACCGGGAAAGTAGTCCGCTCTCTTTCCCAACATATATTTGTAGCAATAATGACAGTATGTTGAAATCAATTACATATGATGTTGTGTATATACCTGTTGGCCACAAAGGCCCGGGTGATTCCAATGATGCAAGCGTAAAAGTTCAGAATCAGAGTGAGTTTCAACCACATGACCTGCATCAAGGACCTGAATGAAGGCCTAGTGCTCAGCACAACCTGTACATGCCCCTGCAAATCTTTCACCAGTTAGACGGGGGAGCTTACATCGGTAGTTGTATTTGTTGAGCATTCAATTCTCAATCGGTGAAACTCTAGGACAAACAGTAAAATTGTCAACCATATGATCCCCTGAATCACTGATGATTGGACTATGAGGTCAACCACCTTGGGACCGTACACTGCCCTTACCAAGGGCACCCCTACAACGAGAGAATAGTCAAAGTTGACAAAGAGAAGCTTGTTATAAGATTAGCAGTAACTTCCCTTACTGCTACCCTTCGCCCAAAAGGCAAGCACCTTCACAATAATAACCTTAGAAACAGCATCTGCTGCTATGAACATATCGTTCATCTTGAATAGATCAATATGAGCTGTGAACTCAAAGGTGAAGTGAGGAAGAGTAAAAAAAAAGAAAAGGAGGCAGCTTATGGCATTACATTTATGAGTAGTGAAAATGCGCCACCACCTTAGTGACCCATACCCTAGAATTAGGGTTACATAGAGAGGTACCATTGCCTCAATAACCTTGTAAGAACCCTCCCACCCTATCATTTTCTCTTTTATGTTCTTCTTCCACCGGGTCAAACATGTTTCCCAAATAAAACTCTATGCTATTTATACTCATTGTGGACACAAGCATATTATTTCCTCTGAGTTATTGTGGTTGACCGGTTAATTCAGTGGGGGTGTATGTGATTCTATGCTGCGATTCTTCGTGGATGTTGTGAGTATTGTTTTGATTTGCTCTGTGAATGAAAGCAGAGTTGCTTTCAGTACCAATCAGTAGCTTTCATTTATATGGTTTATCACAATCTTGAAGAATATGGAATGAGGTCTAGTTATAATTGCACCACCCTTTTGCAAACGGAAATTTGTGGTTTTTAAATTATTGTTGCTTATTATTCTTAACTATTCAAACAATCTGTGGTCCTTATTGGCCAATGAGGCATCAAACAATGTGTGGTCCTTTTGCAAACTGAATTTTGTGGTTTTTTGAATTATTGTTGCTTGTTATTCTTAACTATTCAAACAATGTGTGGTCCTTATTGGCCAATGAGGCATCAAACTTTGATGCCTATCAAATATCTGGGTAGATACTTAATACTTTCACCATTATATTCAAGATGTAGTACATAAACTTGCGCTGTAAGGTAAAATTTTACTTAATATTGGACAGAATATTAAGTAAAATCGCTTATTACCCAGTGGTTTTTGAATTGTTGTTGCTTATTATTCTTACCCATTCAAGCAATATGTGGGTCCTTATCAGCCAATGAGGCATCAAAATTTGATGCTTATGATATTATTTGGTAGGTACCAGATACTTGCACCATTATTTTTCAGATTTTGAAGTGCATATACTTGGCCTGTAAGGGTAAAATTACTTAATATAGGACAGAAGATAGAGGTAGATATATATTTTGTTTGTTTTTTTGGTTTTACATTAATTAGGGTTTGCCAATTTATCTCAATACAAGAAAAATCAAGGAAATCAGGAAATATTTTATAATTGTAGCCCAATAAGCCTTTTCTTCCCCTGTCAATTTCATCAATATGATTGATGATCATTGCTGTTATGTTGAAATTTGGTAGAGTGATGATCAATTATCCTTGAGCACACGTATTTAACTTTATATTGATTTACACATATATAGATAATATGTTACTTGCCGAAATTAAGTTAGATCTCTTATTCTCTCCTCGGCTTAAGAACCTTTTTTGAGCAAGTTAATCCTAATTTCAAGTTCTCTCTTCACTCTTTGCAGCTCGGTTTTGGTTTCATCCTCGGACTACTGAATTCAACGATTAACCCAGGGCCATTCCCTGAAGGAAGACAAACCCGTCTTTAAATGAAGATTCATTTCATAGAGCTAGCCTCGGAAGCCATAAAAATCCTCTCATATTTCTAACAGTAAGAATTTCACTTGACAATTTAAACAGTTAGTATTATAAGATAGTTATAATATATTTTATTATAATATAATATTCACTATTGAAAGTATAAAATAAAAATGGATTCTCTTGAATTATGAATATATGACTAGAAGCCCGTGTCTCACATAAGGGGACAAATCATGGATCCGCTATGGGCTGAGTGTTGTGAGTATTCAAAGCTCTCGATCATGATCGATACTCTTAACTCTAAACCCTAAACTTTTTCTCTTTTAGCGAAGAATTAAACAATACCTTCGTGCTTCAAATTCTCAAAAGTTCAAAGTAAAACAGGGCGCAATATGCTTTAATAAATAAATAAATAAATATTTATTTATTTTATCTTTTACTTTTTGTAGTTTTTTTTTTTATTTCTAATGTTCTTAACAATGCTGATTAAATTACAACCTCTCCTATGAGATGCATAATATTGAATCCACCATAGTTTTTTTTTTTATTTAAAATATTTAGCCTTTTTTTTTTGGTAAGTAAATTTAAAATATTTAACATGTGGTGATTTGTCCACCATATAAATCTTGTGAACCATGTTTGCAGGGAATTTTTATTCTTCTGATGTGGAAGACTGTTTTAATGGTTTGAACTCATAATTTTTTATTTAATTGCCAATAATATATGTTTTTCCTTTAAAATAAGATTTTGTAATATAAATTACAAACACTTTGAGATTTTGCAGTATAAATCAAACATATAGAGAAGGATCGTATTATAAATCAACCGGCAAATCGGATGTAAAATTCGACGATTACGTGTTTTGGATGATTAAATTTAAAATCGAATGGCCCATGTTATATTATCCATTCAAAACGTATAGGCCGTCAAATTTTACATTCGATGATTCAGATGAGGAGAGGGACGATCCTTCTCCACAAGGGAGAAGGACGCCCTCGGATCCAAATCACATTTAAATAAGATTTTGTAATATCACAACTTGAGATCTGGTTGAAGTAAATCTTCAAACAATTTATTTTAAAAAAAAATATAAATTAAATAAGTATTTTAAAAATATTATTGAGATTATTTGTAAGCTGCGTTAAATTATTTTTTTTTTTGAAAAATAAAAACTGAAAATTAAATTTAGAAGTTTAGACCAAAAAAAAAAAAAAAAAAAAAACAAAAAGAAAAACTCTAATATCTACGAATTAATCATGTATTCGTTTTAGTGTGCTTTCGAAAGAGTTTATAATTTTGTTATGGTCTTTTTATATAGGATTTTTTAAATTATTTATATAGTTAAAATTTATTTTTATAATATAAAAAACTAAAATTAAAATAATATATAAAAATATTATTTTTATTTTTTATCTTTTATTATTTTTTAAATAATCATAATTATTAAAAGAATATGAAGAGCTTTCTATTTCAAAAGATAATAATAATAATAATATTTAAATTTGGCCGGTGAGATCCTTCCCATCCGACAGAGGGTAGATGGAATATCTCTATCAACTTGATGCTTGACAATTGTTTTTAATAATAATTAATTTTTTGCTTTTAATTTGTTATTTTGGGTATAATTTCAAAATATATAACTCAATTTATAAATATTTATCACTATGGTAAGTTTATTTTTAATAATAAAAATCAAACTCATTATCATAATTTAGTCATGTTGCGTCCGAGAGCTCCGGCCGCCTGTTCTACTAAATACGAGTGGGCCGGCGAATACTGGCAACACAAAATAAGTAGAACGTGAGTGGTATAATGGAAGTACGAGGGAGATCGAGAGAATACACAGATTTACGTGGAAAACCCCGTTAACAAAGAGGGGTAAAAAACCACGGGAACGGACGGAAAGTCCGAGAAGTTTTACTAATTTGTCAAAGAGTACAACGAGAACTCGCAGGATGATTCTCTTTTTCAGGGAACTAAGTTTGAGAAGTCTGGCTTCTTTCTTTCTTCCTTCATTCTTTCTTTTTTCTCTCGAGAGTTATTTTCTCAAGTGTGCTCAGGTAGAAATTCTTCTGAATCCTTCTTCAGTAGCATGAAAGGGGTTATTTATAAGGAACGAGGTGCCGTTGGATGGGCGACACGTGGCACTGACGCGTCAGGCCTGTCTGCCGCCACTCTTGTTAGTGCGGGCCATGTGGGGGACACCTATCATGGCCCTGTAGATACGGCTGCAGAGGCGCGTCTGCCCCTGCGAGTCTGGCGTGTCGAGGCCATTGAGACACCGTGGAGCGCGTCTTTGCACAGCAAGTCATCCGGGTTGGCATCTTTGGTTATTTTGGGCTTTTACTGGGTCATCCTCGTCCCCATGGGTCAAGTGACCTCTCGAACCGCCAATGCCATTCTTAGCTCTTGGTCTACAGTTTTGCAGGCGCTCGGAACAAGAACTTAACAGTTTGAAGCCTAATTAAGGCTTGTGGGCCTCTTGGGCCAGAGTTACATCATGTTATTCTCCGGGCTACAATTGTTGTTTTGGGCCTTAGGTTAGAGACCCATCAAGTCATAATTTCTTTTTTTTAAAAAAAATCATTCTTATTAATTGAGCTAATTTGTATAAATTAGGGAATTTATGTAACATGATATTTAAAGATAAATAGAGGGAATAAACCCAAAGGCATGTTAAAATCTACAATTTGTACAATGGAAATTAAAATAAGGTTGAATTACAAGATAAAAAATATATATCTAAAAATAATTATGTATTTATTTAGGAATTAATAATATTATAAAATAATATATCATTCTCGATTTTGAATATTATAATTAATTTTAGGTCATTAATATCTAATAATATTTTGATCATTAGCCATTCTTTAATATCTTCGCTCAGCAATCGAAAAATAGTAGATAATAGTATTGTTGATTGGTTGCATTATCAGGAAGATATTTTTTGTTCACTTATTTTTCAATACTGAATTAAATACTGAAAATGTAGTTGCACCAAATTATTGTAATAAAATTTAAGTAAGCAATAAATATTTTTATTAAAAATAATTTATAAAAATCATAAGTTTAAATGGACCAGGCTTAATATAAATAAACCCTAATTATTCACCTCCGTAGCCTTTTGGAAGGGCCGGGAGGAAGAAAGTACGAGAAGATTGATGGTGATGTTCTCCAAACACGTCAATGCAAAAGGGGAGTCTTGGTAGGGTTTTTATTTGTCCTTGATGCGTTTTAAAGTTTGAATTTTTATGCGAATTGAAAAGCCTTTAGATTTTTTATATCGGGTCAAATTTAAATAAGTCTAATTTTTATATCTTTTAATGCAGGCAATACATACCAAAAACGGTAATGGAGGTTAGATGATTGGTAGGGATTTCGCCTTTGATTTATCATTCGAGCGTTTAAATCGATGTCTTTTCAAAAAGAATAGAAAGATAAAAACGCGTGAAAATAAACGTGATATAGAATACACGAATATATATATGTAAGGGATGCGAGTGAAGATCAGAGGAGGCTTTGACTCTTTTTGTGCACTTCGGAGAGTGACTCATTAAAATTGCCAGATTAGAGCAGCAATTTTCGAAGGAAGGGAGTTGGCTCTTTCTCATCACATTTTTGGTTTGAAACTTAACTTGAGATAGCTTTGAAGTGCTCTGAGTGCTCTTGGATCATTTGATTCTTTCCCTTCTCCAGTGTAAGAGAATATATTTTTAAGCTCCATTGAGAGGGCATTAGGCGTAGAATCTTGTGACAAGTGTCCTATCTAGGTTTGTTAGTCGCTGAGTGCTGGTGGTGGTCAGCAATATCAGTTGTCGCTTTGTTGTGACAAAAAGACCGTTGTCGGACCTAGTTGGCATGGGTCTGGTCGCCTCTCGCTGTGATTGGTTGAGCGCATGTAGGGTGGCAAGCGCTGTGGTTTGTCAGAATTGACTTCATCTGCTATTGGCTGTCATTTCTTGGGCTGACGTCTCCTGCACTACTGATTTGCAGTTATTTTGGGAAGAGAACAGACAAATTGTGATTGGGCACGTGTCAATGATATCTAGTGAGCATTGACGTTGCTTGTCCAGCCTAAAATTTGTCTTGTGGTGTTGGGCTTTGCAAGAAGCCTCGTGGGCTCCATCGCCTAACAGGGCCTTCCTGCCAGTTGAGTCTTTCTATTGGTTGAGCCTCGTTCCTACTGGCTCATATTTGTACTTGACTTATCAGTTATTATTATTTTTTTATTATTTTAACAATAAAAATTTTATCATTACATTCTAAATAATTTGATTTATAACAATATATTAAAATATATTAAATTTATTTTTAATCTTAAACAATTTTCAAAATCTATCAAAAGAAATACTACAACTATTTTTAATATTCAATAAATATTAATATTATAAAAAATCATAAAAATATTATATATATATATATATATCTCAAAACTTTTATCATTAAATTTTCATCTAATGCCTCCCCAAACCATCTCAGTTAGCCTACAACAACTAAGAGCTTTTGGTCCAAAATCTTTCTGGTGTATCGTGTTAATATTTATGAGAAAAACTGTAAAAATTTATAAAAAGGTAAAATTATTTTAAAAAAATCTATAGAAAATCAAAATATTAAAAACATATAAAGCCTATTCTATTTAATTTTATCTACAATTTTGCCCGATTGAGATCTTCACCTTTTTTTTTAACAATTTTGATATTTATAGCTTTTTTTATCTGCTATTCAATTATAATATATTTGTAAAATTGCTCGATTATATATATATATTTATTTATTTAATTTTACAAATTAAAAATAAACACCGAATACATCTTAATAGAATTGCCATAGTGCAGAAAAAAACAGAGTGTATTTTCAAATACCCACCCTCTTGTTGCACTTCAACAAGAAGAAGAGTTTGCACAAATACAAAACGCTTGATTTTGCGAGCCACATGGAGAAGCCAACCTATTTTTACACTACAGAATTCTCAAGATCACTCAAGCCTCAAGATCTCCAAAGTTTTGATCTGAAATACTTCAGCTAGAAGGAAACAGAGGATAAGTAATTACCGTAAAGATTCTGGGGAGTTCAGGAAGCGATGGCTGGCGGCTGTCGGGTCACGGCGTACAAGATATCGGCGTAACCGACCACCCCGACGAGGATGTCTTCATTTTCGCCCTCCGTTACCCAGACGTGTGTAGCCCTGTGAGACAGCATCTGAGCCATCACCGCCGCCAAGGAACTCGTGGCCTTGCAGGTCAAGGGGGCGATTCGGCCCCTGTACATGCTCCTAGCGGAAGTGCCGCAAGGACTAATGGCATTGCCGAAAAACCCGATACTCCTGCTGCTGAACCTCCTCAGCCTCATTGAAACACCACCATCGCCGACGCTACTGTCTCCTGCCGCCACATTAACCGCCACATCAGGAGTGCATCTCGAGGCCACATGATCCTCGACGCCCATCACAAACTGTCCCGCCGAGAGATTGGACAGGGCATATGCGGCGGCTAAATAGTCACACTTCCCTAGTTTACAGGCTGATATCTCCCCGACGATCTTGCGCTCCCCGTCGGGAGTAAGGTCCACCACGGCGACAGTGCTCGGGTCGTGGGGTAGCTTTTGGATGGCTTCGATAGCCGGGAACGACGTTTCGACAAAGCAGTAGTTTGGGTTGACGGCCCCGAGCATAGAGATGGAAGAGAGAGGAATGGGTGCTAGCGCTCCGAGGCATCCGATGAGGAAACGGATAACGTCTTCGCGAGAGAGACAACAAAACTTGGTGCGGATGGATGTCGACGACGACGGCTGATTCGCATTGACAGCAATACCGTTGGCGTTGCTGGCGGCGTTTTTCAGCCACCTGCCATTGTAGAGAATCGAGAACTTCTTGCTCACGCCTTTCCACGGCCCGCCTTTAGGTACGAGAAGACGCTTCACGCCTTGTTTCATCATCTCCAGAGCATCTATCAATCTTGCACAAGACCCAACGGTTAAACTGACTACGTTAGAAACGGAAGAGAAATCGAACATCTCTATTCGCTTTTGTCTGGGTGACAAGGTGTTTCTAAAGTCTATCTATGGAGATTCATAAAAGAAAAGGAACTCTGTCACAAAAAGTACTCTATAGTGAAGGCTTCTCTGTTTCTTTTTATTATTATCTGAGTCAATTTCCATGACGTAAAAGGAACCAAATGTACTGGAAGATCAAGCCTTTGTAGATCCCTGTACCTAATTATGATTCAATTACAAATCAAAATACCAGGTGATATATATATATCGATATTGGACTTCTGACACTGATATTTATTAATATAGTAAAAAAATTGTGATATATTGATGTGTCAATGCCACTTAAATTTATTAAATATCGACTTATATATTTGAAATTTGACTGAAATATCAGCCGATATTAAAAACTGTGAGGAATAAACAATCGAGATGTAGAAAAGAGGTGGCCAAACATGCCCACTTCACTACTTCAAGAATGAGGGTATGCCAGGGCAAGTATCATCCACATGAGATTTATCTCAGAAAACAAAGCATAGTTCTCCATCAAACTCACAGACTCAAATGCAGTGCCGATGAATATGAAGAGCATATATGCTGATTTATGGCATACTGTGCAGCTGCTGGTGGCCTAGTAAAAGGGTGGTAAAGGGTAAAGAAAGAGGATGAAAACCCAGTAGATCTGAGATCAGTTAATTTGTCGATGCTTCACAAACCATGAGATTTATACCTTCCAAGCTAAGATGCACTGACGTTTTTGCTAAAATTTAGGTGTCCAACACTTGTTAGACAGGTTGATTAATTTGTAATTTTAGAAAAATTGGGGTTTGATGATATAAATTAGAGACAATTTAGGTCACTTTGTAAAGACATTATGGCACATCTCCTTTATATTATTTCACCATTAGCTTGTATAATGATTCATGCTATAAATTTTATTAATTACGTTTTTATATTTATAAATAAATTATAAATTTTAAGTATTTGACATATCCTAACATGGCATTCACTCATTTATTAAGGAAAAGTGTGGGCGGGACAATGACAACACTGTACTGCTACGAAGATGCGGAAGCAATGAATATCATAATGAAAGAACTAATCATCCTCAATCATGATTCACTGATACCATATTCGTGGCCTATTCTCAGGGTTTTTTTTTTTTAAACGAAACTAAAATCCACACAATATTAGAATTTTATGGGATACCACGCCAAAATTTTGAATACAAATTAACGATAACTCAATGAACAACTGAACTGAATTACGATTAAGAAACCAGAATGCTGGAGTAAAAAAGGAAAACAAAAGACAAATGAAAACAAGGATCATATATCTTCTAAACCGAGCAAGATGATTCAACAGGAAATATCCGAAACAAAACACACAAATCAGAACGTCAGATTGATCAGACTCAATTCTCAAACAAGAAAACATAGGGAAATTAAAGATACAGATCTGAATTCTTATGATCTAACCTTGTGGCAGGATCCACCTCTTTCAGAAGAGTATTATTGGGCACAACAATTTCCGAAACGGGAGTTTTCATGGCTTTCTCCTGATCCTCCAAACACCAATCCCTCGCCAAAAATGCCAGAATATCAAGAGAATTGAGAATGCCCACAAACCTCATCTGCCTGATCTCGCTGGTCTCAACCATACCCTTCTGCGATCTCCGCCTCCACACAGGAATCCCACTCTCCGTGGACTCGCCGATCGCCCGAATCGCGGACTCTACCGTTTCTGTCTCCACGAATTCCACCAATTCCGGTTTCGCCACAGTCAGGTCGCCTACCACATGGTAGAAAAACACAGACGCCATCACAAAAAAAGCAGTGACCGACAAAATTAACTAAAATTGAGAAATGGGCAGTGAAAGCTCTTGAGTGTTGGCGCGATTTGATCTTTCGAGTTTTTAGCAGAAAATCTGGATTTCTTGGATTTGGATATCGGTAATCCGCGAGCTTCTTAAATGGGCTGATTTTCTTTTTTCCCTTTTCAGGAGACGAAAAGGACAGTGAATTGAGGGTTATAAAAGCGAATGGAGGAGGACAAGGAGAAGGTGAACACCAGTTTTGGGAAGTGAGATGATATTCAGAGTTGTAGAGTCAATGAGGAAGGAGATGGAGAAGGAATTGGCCATGGAAGAGGAGGAATGCCCATGAAAATTGAGCTCGCTCTCCTTTTTCTGTCGCCAAGTGAAATCTAGAGAGGATTTTTCATTTTTATTTTTGCGTGTTTGAATTATCAACTTTTTATTGTGTTTTGTCAACTAGATAGGATCAATTATATATAAAATTTCTTTTTTTTTAACTTATTTTTTATGATGATGTTTTTTATTGTAATAATTTTAAATAATTTTTATTTATATTAATATAAACTTTCAGAAGTCTAATAATCCATTTATTTCATCAAGCTTATTTTTTGAGATTTCTTTTATCCTATATTTTTATAATTAAATCATCTAATGTATCAAAATATGACTTATTCTATATTCATGCGGATATATATTGGAAGGCAATGTCTGACTTATTCTATATCATAATAAATTTAAATTGATCAAATTAGTTAAAAGGTTCATTTTAGTGCCGTCAGATCTAATAATATTGGTATATTTCACGATATTATTAATGCATTTAATTTGTGTTTAAATTATATGTTTGGTTTTAAATAATTGTAATTCAAAATGGGTTTTATAACGTCTTAATATCTCGACTCAAGGTTATTTGATACTCAATATGAAAATTTCATTAAAAAAGATAGTTAATATACTGTTTATAGCATGTGAGTTCAGGTTAATTTCGTATTGAGAACGGACATATTAGAATCGCGAAAATATGTGAATGATATTTTGATAATTTCTAACCAATAATTAGTATTTATTTTTAAATATTTTAAAATAATAATTTAAATTTATAATAATAATAATAATAATAATAATAATAATAATAATAATAATAATAATAATATACGTTTCCATATGAGTTCACCAAACCCACGTCTCTTCTTTTTCCTCAAAAACCATGAATTTATTCAACCAAATTTATCCCCTTCTTCGATCCTTGACGGCCAAGCCTGAAACTCTTCAAAAAACCAAATTTCATTTCCCCCATCCCAGACACGCACTGCGCAGCCATTTCACCTCTCCATCTTCCCTCATCACTGCAATGCAGTGAACCTGATGAAATGGAGAATCATGAGTGGGAGGATTCAGTGGCCTTCAATTAACGTGTGGCTTTTGGATGTGAAGAGAGGGAGAAAACTGCAGAGGACGCTGCTGCGCTGTGCTGAAGGAAGAACCGGCTGACTTCACTGCTGCTCCTTTGCCGACAGAAGCAAAGAGAATTAGGCAAGTAAAAGTTCGTGCATTGTATAAACTGAGAATTTTTGCATGAACAGTACCGGTCAGTTTGAGAAGACAGTGAACAACGTTTAAGGGGGAGGAAATTCTTGATTCCAAATCATTTTCGGGCTAATCCCTTATATATCATTATAAATGTTTTATACAAATAAAGTTTTTATTTTTATATTACAATATATATAATATAATCTTTTGTTGATGGAATATGATTTTAATTTTTAATACGTCGGTAATCGAGCGATGAAGTTACTTCAGCGAGCATTGAAATCTATCAATTCCTTTGACTTTGAGGACGAATAATTTTTGGGCCGTTTATTTATACCTTAAACTGATTTCTTTTATCTTAGTAATTATTATTCTTATACTATAAAATATGCAATTTAATAGTTATTGTCAGCCATCGGTCTTAACACTCGTAATAGTAGAAATCGAGTGACAAAATGGCTTTACTAATCAATAAAATCTACTCCAAATTTCAGTAGGCTGATGCGACAATCAACGTTTGGGTTAATCGTTTATACGATGACTAAACGTGTTTGTGGTTTGCTGTTGTTATTACTCCGACATGCAAATTTGGAAATTATGCTATCGAAATGCAAATTCCACGATCCGACATAAACATTGATTGATGAACATGCAACAATGAGCACGAAAATCTGGTTCCTGATGGGCTATGTGGAAGCTTATACTAGTGCATTGCTGTCTCGGCTGAAGAGTCTGAATCTTGTAGTTTCATGTAAAATAGGGCCTAACTTGTAAGATGAAGGTATGTTGAACTAGAGTTGTATTTGACTAAATCGAAATTTTATAAGTCTTGTTTGATAGTGATAAAATAAAATATATTTTTATAGCCTTAAAAATAAAATTAGTACACCGATAAATTCAGTAATAGTCAAGTAAAATTTTAAGGGTCGAGTTGGATACTTAATTCATTCTTGGATTTTTATGGTATTCTCAATAATTATTTTTTTGGCTTTAACTTAGTCCACATGTATAATTTTTTTGGTTATTTATGACTAAAATAAAAAAAATTATATGAAAATATCACGGTGTTTAGAAATATAGAACTTGTAGTACCGTGATATAATTTATAATTGTTCAACATTAATTTTCATATCCCGAAAGATTGAAACCATTTAGATAAATATTTATAGTCTTATGAATAATATGTTTTGAAATATCGTTGAATATCATATTGAGAGTGTCATGTTTGACATGTAATTTTGTTCTATACTCAATTTGGTTGTGGATTCTGAGTGGATCACAAAAATACGTGCGTGATATATTCTAGGTTTAACATGAGAGGATAATGAGAATATTGATCGTCTGAATTAATTTTGATACATGTATATTTTAGGTAGTAAGATATCATGTGATAAAGTTGGTTGTTTGTTAAATTTACGAGTATCTATACATTGTGGATTTTATCGAGGCATTAGTAGCAGACGTGTGGTCGATTGTTTATAGTAACATGTAGGATTCAAAAAAATTATTATGATATTTCATATAGTTAAGACAATCATGTGAAATAAATTTAATAAAATTTATATCATTATTAATATTTAGATTTGATAAAATTCTAGTTACATTCTTAATATTCAATTATCTTATAGTTTTTGAATTGCGATTACAATATGAAGTCAAATTTTAAATAATTAATTTCTCACATATTATTATTATTAATTATATACATATATATTTAATATTATTATACAAGATACTTATTATATTTTGATACTATTACTATATTCACATACTGAGTATTTAAACTCCACTTAAATTTTTATAACTTCAGAATAGAGGAGGTTTAGAGGAGACCGTATGCTAGCAATAAAAATCCGAGGTAGTGACAGACCTCAAATTAAGAGACTTTTATATTGAGAGATAACAAAACTTCTTTTATATTAGTTTTGATATATTTTTCAGGACAGTATTTCACGAATTATGATTTTATGGATATGTATACTTATCTGATTTTAAGGAAATGATATTTATCATGGATATGTTATTTATTATGAAGATAATATTAAATATAAATATTATACTTTACATTTTTCTCCGGCCCGATTGATTTGGGCTGAGTCCCATGATTCTGGTCCGGGGTGCCACAAATCTAATTGTTGTGTCTTGGATTCCCGGTTATCGTACGGATTAGGAAGCCTTCGGATTCCTAGTCGGGTTGGATCTCGAGTGGGTTTAGTCTCCATCGTTATGAACCTGGAACTTATATAACACAAGTCACAAACAAGAGGCTAGAGGACAATGAGGGGGCCATCTCCCGTTGACACTTCGATACTCAAGTCAGAAATCTTCTATAATAAACGGAGGAATGCATGCTTAAGATGCGGAAATGAGGGGAGTGATTGAAAGGGACGTGTTTGGACGCTTGGACTTCAGGAATGCGCCCACGGAGTGCAGTTTAGAGGTGCGCTCACGGAGGGCAGTTGGGTAATGTCCCTGCTTGGGGGTGCGCCCACGAGGGGTAGTTTAGAGGTGCACCTGCGAGGGGCGGCTTGGTAATGTCTCCACTTGGGGGTGCGCCCACGGAGGGGGGTTTAGAGGTGCTCCTGTGAGGGGCAACTTGGTAATATCCTTGCTTGGGGTGCGCCCATGGAGGACGGCTTAGAGGTGCGCTCGCGAGGGGCAGCTTGGTAATGTCCCCACTTGGAGGTGCGCCCGCGGAGGACAGCTTAGAGGTGCGCCCGCGAGGGACAGCTTGGTAATGTCCCAGCTTGGGGTGGCACCCGCGGAGGGCAGTTTGGTAATATCTGAGATTTGTGAGGAGACGCTGGATGCTGGACGTGGTCCGTGAGGGGAGGGACCTCTGTTACCTTCACTGTAGGCCTCAGATGAGGTGGTAGGACCTTGGGCCTCAATCACACTTAAAGCCGGGGGCTTTTAGGGGTGATTTTGGCACCATGGACCCTCAGGCGAAGGTTAAGAGCCGCGGCCTTTGGGTGTGAGAGAAAGAGAGGAAGGCGTCGTACGCGTACTTTGCCTTCTGCAGGCGACTTCTCAAGGCACTCTGTTCCCATTTTGCTCGAAAATGTTGAGCACCATTTATGGGCTCTGTCTAACTTCGTCAACGGCGTGGCTGTGCAGTTCTCTTAGAAGCTTCTACGACACCAGGTCTGGTTGAGAGTTCCAGGGAACCCTTGGTGCCGAACTCCACAGTTCCTGATTTGAAGACGGGGGAGCTCGGCGACGCTATCTGGGGCCTCCTCCACTCTTTTTTCCGCCGATGATTGCAAGGGACCATGGACGCCATTGGTAAGGAGTTAGGAGCTCCGTTTTGATCTGATGTGGACGAAGGCTAAGCTAAGATGGGCTTCGGCCCTGTTGGACCCCAATATAAGGGTCCATAAAACACGGCCCAGAAGAGAGGCCCAGTAAGAAGCCCAAGGACCGAGAACTCTAGTAGCCCAACCGAGTCTCAGAATTGCCCAGCGGTCAAGAAAAGGCTCCCGGACTTTGAGAGAAGGTCCTCCAAGGACGGCTGCCTCTTGAAAGACCACAAGCTCACAAGGCGCCCCGCTTAGGGACGAGGACTGCTCATTCAAGGCCGAGAATGCCAGCTAGGCAACTTCGTCGATTCCCAACAAACCTGCAGTTACTGCAAGTTGCCGCCTCAATAGGGCACGCCTAGTCAAATCAAGACTGTCATTCAGACCCTGCACACGCAGGCCTACCAGTGCCTTACCGCACACGTCAGCAGCATTAAAGGGAGTCGGTAGACCAGCTTCTCTACCGCCGGATGGACGCCACGTGTCCTCTCCCCAACTGCCTGGCTTCTCCTATAAATACTCAACAAGGCCCCTCTCGAAAGGGACCTGGACTTGGACCGGACACTCTCTCCTCAAGACTAACTCCACCGAAAAGAGTAAAAGGCTCCCAGGGAGCATAGTTCTTCAGAAAAGAAACACAAAGTAAGAGACAGGGAAGGGATTAACCCTCACAACTGTACTTTGTAAAGATTTCGACCCAAATAGTGAAGCACTTTCCAGGCCCTAAGCCTCGTGGTTTTTCCTCCCCATTTAAGAGGAGGTTTTCCACGTAAAAAATCCGATCTTAATCTTCATCTCGTGTCCAACACCTCAAACACTTGTGTTGCCCGAAAACCACTTATCCGACTAGACGCTGCGGACCCAACACCCCTCATCAACGAGCCTTTCTCCGAAAGTCTCGCGGAACCAGAACGCAACATTGGCGCCATCTGTGGGAAGGAAGAACAAAAAACTCACGACTTCCCACTCTCCTACAACAAACAACGCCCCAAGGATGTTCAGCAGACAAGGCATCACGTCCACCGGGAAGAGGAGCGCACGACGGTGTCTCCGTCGGGGCGAGTGAGTGAGCGGGCCGGCACTAGCATGCGCAAGGGGCGCGAAGGTGGACAACCTCACAAGAGCCGCCCGCAACCTCCCGGGAGAAGGCGGGCGAGCGATCCCCAGGGGCCCACGCTCCGAAAGCCCGCGCCAAACGACGCTCCAGAGACAGCACTCGACGCGGGCTCCAGGCGAGTTGAGGGATTACCTCAACAAAAAGAAGTCCATGAGCCCGGTCCCATCAAAGAAGGGGCTCAAGAGGCTCTGGAAGACTGTCTTTGGACCCAAGGCCGACGAAACAACTCAGCCGGCAGAACGAGAAGACCCCCTGCCCCCGAGGACAGGGGAAGGAAGGAGGAAGTGAGCGCCCACTGAGAAGACCCAACGACCATCAAGGCACGATAAGGGAGCGGATGGTCCTTGGGGAGAAAGACACTCGAGGCCCATGGCCTTCAGCGACTCCCTCACCAACATCCCGAGCGCGATTAGGGACGAGGAGTTCTAAGATGGCCGTGGTTGTGAAGAACCCGGAGGAGGCGACCCGATGGGAGTACTACCATTACCCGGCAGCGCGGCCACTTACACCGAGGATCGCACTAAGCTCGAGCGGAAATCGAGCGGGCCGGTAATGGAAGGATATCTCGACCACTTCCTGCCACGACCCAGGGATGGCCCTGGAGCAGCAGGAAGCAGCCGGTCAAGCCGCTCGAAGGGCAAAGCCATAATGAGCGCGGACTAAAAAAAAAAGAGAGGGAGAGAAAAGGCCCTGGGGACCACTCAATGTAAGAAAAATGTACATTAATAAAAACGTGCATTTATTACCTCTACCGTGAAGCGTTCCCGTGCTCCCTCCTTAACAGTGAAGCAACTCATAGCATTCAACAAACAAAACTTGGGCGCCAACCCGAGCGACCCCAAAGTCGGACTCGGTGGTGGTGTCGCAACAACTTGGGCGCCTAACCCGAGTGAAGCGATCGGACAGATGGTTAGGCAACAAAACAAGGCGCCAACCCGAGCGACCCAGTGGTCGACCCAGAGTCGAGCAACGAAACTTCTGGCTGCGACCGCGGCCCTAGGCCGGGCCCCCGAGGTCAAAACCCAAAAGCTCCTTGTGACAAGCGGTCCTAGAGGCCGGGCGACGAAAATAAGGCCGAAAGGCTAAAAGCTAGAAGTCCCTAAGAGGACTGCATGCCCAAGTCCAAAAAGGCAAGGGGTCGAGCACCTGAAGGGAGTCACCCACTCGAAACGAAAAAGTTAGGCGCTGTATGACGCGCCGCAAAAAAAAGAACAAGGAAAAGATACGCACGTGCAAACAAGACACAAAAGAAACGTCCGAAGCCTTAATGCGAAAAGGACAAAGTCTTATTCACAAAGATGATTTTCTGTACAAGTATGACAAAACAAAATGAGAAAAAGGGGGCAGCATGTCAAGGGAGTGCCGCTCGGCTTCCTCCTCTTTGAGTCCCATGGGCTCCAGAAGATCCCGTCTGCTCCATCTGAACTGCCTCCTCGGGCGTAAGAGGTTCACCATCAGGCCCTGCCCGAGGAGGGCCAGGGAAAGGCCTACCATCGACGCCGTACAAGTCTTCCACGCTCAAGGCGGCGTTCACGGGATCGAGGACGGCTCGATTCAGAAATCGCGGACGGATCAATCGTGCCACTCGGCGACACATGCGAATCTGCCCCAAAATTTGCCGTCCAACACCGGAGCCATTTCAAAGAATCTGCACCAACGTCCTCAGCCTCTCCTCCTGGCAAAGGATCCGATCCTGAAGGAGGCCCTGCCTAAGCCGCAGGTCCTTGACAGTACTCTCCAAAGAATCGATCTTCTCCTTAGCTCCAGCCAGCTCCGCTTCCGCCCGTTGCGCAGCTTCATGAGCGGCCCTCGAGGACCTCATTTCTAGACGGGATTGAGCGATCACTCCCACTAGTCCGTTAAGGCCGGCAATCAAGCTCTGGAGCTGCAACAGAGAAGTTCATCAAAGTATGAACAGTTGAAAGCAAGAGAAGAAAGGAAGCAACAGGCTACCTTAGAAACAAGAGGGTCATCCCTTATGCCACGCTCCACGTGGGACTCGGACTCCTGCGGCTCGCTCCTGAGCCCCGCAGGCGCCACCTCAGATACAGACTCGTCAGCTATAAAAGGCGCTAGAAAGTCTGCCTCGAAATCAACGTCCCCAAGAAACTCGGGCAACCGCTCGGCCTCAACCACAACAGGGCGCTCAGGAGGATCAGAGGGCACGAACTCGTCAACACTCAAGTCCACGACCTCCACCATCTCTCGAATCATTTCAGCCGATGTTCCCCTCTTAGAATCCATCGTGGCACTCCCGCCTCCTATGTCCTCGGAAGGGTGATCAATCGTGTCCGAGACGTCACCAGGCAAACCAACGGGAGCGCCGGGAGCAAAATCATCACAGGGGGGCTGGGCGTCCGAGAGCCCCGTGGCTGAGCAAGAACCTCCACGGGTGCAGTGGGGAGATTAGCAGTGGAAGTGAAGGCGAGACCGTCAGATCCCGAGGGCCCCGGAAGAGAGGCTTCAGTCCTCACCCTCTTGATCAGAGGAACATCATCATCATCATCATCACAGGAGGACTGGGCGCCCGGAAGCTCTCTAATCCGCGCAAAAGCTCTCGAGGGCTCGGCCGAAATATTAGCAGTGGAAGTGAAGCCGAGACCCCCAGACCTCGAGGACTCGGAGAAAGAGCCAGTCCCCGACCTCGTGATCAGAGGAGCAGCCACGTCATCATCGCTCACACCCTCAATATCAAAATCCTCATCATCACTCGAGGAGCGCTCAGCAGTGGGTCCCCCAATCCTCGGTCTCTCCTTGGCCTTTACGGAGGAGCTGGGCCGGGAGCCTCACCCCGCGGTCCCCACTTGGCTATCCTGAATTTATCAGTAGTCAGCCAAATGTTACGTTTGTTCAAATGGAAGCTTCACAGATTGGTCAGCACTAAGTCTGTGTACGCCTTCACTTCCTCCCGGTCCTCCCTCGAAGGGTCAGAGCTATACTGGCTAGCCACCTTCCCCCACGTGGTAGGGATGGCCCAGTGCTCGTAGACGCCAAGAAAGAAAAACTTGTCCTTCCACCGCCTCGTGGAATCTGGGTTGCCACCACACAGCGAAGAAAATTCCGGGCGGGGAGTCATTACAATCCAGTCAAGGTTCTTCGTAAAGCGGAATATCACCTTGGCCAGTAAGATGATCAAGAGCCTCTCATGACACCAAAGAAGACGCACAAGGACACCGAGATACCTCATCGCATTTACTGGCTTTGCAAGGGGCACCCCAGCGCCTCTAATGTCATAGAGCTCCTCCAAAATAAAAAACCGTAGCCCACCTTTGAGGTGGGCCTCATAAACGGTGATGAAGCCGTCCGGAGGGTACAACGCCCTATCATGCGGCTCCAGAATCATCATGGCCATGGACTCAGGGATTTAATACTGAGTTCGAATCTCCGTGAGCTTGTCGAGTGTCACCGTGGAAGCAATGTCTCTCACTCCAGGCGCCATAAAAGCCAAAGAACAAAGGAGAAGACGAAACTCGAGCGAAGAAGAGAACGAAAAGTAGGCGCGAAGATGAAACATTAGGGCAAAAAGGCGTTTAAATAAGCCTTGGAATGCAAAAAGGCGTACTCATTACCCTTGCCACGCGTCGACCAGCCATTCGCCTCAGAAGCCTGGCGATCTCTCCTTCCCAAGGCGCCTGATAGCGAGTCACATCAGCCGGATACAGCATTTAATGCTCCAGCAGGGAAGCGAAACGGCGGCCCAGAAGAGGTCCGGGGACGACCTCCCGTCAAGCTCAACGCAGTGCTCGCCACCAGGACGCACGCTCTCGGACGATCGACTCCTCCAACAGGCTAGCAACTTCATGCCAAACGACCGAGAACTTCGGCTCCTTTGGCATGGGGGGTATGTTGGGCCCCAATATAAGGGCCCATAAAACACGGCCCAGAAGAGAGGCCCGAGTAAGAAGCCCAAGGACCGAGAACTCTGGAAACCCAGCCGAGTCTCAGAATTGCCCAAGCGGTCAGAAAAAGGCTCCCGGACTTTGAGAGAAGGTCCTCCAAGGACGGCCGCCTCTTGAAAGACCACAAGCTCACAAGGCGCCCCGCTTAGGGACGAGGACTGCTCATTTAATGCCGAGAATGCCAGCTAGGCAACTTCGTCGATTCCCAACAAACCTGCGCTACTGCCAGTCGCCGCCTCAACAAGGCATACCTAGTAAAATCAAGACTGTCATTCAGACCCTGCATACGCAGGCCTACCAGCGGCGCTAGCCGCGTACCTTACCGCACACGTCAGCAGCATTAAAAGGAGACGGTGGACTAGCTTCTCTACCGCCGGATGGATGCCACGTGTCCTCTCCCCAACTGCCTGGCTTCTCCTATAAATACTCAACAAGGCCCCTCTTGAAAGGGACCTGGACTTGGACCGGACACTCTCTCCCCAAGACTAACTCCACTGAAAAGAGTAAAAGGCTCCCAGGGAGCATAGTTCTTCAGGAAAGAAACACAAAGTAAGAGACAGGAAAGGGATTAACCTTCACAACTGTACTTTGTAAAGACTTTGACCCAAATAGTGAAGCACTTTCCAGGCCCTGAGCCTCGTGGTTTTTCCTCCCCATTTAAGAGGAGGTTTTCTACGTAAAAAATCCGATCTCAATCTTCATCTCGTGTCCAACACCTCAAACACTTGTGTTGCCCGAAAACCATTTATCCGACTGGACGCCGCGGACCCAACACCCCTCATCAACGAGCCTTTCTCCGAAAGCCCCGCGGAACCAGAACGCAACAGGCCCCATATTCCGCCTTGCTGTGAAGCTCTGGACTTCATTTTAGGGGGGCGCATCACCGAGTTCGTTGACCACCATTAAAGGGAGCTCTAGGCTCTGTTTTTGCTGAGAATGTTGAGAGCATGGATCGCCACTGTTTGGGGGCTGTGATGGGCTATACCCTCCTTGACTAGAGGAAGAAGCCGCTGTACGCCATGAGCAATGAGCTTTATGATCCATCTGGCTCTGATTTGAGAGGAAATCACTGGATGCTGTTGGCAGGAGAGCCTTGCGCCCTGTTTCACAAGAGGCAAAATCAAAGGGAGTAGGTGCCATTGATGAGGAGCTCTGTACCCAGTTTGGCCCCAGGGCAATGGGGAAGAGTCGGTCCCCACCAGCAGTAAGCCTTGCTCTTCATTTGGCGACAGCACATGGGCGCTGTTGGCGAAGGCGCAACACTCAATTTTCACCGGAGTTGAGAAAGGAAAATAATGCCAGAAGACCGCAGCGGCAGCCTGAGGGCGTTGCTTTTAAGGGATTTCGCTCCCCCGTTTAGGGATTTTATTTTCCTCCTCCTTTTGGACCTGTCCCCCCTTTGCTGTCCATTCTCCCTTTTTTTTCGAGAGATGGGATAAAATTTTTCCTCCAATGTTAGCTCCAATTTTCCGCAGAGGAAAATTTCTCCCGCTAAAATGAAAATATTTCTCGCCATAACAGAGCTTCTTCGATACACTTTTGGTTTCAGGTTGGCCCGCAATATCAGACTCAATACTAGCCCCCCATGCTGAGTGATTCGAAATTTCAACCCTCGGCATGTAATGATGGGATGTTGCTGTGCGGGTCGTTATGCGTATTCCTTTCCCGAATGGCTTTTGAATTCCATATTGCTGGGCACGCCCGGTGTCTTGACAGCTTCCGTTGGGAAGCATGATGTCTAGATGACCGGACTCCTAACTTTCGAGAGGACGGTGGGTCTCTTGTAAAGGGGGCATCCCATGGCTTTGGGATGGAGGACTCATGACTTGGAGACGGAGTGCTCATCCATGTTGGGTAGGCACCCTTTTAGGTAACACTTGGTTATCTTGAATTTTGAGTGCTCCTGGCTGGATGGCGAACTGAGGACCTATGTGCTGGCGAGAGGAGGGCTGAGTGCCTTCAGACAGGATGGAGGGATGAACATCTCCGTGCTGAGGAGCGGAGGTAGAAATCCTCGACGCTGGAGAGACGAGGGTCGAGGGTCTCCTGACAGGATGGAGGAATGAGCATCTCCATGCTGAGGAGCGGAGGCTGCACCTCGACGTTGAGGAGCAGAGGCTGAGCCTCGACGCTGAAGAGAGAGGAGGGCTAAGGACCTCTTGGCAGGTTGGAGAAATGGACATCTTCGTGCTGAGGAGCGGAAGCTGCGCCTCGACGCTGAATAGCGGAGGTTGCACCTCAACGCTAAAGAGAGAGGAGGGCTGACAACCTCTTGGTAGGATGGAGGAATGGACATCTCCGTGCTGAGGAGCGGAGGCTGCGCCTTGACGCTGAAGAGTGAAGGCTGCACCTCGATGCTAAAGAGAAAGGAAGGCTGAGGACCTCCTGGCAGGACGGAGGAATGGACATTTCCACGCTGAGGAGCAGAGGCTGAAGAGCGCCTTGACGCTGAAGAGCAGAGGCTGCACCTCAACGCTAAAGAGAGAGGAGGGCTGAGGACCTCCTGGTAGGACGGAAGAATGGATATCTCTGTGCTGAGGAGCGGAGGCTATGCTTTGACGCTAAAGAGCAGAAGCTGCACCTCGACATTAAAGAGAAAGGAGGGCTGACGACCTCCTAGCAGGACGGAGGAATGGACATCTCCTCGCTGAGGAGTGGAGGCTGCGCCTCGACGCTGAAGAGAGAGGAGAGTTGAGGACCTCCTGGCAGGACGGAGGAATAGACATCTCTGCGTTGAGGAGTGGAGGCTGCGCCTCGACGCTTAGGAGAGAGGAGGGTTGAGGACCTCCTAGTAGGATGGAGGAATGAGCATTTTCGTGCTAAGGAGCAAAGGCTGCACCTCGACGCTGAGGAGCGGAGGCTATGCTTCAGCGTTAAAAAGAGAGGAGGGTTGAGGACCTCTTGGCAGGACGGAGGAATGAGCGTCTTCGTGCTGAGGAGTGGAGGCTGCGCCCCGACGCTAAAGATAGAGGAGGGCTGAGGACCTCCTGGCAGGATGAAGGAATGAGTATCTCCGTGCTGAGGAGTGGAGGCTGTGCCTCGACGTTGAAGAGCGGAGGTTATACCTCAACGCTAAAGAGAGAGGAAAGGCGAGGATCTCCTGGCAGGATGGAGGAATGGACATCTCCGCGTTAAGGAGCGGAGGTCGCGCCTCGACGCTAAAGAAAGAAAGGAGGGCTGAGGACCTCTTAGCAAGACGGAGGGATGAACATCTCCATGCTGAGGAGCGGAGGCTGCGCCTCGACGCTAAAGGTAGAGGAGGGTTGAGGACCTCTTGGCAAGACGGAGGAATGGACATCTTCGTGCTGAGAAGCGAAGAAGGGCTGACGACCTCCTGGCTGAGGGCAATGCTGCTCGCACCCTTTAGTCGCGAGCCAACTCTGTGGCAGCAGGTCGCCGGGCCCACTTTGCAATTATAGAGGTGCTTTTACGGTCAGGAGCGGGGCAGCTATCTCAACCAAGCACTATTTGAGTTAGAAGCGAGATCCCCAGAGCTCTTCGAGAGCCAAGGCACGGGCTGTGAGTATGATCTTGTCACTTAAGGACGTGCTTTGGAGAGAATCGGTGGTGGCTCATTGATCTGCTGAACACGTGTGCCTTACTGAGTAGGGAGATAGGGGCCATGCTCTGCCGGAGTGGGGCCGCCCTGAGTTGCCTCTGCTGGCAAAACACGAATGCTGCTATAGTTGCCGGGATAGCGTTGCATGAATTATCATAGGATCCCCGTTTGACTTTGCGGCGCTAGAGGCCTCTCGGGGGCTGAAAGAATCGCCAAGCCCATGAAGGCCAGCAAGGCACCTGCCTGAGAAAGGGTCTCGATGGCATATCTTTTGTCTACTTTAGTCGGGTGGCCATCCTTCTGTGGTCGGGAAAGGCTAACAGCTCTGTCACTTCTCTCCTCTCTTTTGGAGCTTTTGAGCACATGTGATTCCTTTTAGTCCTGCCACCTGTACTTCAATGGCTAAGCTATGAAGTTATTGTTGCCCAAGGCCCCAATGTACTCGTCTTTCATTGGAGGATGTCGTCGCATCTCGTGCGTCTAGTGGGAAGCTCAATCCAGTAGAGTGGACGTCGTCGCAAGTCTCATGGAGCCGCATCGAGGGCCAGCTGGGTTTTCACGCCACAACAGTCGAGCTTCGGGTCTAGGCCTTTGCATGGTATAGTGTCGATGCTCGGCCTTGCTCAGAGTGTCGTTGCTCTCATGCGTATGGTCCTAGCCCACGACCATTATAGATTGAGGGTGTTTTCTTCTTCTGGAGAAGGTCACCACACGCTGCGATTCTTGCCCTCTAAGGTTTTTGTAGCCATAAGTTGAGCAAACTTCAAAAGTCCCCAGGCCTTTGGTTTTGACTGCCTAGGTCATTTGGTTTGGGACCATGGTTCTCTGGGCCGCACAGGCCCTACGGTGCGGGGGCGTGATTCGGTAGTGACCGCTTTCGGGTCATTCGGCGCAAAGCCAAATTAGTGGGCTGCTTGGGGCTCTTTCGACATGGAGTCGAAGTCTGGAGGTGGCCACTTTCGAGCTGCTTGGCACGATGCCAAGGCCTTGTTTTACGGACGGACGATAGTCCTCCTGACTTAGAGGCAGTCTAGGTCGTATAATTTTATGCAGTGTTATGCAGT
Source organism: Nepenthes gracilis (assembly GCA_033239525.1). NCBI lineage: Eukaryota > Viridiplantae > Streptophyta > Magnoliopsida > Caryophyllales > Nepenthaceae > Nepenthes > Nepenthes gracilis. Next base: position 2,463,076 of record BSYO01000010.1, read on the forward strand.
CATTCGTATGAACAGATAATACCATTACTTTATTAATGGAAATATGATTCAAGTAGGCAGTGCGATGCATGCAAGACTTACCTGGGTTTGGCGTGGAACCGTCGTAGGTGTTCGTCGGCAGGCAATGTGCTATGCCCTCGGGACTTGTCTAAGGTTCTGAGCGCATAGTCTGCATGTACCGCTTCGGAAGGTCGTCGGAGCACTCTATTAGGCACCTCGGCCTATGACCTCTATGCTTCGAGGGGTCTGATCTTTTGCCCAGATTGGCTGGGTAGCGTACGGTAGATCATTTGATAATGCTGGCTTTCTTTGGTCGCCAGGGAGTTGAGGGACAAAGCCCCCAGCGCTACACCTTTCGACGGGTGTGAATGATCCTGGGAACATGGATCCAATATACCTCGCTAGACAGCAAGTGCTTTTCACGCCTGGGGTCGATCGTCCGTCCGCATGGCTACCCGTGAAGGGGGTCGTTGCCATGGGCGACTTTGCCTCCGGTTGATATAGCGGCTCGCATGTGTGATGCTGATATCCCTTGACCATCTTGGAGTTAGAGGACGGAGCCCCCAAGCATGGCTAATCGATGAGGGGTCGTCATGACGAATGACTTCGCTCCAACCGAGGAAATAATTGGCGCTTAGGGTGTTGATCTTTTCTGTTCGTCCTAAAGTTAAGGAACAAAGCCCCCAGACATGGCTACCCAGTGGGGGATCGTCGCCATAGGAGGCCATGGGCTGAGCCATAGCGCTGGCTGGAACTTGAGTGTTGTCCGTCTTGATGTGAGAGATTGAGTATTGAAGGGAGATACTAGACTTTTTGTTGCGTTCCCACAAACGGCGCCAATATTACATCCTGGGTTTTCGGTTGTTGTACGGATTAGGGAGCCTTTAGATTCCTAGCCGGGCTGGATTTCAAGCGGGTCCGATCTCCGTCGCTATGAACTTGAACCTGTACAACACAAATCACAAATAAGAGGTTAGAGGATAACAGAGGGCTATCTCCCGTTGACACTCCGATACTCAAGTCAAAAATCTTCTGTAATAAATGAAGGAATGCATGCTTAAGATGCAAAAATGAGGGAAGCGTGTGAGAGGGACGTGTTTGGAGGCTTTGGCTCCAGGAATGCGCCAGCGGATGGCGGCTTAGAGGTGCGCCCTCGGAGGGCGGCTGGGTAATGTCCCTGCTTGGGGGTGCACCCACGAGGGCGGTCTTAGAGGTGCACTCGCGAGAGGCGACTTGGTAATGTCCTCGCTTGGGGGTGCGCCCGCGAGGGCCGGCCTTGTAATGTCCCTGCTTAGGGGTGCGCCCGCGGAGGGTGGCTTAGAGGGATAATGTCTCCGCTTGGAGGTGCGCCCGCGAGGGGCAGCTTGGTAATGTCCCCGCTTAAGAGTGCCCGCGGAGGGCGGCTTGGTAATATCCGATATTCGGGACGAGACGCTGGATGCTGGATGTGGTCCATGAGGGGAGGGACCTCTATTACCTTCACCGTAGGCCTCAGATGATGCAGTAGGACCTTGGGCCTCAATCGCACTTAAGGCCGGGGGCTTTTAGGCGTGATTTTGGGACCGCGGACCGTTGGGCAAAGGTTAAGCGCCGCGGCCTTTGGGTGTGAGAGAAAGAGAGGAAGGCGTCGTACGCCTACTTTGCCTTCTGTAGGTGGCTTCCCAAGGCACTCCGTTCCCGTTTTGCTCGAAGGTGTTGAGCACCATTTACGGGCTCCGTCTAACTTCGTCGACGGCGTGGCTGTGCAGTTCTCTCAGAAGCTTCTATGACACCGAGTCTGGCCGAGAGTTCCAGGGAACCCTTGGTGCTGACTCCACAGTTCCTGATTTGAAGACGGGGGAGCTCGACGATGCTATCTGGGGGCTCCTCCACTCTTTGTTCCGCTGATAACCGCAAGGGACTACGGACGCCATTGGTATGGAGTTAGGAGCTCCGTTTTGATTTGATGTGGACGAGGGCTGAGCTAAGATGGGCTTCGGCCCCGTATTCCGCCTTGCTGTGAAGCTCTAGGCTTCATTTTAGGGGGGCGCCTTATCGAGTTCGTTGACCGCCATTAAAGGGAGCTCTAGGCTCTGTTTTTGCTGAGAATGCTGAGAGCGTTGGTCGCCACTGTTTGGGGGTTGTGATGGGCTATACCCTCCTTGACTAGAGGAAGAAGCCGCTGTATGCCATGAGCAATGAGTTTTATGATCCACCTGGCTCTGATTTGAGAGGAAATCACTGGACGCCGTTGGCAGGAGAGCCTTGCGCCCTGTTTCACACAAGGCGAAATCAAAGGGAGTAGGTGCCATTGATGAGGAGCTTTGTACCTAGTTTGGCCCTAGGGCAATGGGGAAGAGTCGGTCCCCACCAACCATTAGCCTCGCTCTTCGTTTGGCGACAGCACATGCGCACCATTGGCGAAGGCGCCATACTTTGTTTTCACTGGAGTTGAGAAAGGAAAATAATGCCAGAAGACCGCAGTGGCAGCCTGAGGCGTTGCTTTTGAGGGATTTCGCTCCCCTGTTTAGGGATTTTGTTTTCCTCCTCCTTTTGGATGTGTCCCCTCTTTGCTGTCCATTCTCCCTTTTTATCGAGGGATGGAATGAAAATTCTCTCCAATGTCAGCTCCAATTTCCCGCAGAGGGAAATTTCTCCTGCCAAAATGAAAATGCTTTCCATCATGACAGAGCTTCTTTGATACGCTTTTGGTTTTGGATCGGCCCGCAGTACTGGACCTAACACTAATTATTTCAGTTTGGACACAAATAGTGAGCCTACTAAATCATGCAGTTTTTCTAGAGTTTAAGTAACACAAAACCGCAAGCCTACTAATATAGCCATAGGTCAAGCAATTTTTCCAAATTCAACTTAACATTAAGCAGTATAACATCATCCCTAGCAGGTCCAAAAACCACTGCTTTTGCCAACATGGACGGCAAGGACTCATGTATATTAGCGGTGATTGCTGCCATATCGAAAGAAAATAACTTTGCTAGATCGTCGATGATGTCGGCTACTTTGTATTACCCCAAGCATTCAATAATCTGATCTTCGGCTACTGACGAGATCGTCAACAATTTCGTCCTCTTCCTTCTCACACTGTTCCAAGTACGCGGTGTACTTCGGATCATAAGCTACCGCCATGCGCAGGTACTTGATAGCTTCGGCCTTCTGACCTTCATTATACAAAGCACTGAAACCAGGAAGGATGAAGTTAAAAGGTAAGCGCATAAGCTATTGAGGAATAGGCAGCTCAACAGTATTCAAAGAAGAAAGAAAATGGTTGTTGCTATTTGATCTTGTAAGTATCATTAGTGTGATTCAATAAAAGTATATTTCAAATTTGTTTTTTTTCTTTTGTTTTTCCTAAGTTTATTAGTCAGCTCCAATTGGATTTGATTAAACGCAACCATTGGTTAACACTTAGCCTAACATTAATATGGGTATTACGCTCATGTATGGAATAAAATATCGGCTGATATATAATATGATGGTATAATTAGGATGTACTGTCGTATTAGCTTATATTTGTCCCAAGTCACAACTCACAAAAAATTGTGTCAAATACATCAGACACAAAATAGGGCCATGATATATCGATATTTTTATCCATGCCTCTTCACTTCTTGATTTCTAAGAGAATCTAGATTAGATGCGTCTCAACAGGCTTTTTTTTTTTTTTCAAAATATTAACAATATGATTTGACCGATGGTAGAAGGGACGATGAGCGATACAACTCAATGTTGCATTTTTCACACAAATCCTTAACTAGATAAGTAATAAATTGAGGTTTATTGTCGGAGACTAAAATCTAGGATACAAATTTCGAGGGAAATCATAGGTGCAAATCCCTAGCTTGTTCAACATGGATTCTATTAAATGTTCAAACTTGAATGGTAGTATAGTGTATATCCAGGCTGTTTTCTTGGAACTAATTCATAGGCACTTAGAAAATAACTAATAATTTGATACTATAATAAATAATAAAATGAATTGACTGAATCTAATAATTTAATACTATAATAAATAATGAAATAAATTGATTTCCTTATTTCTATTTCGTAGTTATTTAGTCAAACCAATCATTCGTTAGAGTAGATAGTAACAACTATTTCATTTGACATGTGTGTTTAATATTACAACTATATAAAAAAAGATATGATTAGGGTACACCTTCGGGTGATGTGGCACTTGTCCCTCGTCTATATCTTTGTGGGCATATTAGTATGAATGTATGAATGAGATATTATATCAAAAATATCGCTCTATCGCTACCATTTCTTCTTGTTCAAAAGGTAGAAGCAGCAAAGAATACTTGCTTCAGTTAAGAGCAGGCTGTACCTAGCGTAGAGCAATAGTCCATCATAGTAATGAGCCTTGATCTTCGAGTCTTCTGGTTCTTCCATGGAAGCCACTCTTTCCAGGTGCACAAGCCCTTCAGCATTTTTACCCTAACGTACAAAACCAGAAAAATATTCATGTATTTACTGTCCTCTGTAAGAAAAAGGATAGTCCAAATCCATAATCCTAGAGCCTTGATCATCCTAGAGCACGAAGCTCCTGCTATGATCAGCGTCTGTGCTATGGGGAAGGATCAAACTTCTTTAGGATCTATTTTATTTGACCATACCTAATATTATACGAGTGACTATTTTCACTGCTCTAATCCGTAATCACCGGGTCATATCAATGACAACTCTACTATTGATTCAAAACTCACGTTTATAATCCAATGCTTATCAGCAATCCAATGTGTGTTAAGTGATAGGTTTATCGGAGGATCAGAATAATGGGTGCAGCCTAACACAACCGGTAAACAGTCTACAGGCTGTTAAGAACATTATCATATATCAGCAGAAACAAAAATACAACCTATAGATATAACATAAATAATAAGCCACACCAAAACGCAGAGAATCATACAAAATAAAAATCCCTTTCTTCACACAAATTCATCTTAATGCAGGTGTTGGGTTGAATGCCGGCCAATAATTTTCAGTTCTGTGGTTATACTTCTATAAAAGAGCTATTAGACCAGCTATATAGAGAGGCAAACTACAACATTAAAAAAAAAAAAGTGTTGCAGAAATAAGAATGTTAAAATGGATGAATAGCGAATTGATTGAGGATATTAGCAAACTTTTAGAAGTTATACCCATAGACGATAAGATAAAAATATGGTATCTAGGATAGTTTGGACACTTAACAAGTAGGGCAAATGAAATATCTATGATAAAATAGTTAGTTATGATTAAAAGACTGAAATGAAAATATAGACTTCTAAAAAAAACTTGTAGTAGATGATTAAAAAAATGACTATAATCTACTTAGAGAATATCACAATGAATTGTGTAAAATAACGAAATATAATTCATATAACTGACCTTATTTAGTGGGACTTAATGCTTTGTTGTTGTTGGATATTTATACCTCTCTAACAACATGCACACAGAATTTCAAAAGTAATATCAAGCTTCACCTGCCGGATACAGGCGGCACCAGCCCATTGAGATGCCAAAATCAGATTATCAACACCCTCAATATCAGTTCGTTGGTCTACAAGAAAGATCTGAAAAGAACCACAACATAAAAGACATATACTAACAGGAGAAATCGTACACTCGGTTTGAATGGATGTAAACAGTCACAACTTGAACTAGAAATCATGTGATATATAAAGAGCAGAGTTAACAATTTCATTCTAAAAACTCTTTAGATAAAGAATAGCATGCAGGTGAGTGCGGTTATAGTCCTTCCAATAAAGAGGTTCCTATTCTACCCAATGGTTAAAAATAGATATCAGGCAGATAAATGGTATATATTAGACTAAGTTATTTAAATGGCTACTCGGTCCCCACCATTCACTCGCCCAACTTCTAATCCCACCCATTGTATAAATATGGAAGAACGACAACAGTTTTCCATGCAGGTGGCAGTGGTTACAGGAGATGGTGATCAATAAGTCAGAACATGCACCTTCGAAATAGCACGTTCTAAGAATTCAGTGGCCTCTGCTTCCAATCCCTTCTGCAATAGAACCTGCCCCATCACAATCAGCGCTCTCACATATTCAGGATCCTTATCGATTGCTAGCCTAATAAGGTTTCACACTTCAATAAATGAGTCCGGATGCTCAAAAGAAGAATTAGATATAGCCAAGGAATAATATATCGGCCAATATGTGTTGACATCAAGCTCCCCGATATTCATATTTTCCAATATCGTCACGAAATTACGATTATGAATATTGGCCGAAAACACCTGATTTGCCCCAAAGTTTCGAAATGAAAAACAAAATTACAGCTGATACCAAAACGTATTCCCCGATACATATTTTCATCTATGGATATAGCTTTACTGATGAGAACAATGATATTACCTCAGTATAGGAATTGCTCCATCTTTGTTTCCTTCGGCCAGGAATTGAATTGAGAGCTGTTAATAATAAGAGTGATGAAGATTCAAAAGTTTTGAAAGAAAATCATGAAATCATAAATATCTTACTATGATATATCTATGATTATACAGTCTATTGGCATTCAAGGTCTCTGCCACTCACATTGAGTAGTTCTATAGGGGATAGGTTGTGGACTGAGATCTTTTTGCTGCTTGGTATATCCGATAATCTTGACTCAAGAATAGGCCTCTTGGGAATAGGAGCCTCCCGTAAAGCTTCCTTATTTGGTAACCCTAGCTTCGCACGAATGGCAGGATGCTGGAGACTGAGTTGCTGCAATATCAATTGAGCAATATATGGGGACACTAGAACATGCTTAAAACTCATTCTAGAGATGAATAATTTTCCAATAAATTAATTTACTAAATCAAGATGCCCATGGCCAATGAAATGAATATAAGTTGATATGCCTATATCGATATTTTTAAATACCGCGACAAATCATGATATGTTTCAGTATCGGTGATATATCGGCCGATATTTTCTACTAATTCATTTTGTTTTGTTTCACAAAAAAACTTTTTGAATCTGACACAGCCAATACTGATACTGATATCACTATTTTTCATCCATGACACGATTGGCTGTTTTTGTAGTTAGTGTCAAAGGAATCCAAACCCGAGAATCCTTTCAAAATATGCTTACTGATTGATTAAAGAACACCATTATATTCCATCAGTTTCTGGAATTCACATCTGATAGGAGTTCCAGCAAGCATAATCTTAAGATTCAACTTCAGAAATTTGGGGCTCTTCAATGGCACAAGCAATGGCAACAGCAGACTTCCAAGAAGGAAGGAAATGATGGGAACAGATTTGACATAAAATGCAGGGCAACTTCAAAGCCAACCGGTTGGAAGTTAGCAAGTTCCTATAAGCTCAGTCATTACTAAATTCCCATATAAATGTGTGACTCCACATTATTCCAACGAACACTTGTAATGGGATTTGCATAACAAAGCAGAGAGACCTTCTGAGATAGGTATAGAAATTACAGAAAACATGTAACTCGGCCAGCTTCATCCTTTCCTGAGGAGTGAACAGGTGCAATGGAGGAAAAGAAAGGAAAACCATAAGTTCATCTGTGGATGGGAAATAACATTCAATGACTAACCTGAATAAGAGTTAAAGAGCTATTGGTTACCCAGTAGACGAGACTTCCCTGCAAAAACAAAGGGAAAACATGAGAGGAAAAAGAGAGATTGAATATCCCATACTACAGATTCATCATTCATGCCATCTGTAGAATCCCCCCAAACTCTATGCTCTTTTTTTTTTTTTTAATTATTATATGTATCCATCTTATTATAAATTCACTAGTTGGATATGTTGAAATTTGAGATTATGCGTTGAAATATTAGTAGTAGGTCTATCATCAAAAAAGTGTTTATGATTGCACTAGAAAGAAATAAAACAAAACATAAGGTTGAACTACAACAGTTATTTTACAAAATCTACCCAATATTATATGTAAAGGCGTAAAAAGTAGATATAGGTAATAGAGCTATTCCTAAAACCCACAGTTGTGGTTGATATTTTTTTTCTCGGTTGGTTGTTCCATAATCTCAGCTCATAGACAGAATAGGTACGAGGGCCCTGTGGAGAATGTGGTAAGAAATCCATAATAGAGTTTGACCATAATGACTGAATTGATTATCTTCAGGCATAAAATACTAGATCACCTTGTAGAAATTATACATCACCTTGAAATCAACCAATCCCCATTTTGATTTTTGAGAATGAATGGTAAATCAAAATGACATGATATGGAATCTAGACCAAACGCCATGTTTATTTATGATGGGACTAAAATGATAGCAAGTTTGATTGTCAATAAGTGGGCATTCAAAACATGACTGATAAGACAAACAAAACTTCTTGAAAATAACAATTTTTTTTTTTCAAATTTTGTGACAAAATTACATCAAGTAGTAGCAACATAATTATGATATAAAGAAAGAAGAAAATTAGTTTACCTGGGGAACACAGAATCCAATAAAGAATAGGGGAAATGTCAATAGATTCAAATAGTATTTGTAATACTGCACCAAGAAAACAAATAAGCAAATGAATCAGCACCACCAATCCAGAGCAGTATAACACACCAAAAATCTGTAATAGATGCATATAATTTTGAACAAGTCAAAAAGATATTTGTAGGTCTAGCTTATCAATCGGATCATGATATGACATATCTCCACATGTTTATTCAAATTAAATAATGGCCCGCCCGACAAAAAATGCTTCTACTGTTAGCCTATGATGTACGACCGCCTCAAACAGTTCAAGTTGACAACCAATATCCTCAGTGAAAGAACATATGCATGAAGTCAGTGAAACAAATTCACAAAATCTAACTACTCACTTTGGCAAGTAAACTGAACAGGCCAGTCTCTTTTCCAACTGTGGAAGACCTAAATGATATCTGGCCAAAGATTGAAACAAGGGTCAGAAAAATTATTTTAAGTACATTTAACAGCAGCAAGGGAAAAAGCTATGTTAATTTGACAAGATATGTGACAATCATTCAGAGGACATGGAAAGTAAGTTGAAAAATAATTCTACCCAATAAAATCAATGTCTACAGAATGAATGTTACACTCACACCTAGCTATCATTTAGCTCAACAAGAAGTATTTACTTAGATCATGCACAAACAACAGACTACTGCAAACACAAGATAGTTGATTCAAAAAAAGCCGGAGAGAAATCCAGTAAAAAAGTGGAAATGATCACAGCTTGTGGGAAAGCAATTGGAGCTCCAGAAGACTAAACTAGCAGTTATTTCACCCTTTGGGAATTAGCATCTAGAAGATAGACAAAGGATGATGAATTTAGATAATAATAGATCCCAAATATAACTCTGAAAACATAATTCCATTTAAAGAGCATTATATAGCATAAATTGAAATGAGTGAAAGCTGATATAAAGTATGTTTTGTTCAACAAAAAACAGTAATTAAAGATCAACCTTTAGGCAAATATCACGTAAACACCTAAAAGACAATTTAATTAATTGTAAGATAGCATTAAGTCATTGTACAGCTTTGCATGTATATAGACACATTTTTCCTGCTTGAAAGGAAAGGAGAAAAGGCCTATATTTGAACTGGCATACAATATCAATCAGAATCAACCTGGTTTAGGTGTCCAAAAATTCCTTAAACCATCTGTAACAAATTTATAGCTCACATCACTAGAATGTCAAGTAACCATAATCTGTGATGTGGCCATCCACACAATTCCTGCTTTGCTTTCCATGAACTTTCTGTGGAGGGAGCAGAATGAAGGAAAGAAGCTCACGAAGGAAATAAATCAGGTGTCTCAATGGTTACCATTCATATGTGGGACACAATTTATTATTATGTTGGGAGGTATTCTGTATGCTTTCAAATCAGGTCTGTCCACAAATATTTTCTTTGTGGCAAACCATAGCAGCATGAAAAGAATATTCATCAAGAAAGAAGGCTGCAGATAAACTTAAAATTTAATTGTATCTACTAAAAGACTCCAGCAGTACTTTGATAGGAAGTGCTCATTAGTACTGGTATCTGTTCCGGAGAATCTAGGCAGAGTTGTTTTACACTTTTAACCCAACATTACTACAAAGGTTGGTGATTATTCTGAACTTACCTGCTACAAAGCTATTCACAGAAAAAATTGCGATGTTTAGGTTGTAGTCATGTTTTAACAACATAACAATAGTAGATTTCTTAATGCAACTATGTTCTTGCATTGCAAGCCAATAGAGAAAATAGATCATAGATAATTTGTAAATACAAGGATACCAAGATTCACACACATGAAAATTGACTGCCATTTGGTGCAACATTCACCACATCCATGGGCAGGACCATAAACGCCCATACAAAGTTGAATTGGTTAAGTATAGATACATTTATCTTGATTTCAATTGGTCTCACCACTCTTGCAGTTTCTAAACTTGAGGAGTTGAGGACTTTCGAGATGCAGTAGAATATTAGCCATATTACTTCCACTGTTTTGCTTTTCTTGCTTCATTTCTGAATGAAGGCAACCTAATACAATATCAAGACAACAACACAAACATAATGCAAAGAAAATGTGACCTCCTAAAAAGTGGAAATGATTTTTGCAATCTGATCTCAGAAACACCCATACAGCAAGCACCAAGACAGTCAATTAAACAAAAGTTACACAACTTACACAACTATAATAATCAACGCTTGTTATGCCAAACTATAACCTTCAAGAGGAAGGAAAACAAAGGGAAAAGAAATATATAACAATGATTAGACAAAAAGGTCCAACACAATATGTTTCTTTTTTCTGGTCTATTCTTTGTATCTTCGATTTCGTGTTATCCTAACAAAGGGGCTATGTGGTCTTCTAGAAAAAGATATTACATCACTCTATCTTTTCTACAGAATTGTCGTCTTTCAAATTTCTTCAATCTTCAAAACTTTTTCCATCTGTTTTGAAAAATAGGAGGCATAATGTGAAAAATAAGATACCTGGACATTAAAGAAGTGCAATCCAGCTATTAGTATAGGGAATATTGGACCAAGAACACCATGAGGGTATTCAGTCAAATTCTGAAACCATAAAATGCCACCCTGCAGAATATTTAATAAGATTTAACACATTCAACATGAACATAGGAAATGTCGTCACAAATGTCAATAGTTTAAACAAATTTAAAAAGTGGGAATGAGAATAGAGGATTTTGAATGAAGCCTGCATATTGATTCCAGTCTACGGCAGTGGGCTTGGAAGAAAGTAACAAAATAATGAATTCTGAACAGTGACTCCAACCTTAAGCAGCAAGTTCAAAAGAAGGTAAACAAAGAAATCTGGAAAAAATATTCAGTAATAATGCACACGTGAAAGCTATTCAAAAAGTTCTACTGTGGGTAGGATCATTCGTGGTTTCCTTATCTCTTTCCCTTTCTCTTTTTTGTTTTATTTTGCGAGGGGAGTCTGAGGAAGTTGCTTGTCTCTCCACAACAGAAATAGTAGCTTCATTGTTAAGGAAGCTTTACATTCTCAGTCTCATTTTTGCTTCTAAGCTGCCCCCATCTGCTCTGTGTACAGATAACAACCCCTTGAACTCTAGTTAATGAGTCATCTTTGTTTTACAGTTTTTTTTTTTCCCTTTTTGGGAGAAGGATATATAATTTATCAACATTGGTGCAAAATGGGATGGGGGGAAGATCATTGTTTACCCTTCTAACAACTTATGACATATATCAATGAGAAGGCTACTAGATTCCAACTATGATATCAAAAAGGATGGCCAGAGCAAACGGCTCCTGTATTGTGCGACAAGGCAGTCTTAACCTTGCATTGAATGAGTCTCATTCGGAGCATAAAATAAAACTAAATGCTAGATGAAACAGTCAAACCCATTTAGCAATGTAGTAAAATGTACAAACAGGCTTAATTGATAAAGCACCCATGACTGTAAGGCTAAGGTCAAGATAAGTGCCTTACAACATCAAAACCAGGATGATGATCCAATGACATTTTCCGAATACTAGCCATCCACAAGAAAAAGCATGGGACCTGCACATATTAAAGGAGGGCAAAATGTAAAATTTTAAAATCAATCACTTGCCTTAAAATTTTGTTACCGATATCAATTAATTAGATATATTTCAGAGTTTCCTCTTATGTCTAATATTTGCCTGATAGAATATGTTTAATATACAATCCATCATCTTTTGTGATTTTGAAGGTGGCTCTATTCCTCCCTTTGTCTCCCACTCTCTCCTTCCCTCATTCCCTCTCCTTGTCTTCCTCTTCCTCCCTCTCCATTTATTTCTCTACTTTGTCCCCCTCTGGTAGATAAGACATAGTCTTTGTTTTTTTTTTTTAAGCTGTAGATAAGATGAAGTTAGTCTTGATAACAAAGAGAACACTTCTCTGAATCAAAATTGAAAAGTACGTTAAGATTTCCAGCACACATGAAGTACCTGGACAGTAAAGCTTGCCAAAAACCACAAGTATGAAGGGCAGCCAATTGCCTTTCTCTCCCTCTGGAAAAGAGAAAACTGATTGATAAAACCCCTTCCAGAGAAAGGCGGTGGGAATGGAGGTGGCACTTCAAGATTTCACATGCATCAAGCAAAAATTAGATTAAGTAAATACAGCTAAGCCACATAACAAAGAAAAAAGGATCTTTATTCAACACTAGAGTTGAAGAAGAGAGGCTATTTAAGAGAGGCAACGGCCGAAGAAAAATGCTTGTCTGCTTCTCTCATTATTTCATGGACATCCTTACAAAAGGCTGGCTAAACATGTAAGTAAATTTAGCTCAAAGGAACGAAGACATGTAAGTATTACTTCAAAGGAACAAAGACACACATACAACATATACTATCACTTGATACTGCTTATATAGCAAATGACACATCATTAGATTAATAAACTCCTGCTCAAACACAGGCCCCAAATTTGGATTGTGGAGGCTTCCAGTCGGACCTTGTGCACATTTGGACACATGAGACCCATGCTCTTGTGGCGAATCACAAGCTCATTTGTTTGACATAGCATTGAAACTCAAAAGCTATGAAGCACAGCCACCGACACGGGACACGGACACGACATGACATCGACATGCTATTTTATAAAAATCAAGGACACGACACGTTGAAAACACATAAATTAAAATTATGGTTTATAATTTTTTTAATTGATAAACACTACGATTTTATACTTAATTTATGGGTTTATCACCATCATTTGTGATGAAAAAAATTAAATTCTCACTCCATCAAAAATCAATTGTGTTATTACCTTCATTTGTTTCACCTCCGTATTTGTCTCATTTTTCTCAAGTCTTGACTCAATTTCCCATAAAAAATTTGGTGAAAAAAATGTCACCTACCATGAAAGAAGAAGTTGCTCTTGACTAATATTCCTAGAGAGCGGAGACTATTAAGAGGTACTACTTTAAATTTTTAAAATTATAAAATTACCTATATTTTTTAAAATTTATAAAATGGCCCACAATTTTTAAAAAATTATAAAATTACTTAAAGTGTCCAAAACGTGTCGGGATGTGTTAGAAATGTGTCCAAAACATGTTGGGATGTGTTCAGAGCGTGTCGGTATTCGACATGTATCGGACATAAACACTTTGAGACTGAAAGAGTGTCTGTGCCTCCTAGCTCAAAACAAAAAGACTAGCTCGTAACAGCAATAAAGTTGCTAACACCTCATTTTAGCAGTGAGCATAAAAGAACCACAACTGGCCTGTACGAGTTCAAAGTCTAAACCCAACAATAAATCCAACTGATAGAATTCATTATTAGTAAATAATATGTTAACTTTGGATAGATCAATCACAATATTTGTTGAGCATATTTACAAATATTAGAGGTATACATAAACAGTAAATTAGTTTAACTTACAGAACCAAAACGTAAACTGATTCTGTTTTCTTTAGAAAAAGCCATAACTGAATATATTTAAACCAGAAAGCAGAGCACCATGACGATGAAGATTTGAGACCTTACATTTTGGGAATAACTTGCCAATTCTTTTCATCTTGTGAAGCTGCAAAATTAGCAGAGGTAATAGTCCTAGTCTGAGAGCCAATGTTGATGAGGCAATAATTATCCACCTGCCAGGTCATAGAGTGATTCTCAGCAAGCGTAAGTAATTTTGCAAAACATCAATCCAACCAAACCACAATTTTTCGCCAAGTTTAACTCTGGATCCAGTTTGGTCCAATCTGACCTTTATAATTTATGAGAAACCCTAACTACAAAACACAAATTACAGATAACACATTATTATCTGTAGGCATTAAAATGTACAATGTACATAAACTAAAACAGAACCCCTAATCTGTCTTTTAGAGGGACTGACAACTCTGGATGCTCTCTCTGAGCAGCTTGTTAGACATTCATTAAATAGAAACCTCAACCAAACTAAACATTTTTTCACTAAATGCGCTCAGCTGCATGAATAAATCATCCCCATTCAGCTATATTGTAGGGTGCATCCTCTGCAAAATGTGCAACATCATACCAAATGACATCGTTTAATTCTTCTTTGGTCTACCTCTATCTATTCAAGCCAGAGCCTCTTCCAGCTTCTTACATAGGAGCTTTTCACTAAAAAAACTTTTTGTCCTTTATTAGTTCATTCAACTTTTCCCCAAATAATAATCTTATGTATTCAATCTCTTCTGCTATAATTAAACATTCATCTAAACATCTTCATTTTCACCTCAGATATTTTTTTAACATGTTTGTAATTAATCCCCTAATGCTCATCTCCACTGAACATGGTTGGCCCAATTACCACATTTTTTGGGTAATTTTCTTCAGGGAAAAAAAGATTAACAACCACATTATATCTTCCAAGTTTTAGTGGAATTTCCAGTCACACAGTATCCCTGTATCAAGAATTCATTTCATCCAAGCTTCTTTGGTACTGTGAGTACATTATCATCGATAACCTCATCTTTGAAAACTTTAAGTTTGATATGCTTTAAACAATCTCTTTGTAGTAGACTTCTAGTCCCTATCCTCGTTTAACCATCATGTACCTCTCTACTACTACTAAAGCTACGTTCAACATTCACAAATAGAATGGACTGACAGATCTGATGCAAAAAAACACTCGCAGAAATAGAATTGATTTCAACATCATAAATACTCCATAAATACAAAATCGTAACAAAAAGATCAACCAGGATGCAATTATCAGAAACGCCAATTTCATAATTTACCCTTCAATACTTCACCCTCAAGTTGTTCTTCGCAATTCTTAGCAACTAAACAGGGAGAAAAGATAAAAATAACTCACCAAGGAAGACCAGCAAGATCATGGTATCCATCAAGCAAGGAAATCACCGCGCTAATCGGAAGAATCGGATCCTCAACATTGCCAGCATCCGCCGCAACGGCTGCCTGCATACCATCATCGAATCCCAAATTTCGAAGCTCTGACTCAGTCACTAAATTCATACTATGACCATGGGCGTGACTCAAGAAATCTGAGGAGGACGATCGGGAAGAAAAATGTCGAAACAATGCCGTACCTAACCATGGGGTCACGTCCAGCGTCTGATTGAAATTGGAAGGGCTTGGAGACGGAGCCCGATTTGATAATGGTGACTGGAAGTTACCATTAACGGAGCCCGTTAAGATATATTGGAATTGGCTGGATAGAAGGAAATATCTATGGACATGAGAGCGTCGAAGCCCACAGAAGAGCTTCGTTGTCGCCATCGACGACGGGGGATAACGTTTAGTTAGTCGGACCGGGAGGCAGAGACGTAGGGAGTAGAAGGCTGCGCTGATCTTTCTCGTACTGCCGCCATTGAAACGAAGCGCTTTACTGCCTTCTTTTTCCTCTTTAACTTTTTAATTTTTCAAAGAAAATTAATCTTTCAATTTTAGTTATTTGTTCTTTGAAAATGAAGACATTCTTCATTTGGTTAAAAACCATTTTGAATTTCATTAGTTAAATTCGAGTATATTGTATTAACTTTATTTATAAAATATATTATTATTTAATTACTTATTTTATTAATACATTCTTTGTTAGAAATACTTAAATTATATTTAATTAATTATTAATAAAAATTTTTTATTTATAAAAAACCTTAAAGTAAATTATTTATACAACCTGACACTTATAGTGAATTTCTCCATAAATTATCCTATAATTTCTTTCTTAATTAAAAAATAAATTCACTTTAAATATTTACATATAACTAATATATTTGATTATGAAATTTTATTCACAATGAATGAAGAAATTCAGATTTCCACTTGCCGATGAAACAAAGAGATATCCATGCCCTAATATTTACTTACTAAAAAATAAAATAACATGAGAATAAAACACACAACATCAGAAAATAAAATAATAATAAATATTTTATTATGTAATTTGAGTAAGAAAGAAACAAATTGCCGTGGTAGCCGGTTCAAGGAGAGTGGCCGTTGACAGTCTCGGTATACAGTCATTAATTAAATAATAACGGATAAAATTTCATATTTAAAAAATATAATATAAATTTGTTACTACTTTTATTTTTACTGTGTGCCATCTCCTCTTATCTCTACTATTATCACACAAAAATGGAAAAAAAAGGAGAGAATTCCATGATATAGAAGTTCATGAGCTCAACCTATAATAAACTATTCACACCATAATCGTTTCAAACCAAAGACAAGCACGCCGCAATTCTATCTGAATTGCAGAAGAGATTCAAGAAGGATGAAAAATCAACGTACAGAATCGACGCATCAGAAGAAGCTAAATGAATGAAATTTGAGCATGTCTGTAGCTTTTTTGGTATATTAGGGTTTGCTATTAATTCTAGCAATGGAAACCATGGCAAACAGACAAGACTATGATAAGGATCAATGCGATGATGATGCCCAGGACGATGAGCTTTATCTTCATATTCTGAAGCCACATCTTCCTCCTCACCATCGTCCCTTGCTGCCGGAATTCCTGTGCCTGTAGACGCAGCGGCAGCAGCAGAAGAAAGGCACACAGGCATTAAACTGTATCTTCCTTTCGGGAGTAAAATCAGTAGTCCTTGAAAGGAAAAGGAAATGTTTTGAATATATTCTTTAGCCATCCTCAGATGATGTGGCCTTATCCACCAATCAATTCTTGTGTAGGTCCATTAGTATATTTGGATGGATAAGATTTCACATTATTGAGGATGCCTAAATGGTGGCCAAAGAAAGATCCCCCTAAAATCACTCTGAAAATGGTAAGGGCAGTTAATATCAGAAACCTGGTTACGAAGATTATCGGTTTTGTCCACCAGAAGCTCAATCTTCTCACCGCGATCAAGAACCTGCCGAAGAAAGAAATGTAAAATTACATGGGTGAAACTATTGGTATTGGTAAAATATGTATCTAAACAATACATATCAAAATTTTTTTTCTTTCTCCAAAGCAGAACACAGTGAATTTGGGAGGCGGAATGGTTAACTAATATTTGAATATCAGCAGATACCTCGCAATATATCAAATGAAATGAGAACAGATAGCAATTTTGTTTCCAATATATATCGGCTGATAATTTACACATTAATTGATATTTCATTCCATGGTAGAAGATTATCCCATAATGTAGCTACTCAAAAACATATATAGGTAAACCAATACTAGGTCAAAACCTTTTCCCTCCCAAGTACAATGACAAAAAAGATGTAGCATTACACACAACTGGGACCAAAAGTGACACAAAAGTGGTCCAGTGCACGAAATTCTGATATTATATGCTTAGAGAAATGTCAGATATATGCAACCTTACCCTTAACATATAAATAGATTCTTTATGTGACTTAAACCTATAATTTCATATAATGGATCAACCTTATCACAGGGTTCACCCTCAACCCAAAAATGCAACATATCAACATGAAATGTGATTAGGTTAGCTTAACGCCCAATGGATGCGCAGGATTGGAAGTAAAATACGCATTACAGGATTATACACTGCCAAAATCATTTAGTTGTGAAAATCCTATGGAAGAAACGGAATTAGCCCATCATAAAAAAATTCTCTTCATTTTATATCTCTTTCCAAAATAGAACAAACTCAGTAATTTTGGCTAAGGTTCTAGTATTAGTAAATTGATCATCCAGCATATCAGAGTTCACTTGCCTTTTCAATGTTTTCCATCATCACACCTTTGACTTCTGAAATTTGGGCCTGCAATTTCCCAAGTTTGCTCATTTCCTCTGGATGATCAACACAATACTGCATATGCTCCTTAAGTTTTGGCCTAAACGAATAAGCAGAGGTTTTCAACATCGGTCAATAGTTCACATTTTAGTGTAAAAAAGAAAAAAAAAAAATGGTACAATTCTATTAATGGAGGCTACCCAAAGTCTTTGTTCAAGCTATTGGCAAGTGCTGTAGCTGCTTTTCCACCACTATATCTCTTGTTAAAATCATCCTTGACTCTCTCCAAAAAGGCCATAGGAAGTTGTCTCCCAACAGACTCAACTGCAACTACACAATAGGCTGCAAGGTCCCAGAAAAATCCCCGTCATCATATATATATATATATAGTTATCAAATAGTTATCAAATAACAACCAAGAGCTACAAAGCGTATAGGCAAGACTGACTACACAGACTGAGGTACAAAGCTTTCTTAGACTGGCAGGCTATACTACAGATTCGTGGAGGGCTTTTCAAGCATTGCCACATCAATGAAAAAACCAACACAGAAGGATGTCAAATTTTATTTGGATTGATCAGTGCAAGTTGATCTTCGTGGCGCTGAAGCAGAGATTTACTTTGGTGCCACTCTTAACCATTTCTGAAGTACGATGTTTACTGTGTTGAGTTTGCTGAGGGATTGGATTGCGTGCTGATGTAGTACAGGAAGGTATTAGCTTCTAGAGCAAGGTAAGCTGAAAGCCTACAAAACCCAATATTCAACTCATGACATCAAGTTGGTAGCTATTGTATTCGCTCATAAGATCTGGTCACACTAATTATACAATGAGATGTTCATAATCTCCACTGATCACAGGAGTCTTAAATACATTTTCCCATAGAAGGAGATCAATATGGAATAGAGGAGGTGGTTGGACCTTCTGAAAAACGACAACTGTGATATACAATACAAGTCAGAAAAGGCTAATCTTGTGGCTGATGATGAACAATGATTATTGTACTTTGATCAATGTTTATCTAATATTATTAACATTTTTATTTAATTTATGTAATTAAATTATACACACACACACACATATAGTGCAGAGAAAAGATACCAGCAGTTATCAAATAACAACCAAGAGCTACAAACCCTATAGGCAAACTGGAATATCAATGAATGAAATATCAAACACGTTCATAATAAACAACCATGAGAAATGGAAACAGAATCTACTCTAGACATGCAGGACCAATAAATATCAATGCTAAATTTGTATATTCCTCTTTAAACTGTTTCTATGCAAGCAGAAAGCATATTAGATTCTTCCCATCATGATCCAAACAAGTCGACTAATCAACATGGGGTAAGTGGAATTAGTTCACAAAAGTATTTTCTACAAGCTCATGAAAACTTAAACAAAGATGTCAAGCACACTAACCCTTTTGTAATTCGAGCATACTTGTATGGACTCATTACTTCTAACACTTACAATTACAATTGATAGTTTTGAGTTTTCCTGTCACAATCACGTGTAAATAGCAGACACAAGTAATACAAATATAATCAAACTCAATTTCACATTGGAATATCAGAAGGTAATAAATCCTACTCTATTTACATTTGTCTCCTTTTTTGTTGCTGTGATAAAAAAAAAAAACTAATGAATCATATTCTTATTAACTCTCCCATATAGTTATATTTTCTCCACTAAACGGTGTCAAACAGATTGGCAAAGGGTTCGTTTAAATCACATCCCGCGATGGTCAAGTCAGAATCAATACATTTAACTGAACAAAGAATTGCTACAGCTGAAATGAAACACACTGCATCACCCAATGCCCAAAGCTAATATTCTATACAATTTTGTATGACCCAAACTGCAAATTCTGCTGAGACCTTCCATCTGCTTGGACAACTTATATTATCAAACTAATCATCACTCAAAAATCCTGGAAAATTATGCGTGGTAATTCAAACATCAAAGAACATATCAATTTCCTTGCACAGCAAAAACTTATCAAAGTGCAAGATCACATATACTAGAGTAGTCATTAGAATTTGGGACAAAAAAATCAAGAGGTAAGAAGGACCAAGTAATTTTAAGTGTGATGAGAGACAATTTTCTGAACTCAAAAAGTTCCTTTTGTCTTTCCAAACACCGAAGAAAACTCAGTTCTAGATAAGAAACAACAAAAAAAAAAAAAAATTACACAATTTGTACACCCAACATGATATATCTAGTAATGCTCCAGCTCCCAATAAATCTGGGCTCCATGGGACTAAGCATGGCAACCAAGCTTAATAAGCAAAACAAAGGATACTATTCCCTGTTTATATAGAGCATAGGGGAACCATAAATGCATAGCTAGCACAATTGAAAAGGAGGGGAAAAGCCCTAAAGGAAGTCAGAAAAACAAAGTTCCACTCCAATTAAATGAAGATAAAAAAAAAAAAAACATTTGTGCGTCAAAGCCTAAACGCAAAAAATTTAAGGGAAAAATGCATGTTTAAGGTTGAATTTTTCATGTCTTTTTTTCTTCTGTTATTTTTAAAAACACATAATTTAAATTCTTCATGCCTTTACAACTAGTAAACTAAGTAATAGGTAAGTTTACTTCTGCTCCAAAGATCACACTGTAGTTCACAAAAACACAGAGATTCTTGTTCACATGAAAAATCAAAAGGAATTAAAAGTATGGAGAGGACCCAAATACGGAGTGGCTAATACGTTTTCATGGGACACAGTTTCACTGGCGATTTTCTGGACAATATGCTGACAGGAAATCGAAGAGCTTGTAACAATAGCCCTTCAATCTACAACCAAGGACAATTGGCTGTGGCTTTATTTTTAGCTCTCCTGGGAGTTATTGTTCAGACCAGCCATCTTTCCTAGATTTGGTGGAGTAAATAATCATTTTGAAGTTAAACACCAAATTAAAAAAGATTCGGACATAAGGTGAAACCAAGAGCAAGAATGTGGCCAACCGATTAGGGCATTTATTGCTAATTGTAAACAAGATTCTTGATCTTAATTATGAATATGGAATTCAGTTAGCTAGTTATCACAAAAATTGACTGCAAAAGGAGTTAATTTACTACTCCACAAAAGTGATCCAGTGAATCTAATTCTATGTTTAAATAATGGCCAGTTACATGTTTGGTTGATGAAAATTTTTAATTTTACTTCAAAACTGGAGAAGCAAGAATGGTGGTGAACATGACTCTTCAACACAACCTCTCCACATGAGGAACTCAATCACATATAGATGTTTTGCTCAACCAAATCTGATCAGTGTTTAAGATCACCACACCAACCAACCCCGCCCCCAAAAAAAAGCACTAGGATAAATAAAAAATGTACTTCTGCACATACATAAACAGAAAACATAATTAATACATCAGTCAAACAACCATAATGGATATAATTTTCCAAGAAAAGAAATCATTCAACATTATTTAGTGTTCACTGAATGAGCAATGGCATTAAATCAACCATAAAGGCAACACTAACAATGATATGAAAATAGGATTTGATCAAGCTACGGGAGAAGAAACTAAATTCTCTGTCCTAAACTCATTTACACTAATTACAACACACACATATATGAAGATGTATACTTTTTATAGAGCCTCCACCTCTAGAAGCCGTTTGGTTCAGGCTGTGGAGTTGAAATTGACCATATGATGGAATCGGAATAGGAATCGCCAATTCTCCCTATGTTTGATTTGATGTAAGTAATCAGACTTGGTACAGTGGTGGTTGTCATGGCATTGATAGGGAATCCAATTAGAAGATAATTCCTTTAAATCAACTCAGAATCAGCAGCACAACAGAATCACCTATTCAAATCTCGACTCCCAATTCCAATTTATCCAAACCAAAGTACCCCTTAGAAAAGATGCCCAAACTAAACAGCAACAAGTTAATCAATTTCCCCCAAAAAACCGAAAAACACCCAAAAGATTTCTCAGAACTTCACCGTGTAAAACGGAAAACAAATGCCATGCAGCAGTGCCTGGCAGTATGAGTTTTGGACATCCGATCACATGAAAGAAACGACCCATCTTTAAACCCCCATCCAAAACCCCCACCAGAAAACAAACTCAAATGAAATGAGTCAAACTCTACATTTCCACACAATCCCAATCCCAATCCCAATCTCAAATTCTAATCACACGTCACCAAACAAAGGATCAGCAATTCACCTAAGGTTACCTTTCTGTAAGTTGATAGAAACTTAAACACCGCATCAAACAAACAACAAATACCGAAAAATCCAATCCAAATCAAAACAAAGCAATAACGAGAACATCGATGACGAAAGGAACAGACTAGACAGCAATAGAAACTTGAAATCAGAAGAATTGTTCCTGTTAAAGGGGGTTTTGACGTAGATCACATACTGAATCCATCAGAGACGAGGAAATTGAAGGTATGGCCATCGCAGTTGTAAGTGAACTTGTTATTTGTAGCAGGAAGTTTCTGGAGGCATTGAGAAGCGATACTGGTGAAATTTCCCGTAAACTCCGTGTATTCTGCGAGTATCACCGTTCCTCTTGCCACAAAACTGTAGATCAGGTTTTGCTGCCCCATTCGATCTTTCAGATCTTCGGAATTTGAGATGAAAGAACAAGTATTCGGGAGAGAAATGGAGAGAAGAAGAGAGAGAGAGACGACGACGACGAAGATAACGGGGGGAAGATGGAGGTAGAGAGCCAAGGAAAACCCTGCCCGCGCAGTAGATAGAGAACTTGTCTGAAAAATCAACGCAGGTATAATAATACAACTTTATTTTAATTTACTGCGACCGCCTTCTTTTTCGACCAGTTGGCTTAAGAACGACGCCGTTTTAGTTACTCGGTTGGTAGATGGATGAGTGCTTAAGAATCAAGTCGTACCCAGTCTTTCACACGACACCGTTTCGACTTCGGGATGTCGGCGGTCCACGTTCCATTCATTATATTACGTCCTACCCACTCTACAAAATTCATGCCCTTAAATTTGCAACTGCTCCGTTTATAATTCAGAAATGACGATCTAAAATACTAAATAAGATCTTATTTAAATATAAATACAATATTGATGCATACATAGGATTAAGATAGTTGTCAGAATAAAATCGAATCCTATATACTGCTTGATAATTAAAGATATATAATTTATTTTTTAAATTTTTAATTTAAATTTCTTTATAAAATAAATCCAAGGAATTATATGTGAGAATGTTCGAGTTGACAATAATTAAAAGATATATGATTTATTTTTTCTATATCTTTTAATATTTAAATTAAAAAAATCTTTATAAAATAATTAAAAATAACAAGGAATTGGAACGAGTGAATGTGAGAGAATGTTCGAGTTGGAGGACTAGGTTGCATAATTATTAAAAGACAAAAGTATCTTGAGATTAATATTTTGTACTTCATTTTCTTTTTCGGATTCGGGTCCCTTTTTAATGAGAAAAATTGGTGTATTTATAGTATTACTGTCAATTAGTGTGTCTTTCTAAAAGTATCATAATTGTATATTAATTGAAGTGTTACACTGGTTAGAGGCCGAACCATTACACAAGTTTATAACTACTCAGAGTTTGATACTTGTCATTTAGTGACTATAATTGCTTATTTAATATAATTATTTAACCACCGATTTATATAACCGTTCGTCAAAATTTAATATTGGCTAAATATTCTATTAGATCATTAGGCACCTCAATCTTTCATATTTTTAGCAATTTGGTTATTTAGTCATTTGATAGGTCAAATGTCTAGATAGATTTTCAATTCTCTTCTGTTCTAGGCCTAATTATTCGATTGTCTCATATTTCTATACAAACTTACAATCTGTGGGCATTGTATTTTACCAGATCAAGTCAATCTTATTTTAAATTATAACCAACACTAGCTTCCATGTTCGGAGATTGAATTCAAACTTCAAATATGTCAAAATTAAAAGGCCAGGTAGTGCATCTGGCAAATCGTTTGATTGGAGATAGATCTTATAACTAAGGTGCAGAGATTGCACACCTATCTTAATCGTACATTGATCTTTTTATAGTCCAGGACTTGGTGTGAGGTCTTGATTTCCAAAACACAGTAATTAGAAAGTAATTAATATTATAATAATCAAAATTAGGCTTAATGTATACAAAAGAATATGTATCGAAAGTAAAAATTAGACAAAAGCGGGCTGCTGTTTGCTGGTGTGCTGCCAGTAGTATGGTGCCTACTGTACACTCGAGCATGACAGGCAGCACAAAAAACAAAATGTCTTGGGCCCATCGGGTGCCAAAAATAGAATGCCCTACGCCCAGTAGGCGCACGCTGCTATATAAATATCGCGTGAGGGTTCCAACATGTTATTTTTTGACCATTTTGGGTTTAGAGAGAGAGAGCACAAGGAGCTAGAGAGAGAAGGAGGAGATAGAGGCCCACGAGTCCGAATTCATCAAAAAATTAGCTAAAAAGGTGATAGATCGGGATGAGGTAATTGCACTCATAGGCTCCCATTTCATTTTCATTGCACTTTTATCTTATTTTCTTCGGGTATCCTTATTCTGATACCCGATTAAGCTTATGTTTTATGATTCCTAAAACTCAAGCATGTATATATGTAGATTCCGTGCCCAAATTTATAGATTTGTTAGGTTTTCGAACATGGCAAACCCTCACCCGCACCCGAAAGATTTCCCAATGAATTTTTGGGGTTTTTGCTTGATTTGGGACTAGAAAATGATTACCCATGACTTGGACTCGTTAATTTATCGATTGTGTATCCGACTTTGTTGTTTTATGTGAAAATCTGTTCGAGGAAACCCTAACCCGTGCCTGAACCCTTTTTAAGCTTCAATTTGAAGTTTGATACATAAATTGTCTTGGGATTATAAGTACTCATGCTTTGAATTTGATAAGATACCCTTTTGATACGCAAAATTTTGAGAATCAATTGATATGCGCAACCGGGTACTATTCACGCACATTGTTCATCGTGGGTACTGTTCACCCGAGGTCCATAAGCAACATTTTACATGATTTCACACTATTTAATTGTTGATTAAGTAATATGTATCTATGTATGCTCAATTGTATAATTTGAAAGTTTTGGCATGTTCAATTGTGAAGGAAAATCATATCGAAAGCCTTTCAAATCAATCTGCTTTTTGATTGTAAGAGTTCCTTATTTCAAACCTTATGATAAATTATACACGTATCATGAACACAATGATTTGAATGTTCAAAGAATCATTCCATGCACCGTTTACGAAAGAATTAACGATCGAAAGTTTTAAGAATTCTATTTGGAATAATCTAAAAGAAATTTCTTAATCTTTCAAAGCTCCAAGAAATATTATATATGAACTATAAACATGTGAGATTTCAAGCTCATGAAGGATACGAGAAATATGCTTATAGAAGGAAATCTGATGATTGAGGAAATTCTATAATTAAGTGATGGACCTATGACCTGACAGAATTATAAAACGTTCTCCAATAGAATGAGAACAAAGGAATTTGCTTTGGCGCTTAAGAATATAATTCCCTGATGAAATAAGAAACTAAGAATTTGAACCAAGAATTATAGATTATAAATTTCAACATGTCAGGAATATTACAGTGGAAACTTAATGATTATTCTGGCCGCGTATCCTAGCCATGCTATATAACGGATGAAATTCCTTGGCATACCTTAGTATGTTATAACGGAAGGTCATAGTTTGTTTTGTAATCGCTTGCAGCTGGGCCACCGCGGCTGATTGGTCCCGTTCATAAAGGTGATTATGTAGACGACTCTCCTTTGGGTTTTTAATAGGAGGAGATAGCTTTGAATTGTGTAGAAGCAAATACAATCTAGACTACGACTAATCGTTCATTTGTTAGTAAGGCTTACTGATCTTAGCCCCAAACGAAATAAGCTTTTGGTATAAATTGATGATTACGACAAGAAAAAAGGAAATGAATTAAGAAAATCTGAAATGATCAATGGAAGTATTCCCTTTTGAATCATGTCTTGCAATCTCATGTGCATTCCTATTCTTTTATATATGCATTATTATGTTTGAATATGAAAATTGTATGTCCTTTGATTTGTATATGTGTGCCTTATTGAGTTATTAACTCACTCTTACTTCTTCTTTTTAGATGAGAGTTACGAGTTAATACTCGATTAGATAGAGCAACGAGAGGGTTTGGCTTACGAAGATTGAAGGACTTCGAAGATTTAGAACCTTAGACTGTGGCTAATGACGTAAGATGTAACTAGCTGATTTAGATTAATGTTATGTATTAAATTTCGCTATGACCTCTTACTTAATTATTATGGATCATTGTTATACTTCCACAATTTATTTATGGACGCTGAATGTTTCCGTAGGTAAAATGTTGAGTTTTGTATAAGTACTTAGATGGCATCTCTATTTAGACCCAACAAAACAAGTTAGAGATTATTGGGTTGGAGCCATGGTTACATGGCGTGTGATGTTTGTCCTGTGAATAAGTTATGTAGAAGTCATATGATTGCCATGGATGATATTGTGACGTACTGGTTTTCAAGATATAATAATTAGGAGTAATTAAATTAAAATAAATAAATTGTGGCCCAAGAATACAAAAAAAATTAGATCAAGAGGCCCGAAGACCCAAAAGTTTGAGAATTAGAGAACCAATATTCCAAAACCCAAAATTGAGATTAGTTGTAAGGTACCGATCTTCAAGATATAGTTAATTTGAGTGGTAAGGCATCGGATTTCTAAAATATAGTAATTGAAAGGTAATTAAGTTGAAATAGGTAAATTGTGGTCAAGAGGTACGGGATAAATGGGATTGAAATACTCAAAGACTCAGAATCAACAAAATTAGAAACCGAAGTTGTAAATCGTAGAATGTTAACCCATAAATAAGATTCTGAATTTTAAATCATGAAAATCATGGCTTATTATGATTATACAATCGAAATTGGGGTCTAAAAATGTGAAAATTGGGTTGGAATGGTCAAAACGAGCCTTGAACGATAAAAAAATGAAGTAAGCTTGCTGCAGGCTCGACCAGTGCCTGACGAGTGCCTGACCAACGCCCAAGCAGCGCTCGAGCGCGGGTCGAGCGCACCATTGGCAGAACCTTCACGCTCGATCAGCGCTCAAGTGAGGAGCTAGGCGCAGCAATGGCAGAATGCCACCGCCCGAGCACCGCTCGACTGTGCTCAAGCACCAGTCGGGGTATATCTACCCATCCGCGTTTTATTTTGGGCATTTCTGGAGAATTCCAGAGAGAGGGAGAGAGGGAGAATAGTCGGGGTATAAATACCCATCCGCGCTTTATTTCGGGCATTTCTGGAGAATTCCAGAGAGAGGAGAACGATGGGGAGGAGAGACAAAGGAAGAGATCGAGGCCCGAGGAGTTTGAATCCGTCCGAGAACTAGTTGGAGAAAACATAGAGTGCATCGAGGTAAGAGTTCTCATACTCACTTTTCACTCTCTCTCGATTTTTATTCGTTTTTCTTTGGATTTTTTTGCCTCGATACCCACCCAATTTGTGAAAAATATGTAACCCATATTTAATAATTAAGAAAACTATAGTTATTGTCCAAATCGAGCTCCGAATCAATCGGTTTGGTTCCACCAAACCCTAACCTACAGCCCAATTCGAGATACCCATTTTTACCGCCGTGTTATGTTAATTTGACCTCAAAATATGAATCATCGTGTCCTAATTATGTATATACATCGACCGGACGTCCGATTTCTTAAGAATCGACTCGTTCGCAACGTCCGGGAGCTCTGAAAGTCCACTGTTACTGTTCACCCGAGATAAATGTATGAATTTGCATACTTTACCTCCATTTAATTGTTATAAAATTTATGTTTATATGTTCATCCTAAAATGTAAGTCCCTAAAATGCGTAATTGTACTCCATTCATAATGAATTGTGCTCCGGGGGAACTTCCAAGGTAAATGGCTCTGTTGAGGTAAGAAGTTTGCTTTCCTTCATAAATTTAATGCCCAAGCATGTGAATTGAATCGTCAAAATGCCTAAATCCATAAGTAAGATAAGAAGTTTGTAAATATTTGGAGGAAAACTCCACATTTGGAAATTGGATGGATTATATCTCCCAGATGGAGATATTGCGATATGAGTTTGATCTCCCAGATGGAGATGTTTGTGATATGAGTTTGGTGGATACTCCCTCAAAAAGAAAGGATAATGAAATTTAAAAATAGGACCATGGATTATGTTCATTGGGTGGTATTCTTTGGCTGGCCATTAACATCACGGTAGAGACCCAAGGGCTACTTTGGCCGCGTATCCCGGCCACTCGTGTGCGGGTGACGTTCGTGGCATACTTTAGAATACTAATGTGGAAGGACAAAGAATTGCCTCTGGACCGCGGGAGGTTAGGGTAGCGGGTGACAGGCACGCCGCTATGCCACGTGGTGTTTGGCCTATTATAGGCGGTTTGTTTGGACGTCGAGGACGTCGTTTGGTTTTAGATCATGTGGGGTATCATGATCATTTTCTCGTCCTCTCTCATCGTTAGTCAGTACGATGAATAGGGACTGATTTCCTGTTCTCCTTTGAAGTGATATATATTTACACTTGCTGAACTGTACCATCACCCTTGCTATGTTCTCCTTTTAGATGAGAGCACACCGAGGCTCGACGAGTCTGAGTAGGCTATAGAAGCGAGATAGGTGACCTGATTTCCTGTGCAAAGCTCGAGGACTTATTTTGATTATGTATGAACAGGGGCTTGTATTTATTTAGAAAAGTTTGAATGTATATTACGTCATGTATGTACATGTGGATAGATGGGTTATCTTTATTTTGTACTGTGGTTGTCACGCTTTCACAGGGCTTTAATTGTGGTTATGTGGAGGATTTTTAGTTGGCATCCTTTTTGAGCCGACGTCATACCTGAGTTATGATGCCGGTGCCATCTGTGGAGTTGTATGGCTATGTGATCCTGTGGTTTTGTGTAATTGTATATGTGGGTTGTTGTGTATGGTTTTAAGCAGGTGCTTGTATTTTGGAAAACGTTCAATTTACAAATAGAACTCTGCCCAATTTTCTATAGAATTTTATAATATTAATTATGGGCATTTGATTATATTGTTATTGATGGATGTATTTAAGAAAAATAATCCGATCCGTCGCAGATATGATATTTGTTAATCCTGTGTGTATTGTGGAGTAAATTTTGAAATATTGATATTTGTATGTTTTGTACAGATTTTATTCAACATGCTTTCATATATGGTTTTTGTCTACTTTTAGAAGCAACTCTGCCCGATTTTCTATAAAAATTTTATATTATTTAAATTGTGGACATTAGTTTTATATGATTATTGACGAAAGTTATTAGGAAAAAATAACTCATTCCGTCACACTTGGCATTTGGAGCTATAACTTCCAAGGCTGGAGCTTCATTATTTTGCGATCAATCAACTTAACTTGAAAACAAATTTGTTGAGTGGATGCGCAAGTCTCAGGATTATATCAATTAAGCAATCATTGAAAGAGATTGAGCTAGCTCACTTGAAAACAAAGATTCTCGAAGTTGAACATCAATTGTCAATAGCTTTTGGCATCATAGAGGAACTATGAGTTGAATACTTAAGGTTTGAGGAATTATCAAGGAGTATCCGACTTGAAGAGATCAACTCTTTGCTAGACTCATGATTCAAAGGAGTCGTTTTTTACATAATGATTTTTTCCTTGGTTGCCCTCAATTTTTCAACTAGTTGTTTAGATGTTAGGAAATCTAGTGCTTCCTTAACTTCTGATGTTAAGGTCTTTCTACAGAACTAGGGAACTCCCAACATTTGAGGTCTAGCTCTAATCATCAACCATTGGACTATTGAGCCAATTTTATCACTAAATTTTACAACTTTATGATATACTTGTAAACGAGGACAATGTAACAAAATTTTCAATGTATACATTCAAATTCTTCTTTCCTCGAATATATATCGTTCTTCTATATATATTGATTAGGTGACTTCGCCTCCGAGCGTAAACTTGTGAAATTTTAACTACTTGATAGCCAAATTATCCACTAAGTCTCTTAACTATTGTCACCGATTAGGTAAATATGAGATATCCAATCCTATGTTTTTCTAAACCTTTTGACTGTTGTCGCCAATTTACAACCATAAGATAGTTGTCTTCATTGTTGGCTAAGTTTTTTGGCTATTGTATCCAGTTAGATAGGACCATAATATTTGACCATTTGACTAATCGTGTATATCCCATAGAAGAGCATTTCAACACTTATGTGTGGAAACATCCCTGAGGTTTACTAGATCAAACGACTATTGTATTGTCTCAGTTGACTTTATCCAACTTGTATTTTGACTTCTCAAAAGGAAATTAAATACTTGATTCCTAAGTTCTTGAGTCTTTTATAATTGTTAGTGTGTGACTATGTATGAGGTCATAGGGCTCTATTGAATCCACACTATGATAGTTCCCTAGAATCAATGCATTTTCAAACAAAGTGTTCAAACTGATTATCTAGCTTAAGGTCAGTCGTGATCATATTAATTATGTACAAGTACAGAAATTGACAATAAATGAATTAAAACAATGAGATTTTATTAATAAAGGGACATAATCAAATACAATATACAAGCATTCAAAAGTGAAGGACAGGATGTAACTCCACTCTTCTAGGTCAGAACTTGCTATTGGTAGTATTTTTTTCAGGTGAAGGGTATTTCAAGTTCAAGTCTCTAGCTTTCCGTTTAAGAGTATAACTTATATGCCCCGTTTTAAAATATTACTAACACTAAGAATAGTCCCTGTCCAATTAGGGATAGCTTATTCCTATGGTCAAGCTTTCCAGTTGTCTTGATATTTATTAATACCAAGTCTTTAATATAAAAAATCCACACCTTTTCCTTTTGTTGTAGTACTGAATGGTTATTTGCTGATAGGTTGCCAATCAAATATATGTTGTTTTTCTAACTTCCTCTAAAAGATCTAAATTTTGTCTTAGGAGTTGAAAATTTTAGCCAGGAGCAAAATTTTTCACTTGGTAGTTCGATAGTCTTATCTCCTCCAAAATTACCGCTTCTGTTCAAAATAGAGACTGAAGAGTGCTTCCCGAGTTGGATCTCTTGAAGTTATTCGGTAAGTCCATAGAATGGATAGAAGTTCATCTACCCAAATGCCTTCGGCCTTATCCAACTTTGTTTTCAATCTATTCACCATCGTTTGATTTGTTATCTCTGTTTGTCCGTTTATTTATAGATAAGAGATCGATGTGAGGGCCAATATGATCCCTTGACCATTGTAATACTTTGTGAAACTTTTGCCAACGAATTGGGTATTATTATAGGTCATTATGACTTCTAATATCTCAGCCTACGAACAACATTTTGGCACACAAATTCTATTGTATTTTGCTATATAATATTAACCAATGGGGATACTTCTTCCAATTTTGTGATGTGATCTACCGAAATGATAATAATTTCCTTTACCCGGTCGCTATTGGATATGGCCTAGCATGTCCAGTCCTCACTACGCGAATGGCTAGGGAGCCTACAAAGACTAGAGTTCTGTGCATGGTTGTCTGGTTTGTTGCCATAGATTTGACGGTTCTTATATTTTTTGATGAACTCTATCACATCTTTTTTATAGTGGGCCAATAGTAGCCCTCTCGTATAATTTTAAAGGCTAGAATTTTTGCCCTATACATATGCTCCACATATACCAAGATGTACCTCGTAGAGAGCATAATTGGTTTTTATGGGAATAGACAACCTACGTAAGGTACTGAGTAGCTCTCTTGTATTGTATCCTATCTATGATGGTGTACTAATTAATCGTTTTTATAATGCACTTTGCTTCCAAGAGGTTGTCTGGAAGCAATTGAGCACCTCTAACATATTTTTTTACAGTCACAAGATTGCTATAATTGACTCCATTGAGTTCACCATCATAGAACTCAAGGCAATCCACATCGATATAATGAAAGTGAAGGGCCTATAATAATGGCAAGAATGCCTGAATAATCGATATGTTTCCCAAGCAAAGTCTCGCTCCATCTTTGAGGTATCTCTAATACAGTCATCCAAGTTATTTCGTGCCATACTTGAAGAATTTCATCTTGCTCTCTACTCCTGGGTTTTTAAAGTATTTTTCTTATATCCTGTGCGTATTGTTCAGGACAATTGTATATTGCAATATTTAAAAGTCGATCTACTTTCTAATTATTTTTCCTTGGGATATGGATAACTTCATTCTTATTGAAGAATGACAAGAGACCATGTATCTTGTGAAAATATTTTGTTAGGTCTAAGTTGAATATTTTAAAGTTAGCCAACACATAATTGACTATTAGCTCAAAATCATTGTAAGCAATCAAGTTCTTGACGGAGCATTTTTTAGCTAGCTTTAAACCGGTTAGTAGAACCTCATATTCTGTGGCCTAGAACCCAAATTTTATTGAGTATATGATCGTAAATCCATGAGGGTGTTAATAATAATATTTTGGCTCCGCTCCATAATTGTGAAGACACTTCATTAACATGCTACATTTAGGCAGGAGATGCTCACCCTGGGGCTACTCCATGTATTCGTTTATCTCTTTTGATATTAAGATCATCATTCTAACAATAAAATTTGTGAGGGCATAACCCTTTAGAGAGAGTCGCGCTCTAAACTCTATGTCAAACTCACCTAAATTTATAAATCATTTAATCAAGCGTCTGATTATTACAAATTTTTGTAAGATCCCCTTAAATGGTTGATCGAACTAACAATTTTGTCAGCTTGGAAATAAGGTGAGAACTTTCTCATGGTGAAGACCAAGGTTAAAGTAACCTTTTCAGCTCGCGCATATATGATTTTTATGTCTGATGAAATTTTACTAATATAGTATATCGGTTGGTAGATTTTTATTTCTTCCATGACTAGAATGACATTCAAGACTGTTTCTAAGATGGTCCGATAAAGATATAACTCCTTATCATCCTTTGGACAAGTTAGTGGAGGTGGATTTACCTTATATTCCTTTAACTCAAAAATTTTGTGAGCACTCCTTCGTCCATCAAAAATTATTGTCTTTACTCCTCTTAATGCCTTGAAAAATTAAAAAATATATTTTGCTGACTTAAGTAAAAATTAGGATAAGGTGACGGGTCTTCAAACTAACCTCTAGATATCTTTGATAGTTTAAGGTGATTCCATATTCATTATGACTTTGATCTTATTCGAGTTTGCCTCTATCTTTCGTTGCGAGACAATGAATCTCAAGAGCTTATCGAAAGTCACCGTAGAAAAGTATTTGGTTGAATTTAACTTCATTCAGTATGCCCTTAGCAATTCAAATGCCTCGACTAGATCTTCAATATGGTCATCAACAAGTAAGTTTTTTATGAGTCAGTCATCAACGTATATCTTTATATTTTTTTTTAGATATGTTACTCAAATATCTTGTTCACTAATCTTTAGTATGTTTAACACTATTCAGTTTGAACGATATTATATTGTAGCAATATATTTTCTAATCTGTCATAAATAAAGTCATTTTCTCATTTTCTAAATTCATCCGGATCTAATTTTATCAAGAGTGACCATTCATAAAGCTTGACAGTTGATCTCGCATATTAAGTCCATCAACTAGTCAATCCTTGGTAGTGAAAAGTTATCTTTCGGACATAATTTATTTATGCCAGTAAAGTCGACGTACGTCCTCTACTTTTTATTACTTTTCTTAACAAGGGTGACCTTAAATAACCAATTCGGATAAATTACTTCTCCAATGAATTCAGTCACGATTAACTTAGTGGCATCATTGAAGTTGGCAATGAGTTTTTCTACGAAACAATTTTACCTTATTTTTTGATTGGCCTATACCCTAATACGAGGTTTAACTTGTGAACTATTGTTTCGGTTGGTATTATCGGTATGTCAGCCAAAGTTCAGGCAAAAATATTTGAGTTATTCTGAAATATTGAATTAATCTTTCTTTCAGATCTAGCCTTGTGAATTATTGATCTCGATATGTTTATCCGAGTTTGCCGAGTTTGAAAAAATTTGGAGAGATGACTTTTTTAGCGGAGCCTGTTGAAGTGAGTTTTCATCCCAAAAATTAAATTCCTTGACTGGCGGAGGAGGAGCCGAGCCATTTATTTGCATCAAATAACAACTTTATCTAGTGGATGTGGTCTCCTCTAATTTCATCAATCCTATATCTAATTAGGAACTTTATTTTTAGATATAAGATTAAAGTGACCTCTCTGAAAATTATTAAACATGGCCAGCCCAGTATAATGTTGTAAACCGATAGGAGGTCTAAACCTAGGAAGGTTAGTATATGGGAGACTATTTTCGGATATATTTCTAATGTAACTTCCAATAGTATTATTCCTTTCATTGGATCGGTTTGTTGTCAGGTCTATCAGTGGGTCATTCGATAATTTCATTTGATTACTTTTAAACCCTAACTTAATAAATGAATCAAAATAAAGAACATTTTATGAACTTCTATTATTAATAAAGATTTACTTTAATCAGTAGTCATGGGCTCCATCGAAAATGAATGCAAATATAACAAGAGGATTAGAATGTGGAGAGATTATATGTGTCATATTATCGTTATTAGAGTTAATAACATTATTTTCTACCTCTAGTTTTTATCTTTTACTAGTGAAAGTATTTTCAAGATGAGATAGAGCTTTGTTGTTGATAGGCGATATTTATGATTCCGGTAGCCACTTGATTCTGTGATTGCTCCAAATGCTTGTCATCTTTATTATTACATGTAGTGGATCCAAGGTTTTGTAAATTTTTATTGAGGTACTCTTTTTATATCAAGGCATTAATTTTCTTTTGTAGTGTCTGACAATCTTTAATATTATATCTTTGAGATTGATTGTAAAAATAATACTTAGACTGATCACCTGTTTTTGGGTTGTTGATCAGTTTTGACCACTTAGAAAATTTTTATTCGATATTTGGATCAGAATGTTTGTCTAGGTATCATTTAGTGGTGTTGGGTTTAGAAGTTTGTATTCCTTGCGAATGTCCAACTCAATTCTTTATTGCTTTCTATGATTTCAAGTGGAGAAGTTGCCACCATTTCTCTTTTTTCTACCATTTGACACCAGTGGATGCCCATAATCCAAGCACTGTAACAGTTTTATTTTGTTGGCCTCATCAACCGTGATGTACATACAAGTGATAGTCCTTGCCTGTAGGAAAGTTTTAAGTTCCTATTAGATTAAATATTTAAAAAGTCACCTAATTGAGTTGTAGCTATGAAAGTATTCATTTTTACCTTGTTGGCAGTGAGATTCGAGATGTATTGGTCACTGCATTAAATCTAGCAAGCAAATGTTTCAGACTCTTGTTTGTAGCCTGTTGGATCCTGACAAAGTGTCAAGATTGTTTTTCTTCCCTCCGACTAGAGGTGAACTGCGATAAGAACTAATCTGTCAAATCCCAAAAGGATCAAATGAAATTTAGTTATAATCTGAGAATCAAATTCTCATGTCTCCTTTTAAAGTTAAAGAAAAACAAAGGAAAAGAGCAGTATTTGCTAGGTTTTGGAAGCTAAACAACGTTCAAAAGAGGCCTAAATGATCCATTGAATTAGTGCTTTTGTCATAGTGCTTAAATATTGACGTTTTAAATTTATAAGGAAGCCGATACTTATTAATCTCTACAGTGAAAGGTGTATAACCCAAATTTGTTATCTGATCAACATTGTTTTTCCAAAAAATGTGCTACTTGATTTGCTTTATTGTCTCATCCACTTCAGTCATGGAGGTAATTCTTTTGGTATTGAAAAATATCCTCAACTTTGAGTGAGTAGCACATACACGTGGCACATGCTTGATCAAGAGGGTTTTAGGCATGTAGTTGTATGACCCTTCTTTCCAAATTGATGGATATCTGAAATGCTAGGTAGACTGTTGATTTTGTCATTTGTGACTTTTTTCTCTAGCTTCAAAATTCAAGTGTACTTCGAGCCATGAAAGATTAGTGTGGAGGGATTCTTGAGGA
Organism: Nepenthes gracilis; assembly: GCA_033239525.1. Lineage (NCBI taxonomy): Eukaryota > Viridiplantae > Streptophyta > Magnoliopsida > Caryophyllales > Nepenthaceae > Nepenthes > Nepenthes gracilis. The sequence continues at coordinate 2,499,164 of BSYO01000010.1, forward strand.
GTCATTGTAATCTTTAACTAATGATAGGCTATCTTCGAGATAACCTTCTTGCCTCTCAACCTTCTCCTTGAAGTCAATACTTAGAGTTTAACATCTTGGACATGTTGATTTGGGCTGCCAATGCTTTGATGTTCAAATTTTTTTTGAAGTGAGCATCTTCGTGGCTAACCTATTCCGGGATGAAGCCATGAGACATAATGTCTTTTGACAGTTGGCTTGTTTGACGTTGTGCGTGAGTATTCATTCTTATATTTTGTTGAAAATGTGAATTTCTTTTTAGCAAGTGAGATTTTGATCGGGGTAGGAATAGTTAACCAAAATGATACGTACATGGGATTAGGATAGCCATTCGATTAACGTAGAGTTAAACCTTCAAACATTTAATTTAATTCTACACATCATAACAATTAATAAAATATTAAATGATATGGGACTCGTTTCATGATATATTCTTTAACTCTCAATTTTGAAATTTTTCTATGAGAATAAAATATAATAAGGAATTGGAGATGAGTGAATTTGAGAGAATGCTTAAGTTAGAGTGCTTGACTCTATAATTATTGAAAAGCACAAGTATCTCGAGAGTGGCACTCCATACTTATGTTTTCACTTTTAGATTTGGGGCCTATTTTTAGTGAGAAAAATTAATATATTTATAATCTTATTATCAATTAATATGTCTTTTTACAAGTGGAATGACTGTGCATTATTTGGGGTGTTACGCTGAATGAAAGCCCAACTATTGCACAAATTTATAATTGCTTATAATTTAATACTTATAATTTAGTAATTATAATTGTATGTTTAAAATGATAATTTATCTTTCAATTTATTTAACTATTCATTAGAACATAATACTTAATTTAATCTTCTATCGAACCATTAGGTACCTCAATTATTCATATTTTTAGCATTTTAACAATTCAGTGAGTCAAGTATTCGGACAGTTTCCTAATTTTCTTCCGTTCTAAACCAAACAACTCAGTTATCTCTTATCCTTTTACAAGCTTACAATCCATGGGCCTCATATATCATCAAGTCAGGTGATCTTATTTTAAATCACATCCAATAAATCGAATAAATACTATTTTTAATTTATTAAATTAGATAAATATAAAATCAACTTAAACAAATAAAACCAGACAAATATTTAATACCTTATTAAAATATTCAACTTACATTGTCTCTAAAGGGCATTTATAAAACTATTTTATATATTTTTCTTAACAATAATAAAAATTCTATTATTAGTTGTCTAAATTATAAGAAGTAATTTTAATTCATAACTTTATATATCAAATGATTTTTTGTTTCAATTTTTATATTGAATAAACAAAAATATAAATTTAGTCAAGGTCTCTATGTTTCTAGAATTTCGTAATTCCGTGTCAAATTTTTCCTCAAAAAACATAAAAAAATAAAATAAAATAAAAGTCAAAAGAAGAAGAAGAAGGAGAAGAAGAAGAAGAATGGTCATGAATTGAAAAAAATGCATGACTTAATTATTATGATATTATCTGTAGGCATGATTTCCTGCTTATATTACCTCATGACAAACGCCATGAATGAATTTGGTTGCAATGATATGCATATATAATCAAATAATTTTTTTAAAAAATAATATTTTCTAAAGTTTTGATCATAAATTTTTTCGTTTTAAAGTATGCTCTCTAGGGCTATTATTTTAGGATTGACAAATCATTCTGTATTTTAGGCAACAAAAGGTGAAACAAAAATATTTAAAATTTGCTTGGATTTCAATAGGTTTAGAGAAAATAAAATTAATAAAAAAATAAATATGAGAAAAATAAAAGAAAAGTTAGTATAAAATTATTGTATCTTATTAGGGTTTAAATTTCAGTTATACTATAAAAAAATGCGTCGTGGCATATCCTAAATTTAACTGAAAAGGGTAATGGGAATATTGATAGTTTGGACTGATTTTGATACTTTTACACTGTAGGTGGTAAGATATCATGAGGTTATAGAATTGATCAGTTATTAAACTTACGAATATCGATACCTTATAAATTTTCCCAACCCATGTAATCATTGATTCACAATGACATATACAATTCGAGTAGATTATTATGATATCTTATATATTTAAAATCTCTATTTAGATAAATTTAATAGAATATATATCATTGTTAATATTTTGATTTGGTGAAATTTTGATTATATTCCTAATGTTTAGTTGCTTTATAAATTTTGAGTCGTAGCACGACAGAATGTTCATTCTCATATAATTTTTAGTTTATTACAAGTTATTAATTTTATATATAATTGATATTATTATTCAATATGCTTTGTTATATTCTAATGTTATTAATTTTATTCACCTATAGTGTACTTGACTCACCATTATATTTTTTAATTTTATAATAGTTGAGGTCAATAGTGAGATAGAAAAGATAGTATGTTAGCTATAGAGATTTCAGATAAAATAATTTTAGGTATTATAGATTTTTATGTTGAGAGCTGATGAGACTTTTTACTTTTGTATTAATTTTTAGATATTTGTTGGGATTACATTTTATGTGTTGCGTCCCGAGTTTTCAGTTGTTGTACAGATTAGGAAACCTTCAAATCTTCCATTACAGGTCGATTTGGATCGGGTCCAATCTCCGTCGTTAATAACCTAGAACATTCACAATATAAACTGCAAATTACAAACAAGAGATTAAATGGCGGTGAAAGGTTGTCCCACCGTCGCCACTCCAACGCTCAAATCAGATATCTTCTACAATAAACGGAGGAAAATATGTTTAAAGGTAAACGTGGCGAGAGTGTAGAGATGCAGTGATGAGGTGAGTGTGAGTGGGATGTATTTGGAGGACTAGACCCTGAGGGTGCGTTCAATTGAGGGGCGGCTTATTAGATGGGAAACCGGGCTTCGAAGGTATGCCCGACTAAAAGGCGACTCACTAGAATGGAGAATTGGGTTCCAAAAGTACGTCCGGCTGAGGAGCGGCTCACTAAGTGGGGGATTGGGCTTCGAAGGTGTGCCCAACCGAATGGTGGCTCACTAGATAGATGATTGGACTCCGAAAGTGCACCCAATTGAGGGGCAGCTCATTAGATGGAGGATTGGGCTCTGAAGGGGCGCCCGACTGAGAGGCGGCTCACTAGGTGGAGAATTGGGCTCCAAAGGCACACCCAACTGGGAGGCGACTCACTAAGCAGAGGATTGGGTTCCAAAGGTGCACCCCACTAAGGAGTGGAGGACTAGACTTTGAGGGTACGCCCAATTGATGAGCGGCTCACTAAGCAGAGGATTAGACTTTGAAAGTACACCTACTGAGGGGTGGCTTAGGGTTAGACTGTGTAGATAGGGGGCTAACCTTCTAGGTGGAGGGCAAACCTCGTGGACGAGCCCTTGGGCAAAGAGATGGCCAATGCTTAGCTTATTGGCCGGGTTGATACTGCTAGCCGGTGTGCTGCTACAGGCCGAAGTCCTAGATCATGCAGGCTTGCTTCTAGCTGGAATGTTTTGAGCATCGGAGTGCTTCCATAGGATGGAGCGCTGCCACGGGCCGGAGTGCTTCCACAGGCTGGAGGGCCGGAGATCTTCAGTCCGGCTGGAACATCGGAGATCTTCAATCTAGCTAGGATCCTAGGGATCTTCTTTGCCTAGCTAGAGTGCTGGGGAGCTTCTAAACTTGGGGAGCTGCTACAAGCCGACTAAATGAGAGATGGAACACCCGTGTTGATCTAAACCGGTGCCTTCGGTGAAGAGCTTCACGCCATTATGATGCAATGACCCCAGGGCTTCCTGTGCAATAAATGTGCCGGCGATCTTTTTCGATGTGGTAGCCGTCAGCGTCATTCCGCCTCCCATGGCAGAACGTGCCAGCGACTAGCTCCCTTCTTGGTCCTCCCATTGATGGTCCCTTTCGGAACATGAGGGACTAACGCCAACCAAGGCGATCGGTAGTCTCCTGGCCCCCGGAACGAGCTAGTGCTCGAATGCGTATGGCGGCGAGAGGGCCCAACAGCCCTTGAGTCATACCAAAAAGAACAAAAGGAGAAATGCTCGGCGACATAAAGAATAAAGACAAAAACTACTGTTTTTATTCATTGAATCTATTCTTTACAAAGTACAAGATTTGTGACAGTAAAGGTATAAAAAGAAAAATACAACAAGGATCAAAGAGCTAGGGATGGCGATGCCGCCAGAGGGACTCGACTTGGGGAATATGATCACGCAGTATCACCCCCTAACGCCGATCTCGCTCTCAGGTCATCATCGCCGATGTCGATCCAACACTAGAGGGGCATTTGAATCGCCACAGTAGAAGGAAAGGCATCTAGTGCGGGAGTCCCGACAGAGATGAGACTATCTCGCATGCTTCCCGGGGAGACTCCGGTTTCCACCCCCTTCCCAGGAAACATACATGGACTACCAACCATGGTCGGAGACGACGACAATGCATTTGAAGGGGCAGAGCCCCTTGAAAGAGCATGTGCCATCCCTAGCGGCTTGAGCCAGTGTTGGCCAAAAAGGAGGCATGTGACAACAGTAGAGTGGCCGGATCACCCTCATTGCGATGAGGAAATCACTCACAGAAAGGGCGTGACGGCAGGCTTCGACAGCAACGTCAGATCTCTCGCAAGTCCATCCGATTCCTTTACAGATCCCCATAGGAAGCGGGGGAAGCTAAGAACTAAGCATCATTTATTCGAAGGTTGGCTAAGCATGGGTCTCATCGCTGGGGAACTCCTCAATTTTTGGTCGCATCAGCACCTGACAAGTCCCCAGAGGGGTGCCTAGTTTGATGGTTGCCAATCACGGAATAGGAAAGTCATCAATGCCAAGTCGGAGTGCGAGACGCGAATCCTTCCCAGTAGAGCTCCGAATCTTTGCGAGGCCTGAAAAGGATGCATATTCGCATGGGGAAGGGGCGACGCCATAAAGAGACAAAAGCCAGTGTATCTTGAGGAAGGCCACGTGGACAACTAGTGGGACCCACTATGGATATGCCAAGCCTCATCTTTGGGCTGGCCCTAGGCAGAGGGGCTAGTGTTGAGTCTAGTCCGGAAGCTGGTCAAGAGAAGCCAGGCCCAGTTGAAGAGATGCTAGCCCAGTCAAGCAATAGGCCCAAAATCCCACCAAAGCCTAGCAGGTTCAAGGTCACAGCCCACGCGGCATTTCAAGGCAACGACCAACCAGTGTGCCACTACAGCCTACTGAGGCAGCTGCAGGCGACGGGAGTCTGCCCAAAGCTTGATAGCTAATGAGGAAAGGGTTAACACTGCAAGCCGCTGCGCACGCCGACTTGCCCAGCCGCTCAGCCAATTTACGCTCAAACACCAGACCAAGTGTGGCAACACTTGACGACGGTCTCCGCGCCATCATAAGTCAACAACTGATACCGCTTGCTAATACTAGTAGTCAACGATCGGCGAATCCCAACTTGCCACATGTTAGGGATTCCTGCGCCCAAGGTTCTCCACCATTGAGCCTACAAATATTCCTTTCTTCAATACGAGAGAGGAGGGGGGTTTTTCTTGAATCTTGATTCCTAAAAGCCTCTATTGAGCAACCTTAGTAGCCACTTTTTGGAGTACACCTAGTGGAGCCAAGTCTTCTGAAGCCGCTCAAATATTGCATTCACGTATCCTTTCATTTTTGACCGCATCCTACATTCACTCCTGCATCTCTCCGTTTATTACGGAAGATATCTGACTTGAGTGTTAGAGTATTTTCGGTGGGAGAACATCCCACTGATCTCTAATATCTTATTTGTAATTTATATTGTGTAGGGTCTAGGTTAAAGAAAGCGGAGATCAGACCCGTTCGGGGTTCGATCCAGGTGTAGAATTCGAAGGCTCCCTAATTTGTCAAAGAACCCAAACCCAAGGACGTAACACTATGAGTTATGATACTATGAATATTTATACTTCTATAATTTTTTAAAAAATAATATTTATTATAGATATATTATTCATTATGAAAATAATATTTACTATGAATATTATGATTTAAGTTTTCTCTTTTCATAATCGATTCGGGTTCGGTCGAGTCTTATAAATCCGAATCAAACCCTTGGAGTGTTACGATCACTTTTCTTAAATATAAATATTTTAATATAAAATTTTATCACATATTTTTTTATTGCGATGATCTCGGTATTATTAATCCTCCCATTTAAAAATAAAATTTAAATATTAACACTATTATTTTTATTATTAACTACAACTTCAAATGATCCAAGTAATTAGTTTCTTATCAGGAGAGACCGTTTTCCCTTTCTATTGTCACTCGGCCTTTTATTTTTATTCAATTTGAGTTTTTTGCTAATGACAATGACAAGCAAACCTTTCTTCAGAAAAAATATTAAATCAATTTTTATGATATAATCGGGAACGTTGAACACTAAACTATGAACTCAAAATTCCGAATCTTGAATATTTAATCGTGAACTGTAAAACTTCTGAATCTTTAATCCTAAACCCTAAATCCCGCATCTTGATTCTTAAATACTAAACAATAAACCCTACCTCAAACTCCAAAATCATGAATTCAAATCTTGAAAATTCACATATTAAATTCTAAACTTTAAACCCTAAAACTTAATCCCTAAACTCAAAATTCTAAAATATAAACCCTAAACTACACCATAAATCCTACAACCTAAACTATAAGCCTTGAGATCTAAACCCTAAACTTTAAAAATAGTAAGTTTTAAAATTGATTAAAATTTAATAATTATATTGAAAGAACATATTAACATATTTAATTTGTATGCATATAATCAATGCTAGGCTTGACTTGATTTTCGACCGATAAAAAATTTTTATAAAATGAATATAATTATGCCCAATTAAAATTCTCAGACGAAAAACATTCACAGACAAATAAAATTTCAAATAAAAACAATTGGGAATCAAAATTAGCCCGACTTAAATCGACCTAATCTAACTACCATACTTTCTTCTCTTTCAAAATCCGCTTGAATTCGTGGCTCTTAAATTACAACAAGCAAATTTTATGAGAATTTACGTTGAAATTTGCTCAGACAAGAATACCTTCATTTCTTAAAATATAAAGGACATCACATTAAAATTATTCATTTTAAATTGATAATTATGATTTAATAATTAATTTTATCTAATTTTTATTTTTTAAAATAATTAAATTATAATTATATATTTAAAAATAAATATCAAATTTAAAAGAATCATTCAACATTTTCTGCAAATTGATAATTATCAGTAATTATATAATTTATCATTTTAATAATTAATTTTATTAGAATAAAAAAACTATTTTTTTAAAATCTCTTTTTATAATATTAATATTATAATAAAGATAAAAAACTTTAAAATTTAATTTATATAATATATTTTTTAATATTTAATTTAATATTTATTAAATTTAATATTTTGATTAAAATTTTAATATATTAAAATTTTAGCCATTTGATTAAAATCTAATAGCTAAAAAAAAAAAAAAGCATGGAGAAACAGAAAATGAGGAGAAGCAGGATTCCCATTTGATGTGGGGATTTGAAAATATATTTTACGCAAGAACCGTAAAAGTTGAAAAAATTTCTAAAAAATTTAATAAACCCAATGAACAAGAAAAATAATTTTTTTATTTTTATATCATATAATTAAAATAAAATACATTTTATAGGTTTTTAAGATTTGAATTAATTTTTTTTAATTATTATACAGATTCTATCAATATAAAATAAATAAATAAATAACCACGTCATTAAAAAAGATTCGCAGGCGACTGAAAAATACCACATCGCACCGCTCGAATATTTGAATGTAACGGATTTCCTCTTCCCCTCCGATTTTCACTCCGAATTAACAGCCGAGAAATAGAGACAGGAGACGCTCTCCCCATTTTTGGCTCGTTCCCTCGAATTATCGCCATTTATGGCCACTGCCACTCCTGTGCAGAGGGCCTTCTCTCTCTCTCTCTCTCTCTCTCTCTCTCCCCCACGCATTTTCTGGTTCGTCATTTTCAGAAATTCAAATTGACGTTTTGCCTATTTTTCTGATCATAATACGTTGACAACTCGAATAATTTGTTGACAGGTTGTTTTTCCCCTTCTCCGTCCATCGCTCTCTCTCCTGAAATTGGAACGACGGATAATTAGACAGTTTGGGAAGGGGATTCTTGTGCAGAGTTCGACGTCATGAATTGCTTTCCGTGTTTCCCAAACAAGAAGGATACTGAGAAAACGTTCAGCAAACAGGAGCTGCCGGCCGAGGAAATTGCGAAGGAAATCATTGCATCTTCTTCTGGTATTATTTTTCTTCTTCTTCTCCATTTTTCTTATGACCCGAACATTTCCATCAACTGTCCACAATTCCTTTTTTCCCCCCTTCATGGGAGTTGAACCCAAATCTTGAAAGATATCAGGAGAATTTCATAAAAATGCGCGCTTAACAATGTGGATTTAACGTTGGTGGGGAAAATTGCACAATTTGAAACTCCATCTGATATCATCTATGAATCTTGGATGGCTGCAAGAGATTAGGAGAATACAAGAAAAGAAAATTAATTTAAAAGGCTTATGCCAATATAGGTTAATTGCAATTGGCAGAAGCATTCCAACGTCTGAAGTTGGCTTGAATCGTGACTCACTGAAGTCTAATTCTAGTATAGTTTTTGAAATTGATTCATTGATATAAAGGTGATATGATTCCGCAGCATCTCTATACCCTAAAAGAAGCTAATTTTGCTCGGAGCATATCTCTACCCTAAAAGAAGCCAATTCTGCTGAGGAACATCGTATGTTTGGAGTCCTAGAAAATTTAGGATGCCTTAAGGTCTATGTCCTGGCTGCCAAAACCATTTGCTCCAGCCACCGAGAACAATGGAGATGATTGGTTTGATCAGTCTCCCTTCTCTGTGAGAAATTTATTATTCATTCTTGGCTTCTTTTATGTGATGAAGGAAGGAAATGGAGGAATGGGGGAGAAGCAGCAGCAGGGAAGACTAATGAGGAAGGAAAAGACAGACAGCAGAGGAGAGAGGAAGAAGTATCAGCGGACATAGTGAAAAAAAAAAAAACAAACAATTAAGCAACAACTAAACCCATCAACTATTTCTTTTTGAACTATGGAAACATAAAAAAACTGGGTTCTTGTAAAGTTTTTTTTAACTCTTAAGTTTAACTTTAAAATAAATATAAATTCCTCAAACAATTACGACAAAAATATAAAAAATAAATAGGAATTAAATTTAACTTTTTGAATGGCAATTATCTAAAATATACAAAATAAATAAAATTCTAACATTTTATAGATATTTAAAAAATTACTAGTATTGATAAAGTACAATAATATTTGGAATTTTATAAATTTTTAAAATATATCTAACAAATAAACACATGCCCTTATCAGTAGATTGGGAATGGATTTTTTGATATGGATGAGGATGCTTCTAGTTTGATCTGGAATTCAAGGATGTTTCTCACTGTGGCAGATATCAAGAGTTCTGCCCTATTCGTTAGAATGCAGGAATCAAACCCAAACTAGTTTTACTATTTCATCAGTATGAAATCTTAAAAGAACCCTTGGAGCATCAACAAAGTATCTTCAAGAAGGTGATTGCTTTTAAATAGAGAAATAGGATGAAAAATTTTCATGTAGGTATATCAGTTTGATGGTTGACATTCAAAGCATTAGTAACCTCCTGTTACATTGGGTTTGAGAAAGATCAACCCACTTTTAAATCTATTAAATATAATCTTATCTTATATTATACAATAAATAATTTTCACGATTTGAGCCATGATCATTAAGTGACACAATAACTTTACCGTTACACTCAAGACCTTTTTAGCTATATGCATTTTCCCTCTCCTCTTACTGATTAGATGACACAAGAAGTTCACCGTCATCTTCTCCTCCCATGTAGCTGCCACTAATACAACTAAATCAAACATATTTACAGTGCAAAAATTCAACTTCCGTGAGCTGGCCATGGCAACAAAGAATTTTCGGCAGGAATGCTTACTAGCCGAAGGCGGATTTGGAAGAGTATTTAAAGGCAATATTCAATCAATTAGCCGGGTTAGTTCATGTTCTCCTTGTGCGTGTTTCTATTTTATCACTGCAAAACATTAATCTTGACAGCAACTGGTAATCACTGAAGGTTGTGGCCGTGAAGCAGCTGGATAGGAATGGTATAGAGGGAAACAAGGAGTTTCTTGCGGAGGTTTCGATGCTGAGTCTTCTCCATCACCCAAATTTGATTAATCTGATTGGATATTGTGCTGATGGAGATCAGAGGCTTCTGGTTTATGAATTCATGCCAATGGGGTCCTTAGAAAATCATCTATTTGGTACATTTTTTTCTTTTTCTTTTTTTTTTGTGTAGTACTAGCGTCATTGAATGAAATATCAATTAATTTTCTATGTGTCTGGTAATATGAGTAATATCACAATATGTATCAAGACTGATATTTCCCTCATTTCCTTTTGCGTCCACTATATCTAATATTGATATATAACGTCTGATATAACCGAGTTCAATATCAATATTTTAATCACTGGTTCAGCACAGATCATGAAGTCTTCATATTCTTCTGCCGGCTTATGTTGTGTGCATTTGATCACCTCTATCTGCATCTTCTATTTGCAAAATGTATCTAAATGAATAAAAATGAAAGAGACTTTATCTTCTTATTCTTCCCTCTCAAAATGAAGTATGTTATATGCAGGTGATGATCCAGACAAAAAGCCATTGGATTGGTTTACAAGGATGAAAATAGCTGCTGGTGCTGCCAAAGGTCTGGAATATTTGCACGACAAGGCTAGTCCCCCGATAATATATCGGGACCTAAAGTCTGCAAATATATTATTGGATGAAAATTTTGAACCAAAACTTTCCGATTTTGGAGTTGTCAAGCTCGGACCTCGAGGAGGTAAGCCGCAGCAGACCTCAAAGGTGATGGGCACTTATGGTTACTCAGCTCCCGAGTATTCAAGCAGCGGTGAACTTACACTCATGTCCGATTTATATAGCTTTGGAGTAGTATTGCTAGAGCTCATCACTGGACGACGAGTCATCGACACCACTAGGCCAAATGATGAGCAAAATTTAGTTGCTTGGGTAATTTTACAATCACATACTCGTGTTATTATTTATCACTCCAAATAAAAAGGATAGTATGCTTCTCCGACTTTAACTTTCTTATTTTGTTCATCTATAACATCAATAAACCCTCAAAATTCTAATACATAGGTCCAACTAAATTATTTCATTTACGTAATTATCATTCAATTTAATGTAATATCTTTTGAGTTGAAGCAATTTGCAATAATTTTTCATTACCTCACTTAATACTTTTTAGGTTTACCTTTTTTTTTTTTTATCCAAACACAATTGATTCATTTTTGCTTACATGTGCTTCATTTAGTATACATTTTAAGTGTCTGAACCACCTTAAGTATATTTCATCTTATCTTCATTAGGTATAATTTTTAAATATTTATGAATATCACCATTCATTGTTTGATTGTTTTATTTATTTATCAATATTAAAGATCTAGTCGTTATGAGCTGATTTATATATATGATTTCGCTACCAGGCACAACCCTACTTCAGAGACCCGAAAAGATTCTCAGAAATGGCAGATCCACGTCTAAACAAGGAGTTCCCAGCAACGAGCATAAATCAAGCAGTTGGAATCGCGGCTATGTGTCTCCAAGAAGAACCTACTGTCAGGCCTTTGATCAGTGATGTAGTTTCAGTCCTTGGTTTTATTTCCACACCTAAGAAAGACAGTATTCCAACCTCAAATCCCAATGTAGCTACAGAAAGCGAGGAAAACCCGAACGTCTTCACCCCACCACCCGAACAAAAAATGTATTACGATCACGAAGTATGCCAGAACTCTCCCAATAACCCAGATAGAGAGAGCTTGGATCAACGGTATGGAAGTACTACAGAGAGCTGGAATGGGGATTCTGGTGGAGGGAGTATGGATCAAGAGAATGAAGCAAGTAGTCACCTTTCTGACCTCGAGAGTTCTGATTTTTGGGAGGTGGGCCCATGTTCCAAAAGTGAAAGTGCCGATGATTATTCTGATCATGAGACTAAATGCATCGATCACTACGATGGTTTACATGGCTCCGATGATGGTGATGATCATGAGAAAACAGAGGATCAAGATGAAAGTGGAACAAAAGCTGACGACGTTATTTTAAACTCGAGGCATGGAAGCAGCAAAAAATCAGAGGTTGGAGCTGTTGCTTCGTGCCATGGAAGTCAAAGTACAACTCCGAAAAGTGGCTCAAAGGGTTCTCGTCATCGGGTTGTGAAGTTTAGGGAAGCGGGTTCAAATCTCATACGTTCCGGCAGCGAGATGTTTGAGAAAAATGGTGTAACAGCCGTCGCAGTTGTAGACTACTGAGAAAGTGGATCTGATGCATGAAAAACGGCTTCAACAGCAATATCGATGGGAGGACGAAAATGATTTAACGAGCCATTGAGTCATTGATAAAGAACTGAATGAAGTATGTGTTGGAATATGGTACACGGTCACCGTAAAAGCCTCCATTCAGCTGCAACAATTTTGATAAATACAACACCTCAGTTAGAATCTTATATCAGATTGATTGTTTAATTCATTAATTCATTTATTTATTTGGGTTCTTACTTGTATTTGGAGGAGGCATTATGGTATTTGAAGAAGGGAAAATCCTAGATTCAGGGAAACAATTTATAACTCACCCATATATGATCCAATATCGGGTATTTTCTTGTCTTGTTTTTCATCAGAAACTTACTTTGTCAGAGTGATAAAACTACAACAAGGCCGATGAATACAATCAATAACAACATAAATGTTAATGAGTTGATCCTTTTAGATCAAAACCTTCTCATATGATGCAGAGATTTATGTCACTAAATCAACAAATTTGTTGAAAGCAGAATGGCTAGTTTAGCAACACTAGTTCATCTGATATTGAGACAGAGTGACAGGAGAAAAGCAAACTTTTAAAGGAAATGACACAGATGTTTCAGAATCAATTAATTAAAATGAATTCTAAGTATCGTTGCATGAAATGACTTGTCATGTTAATTGGAGAAAAGGTAAGAGTTGATGATGAAAATAATACTGAAAATCAGATTACATGACATTAAAATTCATAGGCAATTCAGTCTTCATCAAGCATACCAAACTATCATGACAGCATATTCCTCAAGACATCATCAACACGTCCCCAACTCCTTTTTAACTCCAAGTATTATTAGCAAATGTTTAAGCGGTAAGCTTTTATACAATTGTAAGATTATTCTATTTAAACATGCCTAGAGACACCCTTCGGCCAATAACCGTTAGGGTCACCTAGTGGGGAGGCTCCTCGATTTATTTAACGAATAAGATTAGAAATTGAGTGAATAAATGATGAAAATTAGATGATAATTTAGTTTGCACTATTCAACTATCTAACTTCTAATCCTAACCGTTAAATAGATAGGACGGCTTCCCAATACAAAGACCCTAAGAACACTCGCATTTATCCATCTAAATGAGTGGCTATGTCTAAATATAAACACCCAAACTAAAAAAAATAAAGCGTTACATTAAATTATCTAAATTTTTTTAGATAGTTTAAAATTTAAAATTTATGCATAGAATGGCTCAACTGGGATACTCCAAATTTTACATCTATCCATGCTCGACGTCACTAGATTTCTTCACTCTCATCTATTCTTTTCTCCTCCCGTTTGTGCCTTCTTTTCGTGCTCTCATTCTTCTCTTCCACTATTCAATGCTAATCATCCTCTTTACAGTTACCGCTATCGCCGTTCATCTTAATTTTGATTTATATTCATCTCATATCAAAAAAATATTTTTTTTTCAAATTTAAAACAAATTATTATTGGATGATATGATAAATAAAATTCAAACGTTGAAATATAGATTAAAAAAAATATATTTAACTATTTTTAAATCTTTTTAAAAAAATATTATTTAATTTATTATTGGATGATGTGATAAATAAAATTCAAGCGTTAAAGCATAGATTGAAAAAGATATATTTGACTATTTTTAAAATTTTTATAAAAAATACTATTTAATTGGCATAGCAATTAGTATAGACAATTTGATGTGTCATATAAACTGTAGCAAATGTCAAAATTTAGAATAATCGTATATGCTATCTAATTTAAATATTTTGAAAAGGTAGTCCAATGTTAATGCTTTAACAAGACTCACTTTAGCCACTCTTAGGATATCATCAGGTAAAGTGATGCTCGTCCATCAATCTATTTTTTTGTGGGCCAATTAATATAGATAAATGAATAAAATACCATATCATCAAGTGTATTCTATGGATACTTAAAGAGCATCCTTTAACACCACTCATTCTATTTTGATTCTAGGATTCTAAACAAAGGAAATATTTTTTTTTACAATTTAGAGGTAAGGCCATCCACATCAAAAATGCATAATACAACATGTAAGAACTTTATAAAATTAAAATGTTTATACATATATTTAGAATTATCATATTATTTTATAATATTTATAATACAGAAACAAATATCATAGACATATTTGTCCCTTTCTTGGTTCTTCTGAAAAGCGTTCAAACCATCCGTAAGAGAATTCAATTTATTATTTATATGATAAGAAAATCGAAATTACATAAATATCTTTCTTTTTTCATCAAAGCAGTGAGATTAATTAAAAAAATAATTTCCTAATAAAATATTAAAAAATCAAACGAAACACATTTAGGATTTGTGCGTGCCATGTGGGGCAAAAGAACTTCTGGGTGAAAAAATTTAGAAATGAGAGTAAAAAAGAAATTTAGAAAGAGTTAGATACATGTAAGTTCATCTATTGCATTGTAGTGTGACTGTTTTCATAGCTTGAATATGCAGCATCTAATTCACAACAAATTAAATTTAACACTGTGCCAAGACTCCCAGTCAGGAATAGTGTTACTGAGAATTTATGACAGATTTTTCTTTTCTCCTCATCAAGCAGCTTTGGTGCAATAGAATTGCCTGCCTTACATTGGGAAAAATACAAATTCTGCTGTTCATCATCTAAATGATAAAGATAATAAAGATTGGGAGATCCTACTTTTCTAATTTAAGCCATTGATTTATAAAAATCAAACGGCCCAGATTTAAACGTATTTTTATTAATTCTTTTAATATATTGAATTTAATATTCAATACATATTAATAGAAAAAAAATTAAAAATATCACTATTTTATTTATTCATCGGTTCCTTCTTCCCTCTGCAAAGGGCCTCTGTTCCGTCCCACTCTGCATTTTCTAGGTGGGCATTTTCCCTTTTTTTTTCTTTTTATCAAAAATAGACATTTTCCTTATTTTTCTGGTCATAATTCATTTATCAAAAACAGGGTGTATTTTTTCCCTTCCCTGCCTCTTTCTCATAAGGTTTCTTTTAATAAGATCTACGATGAATTACAGAGCTTGTGAAGGGGCTTCATGTGCATGGACAGTGACGACATGAATTGCTTACCGTGTTACCCAAAAAGAATTATTCTGAGGAAACACTTAGCAAACAGGAGTGGTCGGCTGTGGAAACTGCAAAAGAAATCAATATCTCATCATCGGGTAATATTTTCTTCTTCTGCAATTTTCTAATAACCCAAACACCATCATCAATTGACCACAATTTTTTCTATAGTTCTATTTTTTGAGGGATAAGGAAACTCAGAGATCTCGAATTGCCCACAGTGGTGCCCACAAATTTGCATCAATAGATGCTCTCACATCAATGTGGTTTGCCTAGATCATTTTTCTTTGAAATTCTACTAATATCTTATATGAATCATTGATAGCTGTAAGAGATTAGAATAATACATTAAAATGATTATGAAGGGTTATGTTAACGTTGGTAAGGTGGTGGAGCTATCAGATTTCAGCCATTACTTACACATATTTATAGACGTCGATGAAGGATTGCATGTCCACTTAACCTGTGGTTGGAAAATCAAATACAGGAGTTTCGGGTGCCTATGAAAGGATATATTTTGTTTTTATTAATCTAAAAAATTATGTATGTTTCCTAATTAATCTAGAAATAAAATATATTTATATAAGAACCCTAATTTTATTGTTTAATCAGTCACCAATAAAAAATGACTTGGGGAGATTGTGTTTTTCTGTTCTTTTCCCTAGTAATCTTGGCTTTTTCCTTTTCTACATTCTCTTCTCTACTTATCTCCTTCCCTCCTTTGCCCCTTTCTCTTATTCTCCCTCTTCCCAAATTCTTCTTCCTTGCATCACTGAATGCCAATCCCAGAAATTGGCTTGAATTTTTTTCATTGTAGTCTATTTCTAAAATAGGTTTTGATATTCATTTATTGCTACAAAGATGATATGCTTCCCCATGAACTCTGTACCCTGGAAGCAGCTAATGCCGTTGAGGAACATCATCCGTTTATTGTCTTAGACCATTGAGGATGCATAAGAGCTAGTTATTGGCTGCCAAACTCATTTGTGCAAGCCACAGAGAACAATGGAGACAATTTGCATTTTTGGCATTTTTTAGGAATTATTAAATTGGGATGGAAGTGCTTGATATAGATGGAGGATAATTTAAAATTTGATTAGGGATTTAACGTGTTTCATGTTCTCCCTGTGTGACTAAGGGTGATTAGCAAAATCTTAAATTATGATTTTGGTTTCAACATCTGGCTAAACCTCAAATTTGGTTCCAGCTCCAGGCAGAGAACCCCTATAGCAGAAGCAGAAGGTGAAATTCTATTTTAAAGTGTAACACAACTATGAGAATATTGAACAAACAAAAATGCCAAATTTTCATTGCACTATATTACAAATTATAAGTACTTCAGCAAGCACTCACTTTGAGAAAGGCACATCATGTCTTGCTATATAAAATCAG
Organism: Nepenthes gracilis; assembly: GCA_033239525.1. Classification (NCBI taxonomy): domain Eukaryota; kingdom Viridiplantae; phylum Streptophyta; class Magnoliopsida; order Caryophyllales; family Nepenthaceae; genus Nepenthes; species Nepenthes gracilis. The sequence goes on from BSYO01000010.1 coordinate 2,516,040, forward strand.
GAGATGACAGAGGAGCAAATAAAATTATGGGTTACATGTGAAATACCGGAATGCAGCCAGAATTCTATGTCCACTTCGACCATTTTACAAAAATTGGTTACACCAGTGCCTTCATCTATAACACAGGTGGTGGCAGTTTTGGCGGATTCAAATGCAGTAGGCGGTGGAGAATGATTCCACCCTGTCATTGTGATGGTTAAGAGGTGCTACCCTGCAAGAGAGGTTAAGTCTATTCTTTTCCTTAGCATAAACTGAAAATGTCATAGGTAAAAATATTACACCGGGACCTGATTTTAGTGCCTTCCTCTCCCTTGCTTAAACTCTTTCGCCCCCATTGTGATTGAATTTGTGGCAGTTAATGGAGAGGAACTGATAAGCAGAGCTCTGCCTTGTTGTGCTTGGACCTTAAGGAGGTACATCACACCCGACCTCAAAGCCAATGGACACTTACATCTGAATATTCAAGCAGCGGTGAACCTATGCTCGAGTTGGACATACATAGCTTCAGAGTCATGACTGGATGAAGAGTTATTGACACCACTAGAACAAATGATGAGCAAAATCTAGTTCCTTGGGTGATTTCAACTTTGTTGTATCCTGTATGAGCACCCAAACTTGTCTATCCATTCAAAACATCTAAATTAAACTACTTATACTGCTATTCTAAATTCAGACAACCATTGCAGAACATATGACACATCAAACTATCCATACAGACCGTCTATATTAATTAAATAATATTGAAACGGTCATAATTTATTAAAACTACTATTTGTCCTATCATCTAGCAACTATATTCTTTTTTTTCTTTATTAAATCAGTAATAATTCATTTGTCCTATTATCTTAGGTTTTAGTTTTATTCCTTTTGTCATTTTCAAATAGCTAGATTCTATTAGCATTTACTCTATAACAACCATATTTTAGCATGTAAATATAATATATATTGTCTACGAGTTTTATCAAGATATCTCCAAACTTCTAGAGTAGTTCACCATGCTTTTGAAACCCTTTTAGAGAGTACAACTTTTATTTTTATATCATTTTTACAAATGGAATGACTATTCAAAACACATCACAAGAATCGGCATGTGTCAAATTCCTCTAATTCAAGCCAGAATTAGAGAACAAATTCACCACTGCTTCAAAGATTTTATTGGGATTGTTTCCAGAACCCATGCCTGCCAAACCTGCTTACTACCGTCCATAGACTCGAAAGGTGTTGACGTATCAATCTCTGCCCAAAAGCCCCCCTCCCTTTTCCTCCTTCAAAACCACACCACTCTGACCCTCCTCCAGGTCCAATTTAGAGCCTGACCCACAAATTCCTACACCAGGAACTAGGGTTTCTGCCATTGGAATGGGTATAAGAACTCTGGAATGGGACCTTTTGTTAGGATTTTGTTTCAGAAATCAAAGTTTACTCTTTCAAAAAACAATGGAAACAATTTTGGGAAACTAAGATGCTGGTGATGAGAATTAGGCTCTAATTAAAAAAAAACTTTGAAAATTTTGATAGTGAAGAGTAAGAAGAGGCGTAGGAGAGAAGAGGGAGAGCAAAGAGAAGAGGCGTCAGCGGGAGGTGAAGAGAAGAGAAAAGAGAAAAGAGAATGGGCTCAATGAAGGATAGACATGAGATTTTGATGGCGACTAAATTGAATCCAGCTATTCACAAAGTCTAAAATTTACACCAGTGTGATATCCTTTTTTTAAGTTTTAGTGTCTATATTTATATTTAGATACTTATTTAGATAGATAAATGTGACTGCTCTAATTGCTTATCATTCTAAATGAAAAGGATTGTCAGCTTTTCTACTTATGCTTTCTTATGTTGCTTATCCATATATTACAAAGAAAAATCTAGTCACAGTGGTCGTATTAATATCTCTAGTTAGTCGGATTTCAATGATCTTGTTATTAAGCTCAACCCCTGTTTCGAGACCCTAAAAGATTTCCCCAAATGGCAAATTCACATCTGAACAAAGAGTTCTCAGTGATGAGCATAAATTAGGCCATCAGAATTGTGGCTATGTGCCTCCAAGAAGAACCATTTGTTAGGCCATTGATTAGTGATGCTGTTATTGTCCTCAGTTCTTCTCAGAAGCCACTAACGACAACATCCCTTCCGATTTCCCGATGTGATATGTTTTTGTCCCACTACTATAACAGAAAATGGATTACGAACATGGAGTATCCAGAACTCTTCTGGCCCCACAGATTGAGACAACTTTGATCAATGTGATGAAAGCAGTACAAAGAGCTTGGACAAGGAAGCTGATGCAGGAGGCGTAGATCAATAGCAAGAATTCCCAATCAAAATCATCAAGGAATGGTGGTTAGAAAAATCCCTCTTGGTGGAAAACGACGAGGCCCCATGGTCCATACTAACAAGATTTGTTGGAACAGTTAAACCAGCTATTGTTTTTGGAGCCCCAGAATTGAAATCCCTAAGGCCAAAGATTCATAAAGGGGAAAGATGGTTACTTCAGGTGGATGGGGTCAATCCCTTTTAGCCAATTCCAAAAACCAATCCTATTACACCCGTTTAAAGTAAAATTTAGCTGATCCCGATGAACAACAACCAACAAAGTCAACGATGGCCCCGAAATGTTCTCACCATTAGGTCATAAAATTTAGAGAGCCAGGAAATCTCATACACTATGGAACTGAGATGTGCAAGGATGGAAGTTGTCGTTGCAACCATGGAAGAGCAAAAATGGACAGGGAACAGAGTCCGAGTTTGTGTTGGGGAAGCAGCAAATAATCATTGAACGGCAATATTACCTATACATCATCTTGCGGATGGCAATGCCAAGTAAAGTGGGTTCCCAAAAAAATGGACGAAATACCAAATAAAGGAGGATATAATTGCATAGATTTGAATACGGCCATAGCGTGCACTGCAACCATTGCATACTGCTGCGAGACCGAGATAATCCTCAAGTATACTGATGCTATACCCATGTTGCCGCAACTTAAAATTATGCATAATTGATTTAGCAAACCATAAATTCTTTGGTGAAGATTGAATGAAGTTATCTTCACATCATCAAGCAGATGGAGATGCCCGGTAAAGTAGGTTCTTGAAAAAAATGGACACAACACCAAAAGGAGGATATAATTGTGTAGAGTCAAATATGGGCCATAACGTGCACGGCAACCATTGCGATACGGCCGCAACACTGACAATCCTTAAGCTTAATGATGCTACACCCATGATGCTGTGACACTACAACTTAAAATTATGCATAATTGATTTAGCAAACCATCGAGTCTTTGATAAAGAACGAATGAAGTTATTCTATATTTGAGGAATCTTAAGACCAGCTAATCCAAAGATGGAGTCATGAAGTAATTGGAATGATTCACCCCCTTACACAAAATCCCAGGATTTCACACACAAAACACTCAAACAAAAGTTTAAACAGTCTGACTAGTTAAGTGAACTGTTCAGCCACATAACATAACAGTATACGAATGACCTTGCAAAGGAGATATGTTGCCGGATCAAAAAAATCTGCCAAATGCATTTGATAGAGAAATTCTGCTCCTAATAAGATGGGGCATTCTGCAATGTGCAGAATAAACAAAAACTAAATACTACTACGGAAAACTCTTAAAAGATAAACAGCTAAACTTGTTATCTTTAACATCTCTAAGGCATTAAAAGAATATTCTTTCAGGATTTAATCCTTCTGAAGCACAAAAAACCTAGATATTTATGGCTTACTTCAAAAATACCCAACACCTTCCTGTATACTTCAGACAAACTAGAAAGTAATCATGACCAGATCCACCATTTCAAATCACATAGGTATTTCTAGAGCTCCTTGACATCCTTTCTGTTTAACAACATTAACATTGGATTCTTCCACAGAAAAATATCAAAGCAATGAAAAAATTAGAAACACAGGAAGATGAGTTATATGATGTCACTCTGCTCTATTTACCTCAAGCCATTAAGTTCTAGAATAAGATCACTGATTTCCAAGCCTGAAAGCGTGGTTAAAGCCATTGCACAGGGGGGCTCCACACAAGCAGCATCTGCTAGTCTTGAAATGAAAGAGCTGTAGCAGCTCTTGCCATGGCCTTGAGAAGGAGAAGAGAAAAAAGGCAGTACTATCAAGTCTCTATATATCAACCTCCCCAATACATACCAAACCATGATAGAAAATGGGTAGGAAAAAAAAAAAAAAAAAACCCAAGAAGTGCTTCTAGAGGAAGGGCATGAAACAAATGAGCATGTGCCTTCAATCAGGCCTAAATACAACCACCGCAGCTTGATTGAAATGTATCTAGTATGCAAGTTATCCAAACTAAATCATAGGCAACATTTATTAGCTGGAAGACAGGAAATATGAATTCCATGGTATTCATTCTCACAAGCTGCAAAACGCTGTCAGCCCACTCCAGATTCAAACTGATCACTGGAATATTATATTTTCAGGCCTTTAATAGCACTTGTAAGACATGGAGATTGCCATCCTATCAAATGTTTGGATATCATCTAGTTTTATAGCCTTCTCTTGGCAGTTCTGTGCTCCGGTTCTGCAGTTAGTCCTGTCCATTACTTTCATTACACTATGTGATTGAGACATTTTTTTGGAATGCAAGCAAGATTCTTAAAAGAAACACTGCCGAAACTTGCAATCACAGGGTGGCAAATGTTCAGCAGGAAAACCAGTGACAGGAAATGAACAGGTGAGGTTGGAAGAAATGCTTCCTTTTCTGTAAGGTTGATGTGCCATAATGCAAATAACTCCAAATGCAAATGGATGGATTTCATTTGGTGCTTTTATCCAAATATAAAATTGGTTGAATGAAATTGAACACATTTTTGGATTTACGGGGCCCTTGCATCAACTAAATTTTAGGACAAGTTTTTTGCCAATTGGAAACTTCATAGTGTTTTGTGGCATCATGCTCAATTTCACTGCAAATTCAGGAACATAAAATTGACGAGAAAAATTGGTTTAAGCACCCACATTAAAATTTAAAATAGAATTGATCTAACACTAAAAATAAGAACAATATTGATAGTTCGCTGAAAATGTCACCACCCTGTTCCTGGGAGAGCACAATGAAAAGTCTATTCTTTTTTCAAAGGGTTAATAAAAAATTGCTAATGGAATGACGAAGATGCCTAAAAATTTCACTGCTTTTTGCCACAAACGCCAATGTCATACACAAAACACTCAAACAAAAGTTTAAACAGTCTGACTAGTTAAGTGAACTGTTCAGCCACATAACATAACAGTATACGAATGACCTTGCAAAGGAGATATGTTGCCGGATCAAAAAAATCTGCCAAATGCATTTGATAGAGAAATTCTGCTCCTAATAAGATGGGGCATTCTGCAATGTGCAGAATAAACAAAAACTAAATACTACTACGGAAAACTCTTAAAAGATAAACAGCTAAACTTGTTATCTTTAACATCTCTAAGGCATTAAAAGAATATTCTTTCAGGATTTAATCCTTCTGAAGCACAAAAACCTAGATATTTATGGCTTACTTCAAAAATACCCAACACCTTCCTGTATACTTCAGACAAACTAGAAAGTAATCATGACCAGATCCACCATTTCAAATCACATAGGTATTTCTAGAGCTCCTTGACATCTTTTCTGTTTAACAACATTAACATTGGATTCTTCCACAGAAAAATATCAAAGCAATGAAAAAATTAGAAACACAGGAAGATGAGTTATATGATGTCACTCTGCTCTATTTTCCTCAAGCCATTAAGTTCTAGAATAAGATCACTGATTTCCAAGCCTGAAAGCGTGGTTAAAGCCATTGCACAGGGGGGCTCCACACAAGCAGCATCTGCTAGTCTTGAAATGAAAGAGCTGTAGCAGCTCTTGCCATGGCCTTGAGAAGGAGAAGAGAAAAAAGGCAGTACTATCAAGTCTCTATATATCAACCTCCCCAATACATACCAAACCACGATAGAAAATGGGTAGGAAAAAAAAAAAAAAAACCCAAGAAGTGCTTCTAGAGGAAGGGCATGAAACAAATGAGCATGTGCCTTCAATCAGGCCTAAATACAACCACCGCAGCTTGATTGAAATGTATCTAGTATGCAAGTTATCCAAACTAAATCATAGGCAACATTTATTAGCTGGAAGACAGGAAATATGAATTCCATGGTATTCATTCTCACAAGCTGCAAAACGCTGTCAGCCCACTCCAGATTCAAACTGATCACTGGAATATTATATTTTCAGGCCTTTAATAGCACTTGTAAGACATGGAGATTGCCATCCTATCAAATATTTGGATATCATCTAGTTTTATAGCCTTCTCTTGGCAGTTCTGTGCTCCGGTTCTGCAGTTAGTCCTGTCCATTACTTTCATTACACTATGTGATTGAGACATTTTTTGGAATGCAAGCAAGATTCTTAAAAGAAACACTGCCGAAACTTGCAATCACAGGGTGGCAAATGTTCAGCAGGAAAACCAGTGACAGGAAATGAACAGGTGAGGTTGGAAGAAATGCTTCCTTTTCTGTAAGGTTGATGTGCCATAATGCAAATAACTCCAAATGCAAATGGATGGATTTCATTTGGTGCTTTTATCCAAATATAAAATTGGTTGAATGAAACTGAACACATTTTTGGTTTTACGGGGCCCTTGCATCAACTAAATTTTAGGACAAGTTTTTTGCCAATTGGAAACTTCATAGTGTTTTGTGGCATCATGCTCAATTTCACTGCAAATTCAGGAACATAAAATTGACGAGAAAAATTGGTTTAAGCACCCACATTAAAATTTAAAATAGAATTGATCTAACACTAAAAATAAGAACAATATTGATAGTTCGCTGAAAATGTCACCACCCTGTTCCTGGGAGAGCACAATGAAAAGTCTATTCTTTTTTCAAAGGGTTAATAAAAAATTGCTAATGGAATGACGAAGATGCCTAAAAATTTCACTGCTTTTTGCCACAAACGCCAATGTCATACAATTTCAAATCTTTTTAATTTCTTGAAAAAGCTACTGCAAGCATCTGTCATCAATCAACAAGGATGATTAAAGAAAGAAAAGAAAACTAAAAGCAAAACCATCATATACTTAAATAAGAGAATTAAAAAAGTAGAAAAGGGTGAGCATACTGTTGGGATAGATGGCGACCGACTATCACCACGAATACCTACAGTGAAAGGAGGAATAAGGAAGAAGAATTAAACGCTAAAATTTTACATGGAAAAATCCTTCTCAAATAATGAAAAAATTATAGGACACTTAATTTACAAATAAGACCCACCATATGAGATAGGTTACACAAACCACACAGGAATACAAACCCAAGAGGCGAAAATGAAGAATAAAGTACAAGGATACAAAGACCTCGCACTTATATTTCACTCTTAGCTTTCTCTTTCTTCTCTATCTTTCTCTCATCTTTCTCATGCATACTTATTCTCTAAGTATAATATATATATATATATCATCAGGTAAAACGAGCAATTACCTACTCTGTATAGTGGTTGCGTGCCCAGCTCCCAAGGCTTGCAACAGCCGGCATACACCCTGTCCTGCAGTAGGCGACGTATGCATACCTCTATACATTGACTTGTCGTCTTTCCAAGAATGATATCTTCTAACTATTCAATCAGGTAGGTCAACTGCACGCCTTTTGAAGAAGACAGCTGTTCAGCATATCTATTCTCAGTTGGTCAATGCCCCGTTGACTATTTTCTTTAGTTGGCCTGTCAATGCGGTGTTGACCGGCTAGTCGTTTTTCTGGAATTTTTGGGCAATACTGAGCAAATCCATGGACCTTCAGCTGATCAACAATATTTTGAGCGAAACATATAATTGGTCAGTTAACTAATTGACTGGTTATTTCTGCTCGACCAAAACTTCAGATCAACAAACATTGACCTAAATTTCTTGTGTTTTATCTGTGCAGAGTCCACAGACACTTAGCGTACAAGTCTACGGACCATAATCATACTCAAGGTCTTCGTACTCCATCCAAATCCTCGGACCACCAGGACTTCCACATGGGAGTAACCCCAACAAACTTTCCCTCACAACCATGGGGAATCAAAATCCGTCAGCCCAACCAAATTGTAGCAAGCCTCATTCTTACCTTTCGGTAAAATCTTTGTCATCATGTCCGCACCATTTTCTTCAATCCCTACCTTCTCCAGTGACAACAAACTTGCTTTAATAACATTTCTCATCCAATGGTATCGAATATTAATATATTTTGATTTAAAATAGAATGAAGAGTTCTTATAAAGATATATGACACTCTGACTATTACAAAATATTTCATACTTTTTCTATCTGAGGCCCAATTCTTGGTTGAATTTTTTCATCTATAACATCTCTTTGCAAGATTTTGTTACTGTAATGTACTCAGTTTCAGTAATAAAAAGAGTAATACACTTTTGTAGTTTAGACTGCCAGGAGACTCTTTCTCCAGTAAATTTTACCAAATATCCTGAGGTGGACTTTCAAAAGTCAATGTCACAGGCCATATCAGTATCTGAGTACCCCACAAATTGAGGCTTATCACTTCCAAGATACAGACACATTTTGAAAGTTCCTCGGTTATATCTTATTATCCACTTGATCACGGATCAATACTCATTTCCTGGGTTTGACAGAAAACGGCTGGCTGTACCAATTGCGTGTGCTATATCCGACCTCGTACATACTAAGGCGTATATCAAACTTCCTACAGCCGAAGAGTAAGGTACGCCTTTCATGTATGCTTTCTCAGCATTCGAGGACGGACACTGTCAACTACTTAATTTGTGGTGGCTCACCATCGGAGTGCTCACAGGCTTAGATTTATCCATATTAAAACGTTGGAGCACCATTTCAATATAACTTTTTTAGAACAGTCACAATCTCCCTGCATCTCGGTCGCAAATAATTCTAACACCAAGAATCTATTTCGCCGACCCCAGGTCATTTATCGCAAATGACTACCCAAATTGCTACTTCAACTCTTTTATTCGAGCGTCATTGCGTCTAACGATTAACATATTATCCACGTAAATGAGATGGATGAGAACATTGTCCTCGAATAATTAGACATCATACAAGAAGAATCTCCACATTGATTAATAAGCGGCACCACATGCTTGACACAATGGCTATTAACACTGCGCGACAAGTCTTGACTACGGAATTTGCTGAGCCTCACCAACTAAATTTGGAAGGAAAATCAAACAATACTCATTATTTAGCCATGCCTACGATACATTAGACAGATTCATACCAATCACTCAGTAATTTGAATGCCAAACTACCCACAAATTGTTTATGTGGGTCAAAGGTTACGCCTGATCCACTCCTATAAATACAAGCCTTCACCCTCGTTTAAGGTATTGGACTCTTATATCTAATTTTTTTATAAAAAACACCATTTGCCTTCCTTTTTACTGGATTAGGCTCAAACTTATCATTATTAATATCAAAATATTTAATACATGTCCCTTCACTCATATTATTTATAGTGCATAAGATCTTGCAATCAGCCATCTAAATCAATAAACCAGGGCGCTGCAATGCGTACGGGCATCGCAGCACCCTGCGACGCTGTAGTGGCCGTTGGATTTAAATATCCAACAGCCACTATTTATATATAAAAAAAATTATTTTTGTTATTTTTGTTATTTTTATATTTTTTGTATTTGATTTTAAAAAATAATAATTTTATATATTTATTTTTTAATTTTATAATTTTTTTATTTAAAAAACAGAAACCATCAGATATGAAATCTGGCCATATTTAATTTAAATAATGTCATCAATTCAGATTCCCATCATGCTACAGTTTAGAATAAGTTAAATTATTATAGCAAAATTAATCATGACCCTCAAATTAAAAATAAGAAATTGAGATTTAAACCCTCCTTCTTACTCATCAAAACATTTCTCTTTCAATCCATAAACTTTAATTACTATTTTATCATTTATTTTAACATAAAATTCATTAAAAATTAAAAAGTTAAACCAACCACATTCTCAATGTGGTAATTTTAAAATATTTATATGATAATTTGTTCAAAATTATAAAAAATTAATATTAAAATATGTATTTAAAAATTTAAAAAAAGAGAGAATATAATTGGAAAAAATTACTAAAAACAGATTTTTTTTTTTTTTTTTTGTAACAATTTTCACATTAAAAAATATAGCACCACTTTGACCGCATCTTTCACTCCAGCTACATATAAAAAGATCACAACAACCTCACTGGCAATACAAATTCTTTGCCGACATAAATGTTTTAACTTGGAAATTACTAAATCATTCTTACATGACTGTGGATTGTATGAATCCATCCATTTCTACATAAATTTATAAATATATATATATATCAATAAATATAATATAATATCATCAAAAATATCCACAAGACAAAGATATCTTCTAATTTCTTTCTAAGTTTCGGGGAAACAAAAAACTCACACAACCCACTCTCAATTTTCACCAGAAACAATTACACATGATAATATCAATCGGTCACCCTCTATACACCCATTTTACATGACATTCCCCATATACATATATTTTTAAATAGATCTATTAATATAAATAAATAAACAAAATATCGTGTCACACAAGGATCTTAGCGGTGTTCAAAAAGCAAGCTCAAAACATTTCACACAAAATACTAATCTTTACACAGCAGCCGAGATAGTATGAATAATTCTACTAATCCTATCCATTTATGGGGCCCATTGCAATTTTAAAAAAATGAAAAAAAAAAAGAAGAATAAAATAAAATATACCCTACATGTAAAGAGGAGTCATAAATAGATAAAGTACATAGGATTACTCAAATAGTATTATCCAAAAGCTGAATTGCCTCCAGGAAAGATAAGATCAGATATTCATTCATTAACAAAGAAAACTTAAGAAGGGTGGAAAATGCCTTTAACATTCACAGCATGCGACTAAACAACCAGTAAGGTGAATGTTTCACGTATCTCCCGTCTTTATGAAGCAAAGCCACACAGCAAACTTCATAGCAACAAAGCAAATTTGAAAAAAGGGATCGAAAACTTGTAAGGAGGATCCTGGCGCAGGTTGTCCAATATCCATTTCAAGGCACCCATAAGCATGCCCATGACGAACACAATCTCTACACCATGCTCCTGAAAAGCAGAGTTCCTGCTAAAATCAACGCAATTCAGACAAAGAAGGCCATCCTGAAAATTCGGAACATGGATCTGGGTAGACGCTCACGATGAGACAGCCCCACCACCCAGGTCATAAGTGAAAGAGGTAACCACCCCCATCACCTGTTTTCTTCGAGTATGGATCCATGTAGGCTCCCATGACGGGTCGGCCTGACAAATCGGATGACGGGGTGATTACCTCTATGGCCCATGCTAAGTTTTAACAAAACAATTTGCAGGGCTTAAACCATGATTATATTTCTTCAGCTCAAAGTTTGTTCCTCTTCAACATAAATTGTAAAGAGTTCCCTTCACTAATGTTAATGTCATAACACTGGTGTGTGGAATCATTAATATCACAAATTTCACATATATTTGCCATAATGGCATTTCAATTAATAAAAAATCAACTGAACAAATTGATCAGCTAATCTGTACCGCTGATGTCATTCCCTTGTAAATCCCCATAAAGAAGACAATAGAAAAAGACAGGCTGGTCTGCAAAGCTTCTGCTATGTGCAGGGCTTAAGGATGGGTCGAGTAATTTAAAAGTATATTGAACACAATTTTACCTTGCACTTTGCAAGAGGCCATTTCCATTACTCAAACCCATAGCAATCATATCAGACGACAACAACTTTACTGTTTCACAGTATAATTATATTCATCCAGAATTATTTGTAACAGAAGGGGGCACAATCTCATTATAGACCTACTACATACCCATCTATCCTTAGTCATGTTGAAGAAATTTTGTTTTTCAACATTCCTAAGAATACTAAATGTAAAGAAGATGATAATTATGTTGATATTCATAGAATATGATAGTAATATTCACATTATGATGATGCAGCTGTCTTCATGAATTTACAATAACAACAAACACTATGTTGATCCTATAAGTACCTTGTGGAATGCTGATATTGAGAAAATAAAATATAGTAATTAGTGGGATCGACTATATGAATCTGTTTTTTTATTATTTTACTCAATTTAATACAATATTCTACCAACAAAAACAATTTTAAATTATTTTTTATCACTATACTTTAGATTTTTCTAGGTATACATCTTTTTTTTTTCCCTACCAACTACAACTACTCACCTTTTCTCACAGCTGAGAGTCTTATTTGACCTATATTTTAAGTGTTTGGCCACTACCTTTGACGTCATTTCCTTTTCCTATCTTTTATAAGTATAACTTTTAAATATTTACGGTTATCATCATTTTTAATCCTATCTTTTAATGTGACTTTATTCATTCAACTTAGTTTCATTATAATCCCTTCACGAAACAAAAGACAAAATCAATAGTAGCAAAATGCACCACATAGGGAATGAATGCACACTAAAAACTTCACTTTGCACATGAAAAAGAAACATGCTACCCTGATGACATACTACACATTCAAAAACCAGAGAAACTCCTTCAAACACGATGGCAACCAATGCAATTTCAAAGCATAAAGTTCTCAAAGAAGCCAACTTAGTCAGCATATCAGCCATAATTGATACAGATCAGAGAGCTACGTTGATAATATTATTTATTTTACAAGTGAAGAACTCAGTGTAATAACAAGTTAAATTTCATATTTTCACAAAATCATTTAATTCGAAGCAGAGATCAATGAATTGACAGACAAGAAAATCGGGGGCAAGTTAACAAAATAGTTGAAAAAGAAATGGGAAGAGAGAATAAAGATTTGTAGATGCAAGGAGATAAAAATCTACAAATAACAGTAAAATATGTGCAAAGAGGGGGGAAAACAGTAGCACAACACAGAAGGATACAGAGGAGGATACTGTTTCAGATAAAACTGCCGAGGCCTGAACTACTTCTACTGCAAATTGCATTGATAAAATCAAATCAAAACAAAAATAATACGCCAATTTATCACATAGAATATACCAAACAATTAAAAATTTATGAATGAGAGTTTAAGCTCACCTGCCCACCAACAGAAATAATCAAAAGAGAGCCTCTCTGAACAACAGTCTAATTCTGAATCCATTTATCTGAAGAAAATGAGTTCCTTGAAATTCAGAACCCCAAATGAACAACTTTCGCATTTTCTGCTGAGATCTCAAATCTCTTGGCAACTCACCGCTTTGGCTTTTTAGAGAATCCCACCCTCTGCCATAAAGATCACTTCATGCTATTAATACCTAATGTTTCTGGTCTGATATATTTGCTGTCAGAGGACAATTCATAATCATACGCATCATGTGACTCTGAAGGATCATATCTATCCTCAAAATCATCCTTTGACAAGGATTCAGATCCATCCATTTCATGTCTTTTCTGTCTGTGTCTACCTGAAGCTACTAACTCCTGTTTATCCTTCCTTCCAGAAAACACACTGGCAAATCTAGACATAGAAGATCGGGATTTACGATCATCATACTTGGACATGTTCGAATATACGTGTTTGCTTTTGTAATGCCTATTTTCATCTACTTTGTCAACACCATGCTCCCTTCTATGGCTCCTCCGCTCACTAGACAAGTCACGATGATGACTTGCCTGCTCTCTTGACAAGCCATCACTTCTACTTCTATCAGGACTTCTCGTGTAGTATTTGTCTTCATGTTTTCTAGTTGTTCTTCGCACCTCAAGCTCCTCATCTTCTTCACACGAGCCTCTATTTTGCCTTGCATATCGGTCAGGCGGAGCATCCATGGGACTTGTGAGTCTGGCATTATAATCAGAATGCAACTGCTTCTTGCAACCATGCCGCTGCTCTCTGTGTGTTTCATCCACCTCAGATGTGCCTCCCCTTAACTTATCATGTGTGATATTGCCATAGCCAGCTAAAGATTCAGATGGGAAAGACCCTCCTCCTTGATCACCTTTTGCAAAGCATCCAATGCCTCCTGCTTGTTTGATAGCCTCCATTTGATGTACTATTATATCCCTCATCACCTTATTAAAGGAAAACAGAGAGATAGAAATCAGATGCACGTGATGGTCACTGAGTGTAAGTTCATAATATGATCTCAGATACACTGATGAGAAAAACAATATTCATATTAATAAACAGCTGAAAATTCATATTAGCAACAGTAACCACCCCGGCATCCCAACAAAAGAATTAAGATACATTTGGTACTCTTTGGACAATGCCTTTCTGCACACTGCACATCATGCACAAAATTACCATTTTGTTATAGTCTCGCTTTCAAAAAATAATTTCTTCCACTGTCTCCATCTATAACTTTCTCCAAACTATGGTAACATTGTATGTAGACTAGAAAATTTTTCCCAGGCGCCCCCCTATATCTCTTTAATGTCAGTCAATATGGTATTGTAACTTCTGCCCCCTGAGCAAGTTATTGTTACATCAATTACTCTTTGCACTGTGGCACACAGTCACTGCCAGTGCCTTTCCATTCGACACAGCACAATCTATTACCATCTTTATACAAGCTCTAGCACAGATGCCACTTTTCCTCTCCGGCTATTGCTTTGTCCACGCTAGAAACCAGGCTACAATTTTAACCGCTTATCTTCTCTTTTTATGAGACATTCTGGAATGAAATGTGGCACACACTACACTTCTCTCCTTCACCACTGCACTTTCATAATTTCTACTAACAATAAGAAATAAAAATCAGGGAAATAGAAACAAAACCGTCATACTAAACAGTGAACAGTATTAGTAGAAAATTGTTAGCCATCATAATGTTCTAGTTTCCAGTCGACAGAAAATCAGGACAAAATGCTGACAAAGTTTGTTACAAGCCTACAAAAAATTAAATTCCAGATGCCTCATACCTCTTTTGTTGTTCGCTTCAACTTCTTTCCACGATATGACATCCTTCGACGCTTGTAATCCCTTTCTTCAGCCAATAACTCCTCTCTTGTCTTAATCCTATTAGTTGTTTCCTTAATAACCAACAGAAAGTTTCACATGGTTCATAAGATTCATAGTTAGAACACACCATAATAACAAGCAGAATCCAGTTCAACAGAGGAGCCACAAAAATATTATCATGAGATTTTCACTTGCTGAAGTGCAAGGAAATTGCCCCCATCTTCCTCGGCTATATGCAGCTCCTAGTTTCACTCACTTAAACCGGAAGATATACTCAATTTCCATATCCTAAAGACATAAAAATATGTGCTTTACTGGCCCAACAACAATGATAGAAAGGGGTGGCAATAAGTCAACAAACTAAACGCAGCTGATATTCAAAATTGATGTTCTTACTCCATAAGCATCACAATATGGGGTTTTTTCCAAGAGGCAATGGGGTTTTTTCCAAGAGGCAGGGAACATCAAGAAAAAAGCCTTTTGATCAACATCCTGAAACATTATATCTCGGTCTCCTAACGGGTGATATTCAAATTTTATTTTCTAGAGGATACTTCAAGATTCCCTGAGGGTGAGCCTAAGAGAGGTGAAAGATTGATCCATTTTGACTTCAGGTCAAGGGTTCAAGCTACGAGATAACCTTTTATAATGTAAGAGTAGTGCTACTTTTATTTGACCATACCAAAAACCGCAATATGGGAAGCCTTGTACTATGGGCCACTTTTCTTACTTTGAGATCTCTTTTTTGTATGACAATTATGCACAAAGGCGATGATGGTCCTCTCAATTCTTCAAAACAATTTCAAATATCTAAAGCACAATGATACAACAAAGAGGAATTTCAACACCAGCGGATGCTTACTGGCTTTTCTTAAATTTCAAGCCATTAAAAGTACCTGGTCAGATGAGCTCTGAGAAGGAAGGCCATCATGTTCAAGTAATGGTCTATAGTTGGGATGTTTTTGCCGCTCCTCATCAGCTTTCTTTGACCAATATGCATGCTCAGCCGCCCTAATACATAAGAGTGCCATAAATAGGTCAACTATTCTTCTTAGTTCAGGAAATTGACAATTTATGTCTCCAACTTGAAAATAGCTACTAATGTACAAGAAAAAAACCGACATTATGAGGAACACAGTTCTTTCAGCATAATCATTGAAGAGGGTCAATGACACTGTCATCATATATTGAATTCCTTTCAAACTACAAATCTAGGAACTAGAAATAAGCAAACCGACATTCATGACAATGTAGGCATCATGACCAAATTACACAAAAGGGAAATGGGTCGTGCATGGTGCTCTCTTGAGATTTCACAAAAGACAAGGTTATGACAAAAAAAGGAAAGAACAAAAACAAACCTTTGATAAGCAGTAAGTGGCTGAGGATTCCGCAATGCCCGTATCCTTACTTCCAATAGCGACCTCTCATACAATGCAGCTATAGCTGCTCCTACTTGGTACACAAAAATCGCCATGCTGAATATCCCTTCACATGCTCTGTCGTGAACAGCACTTTCAACAATTTTTCCAGGTGACTGACCAGTATTAACATCCGTGTCTAGATTCACAGGATCTGCCTCTCTGGCAGAAGTACCAGCCATTTGTTGGTCAAAGGGCCACAACAACAAATTTGATGATGCATTCAACAATAAGTGCTTAAGGATTCCAACAGCAAAGGACTTAGCATTTGCTTCCCCAAACAAAATTGATAGCTGAGATGTTAACCATTTGAAAGCATCTAACAATATTGGACACTTAAAACTTAGAGATTCAGGATTAAATTCACCACCATTCTTATCCAATCCTCTTGAAAAGAACTTAGAAGAATGGATAGCTTCCCTTATCACTGCTTTCAAGCAGAGTTTAACAAGCACAAATATGTGATCCCTCATGGACACATCAATTACAACACCAAAACTAGGAGAATTTGCAATAACCCACACTGACAAATCACATTCTTTTACCATTTGCAGACCCAAAAACGCCCTATGAACGAAATGTGAGTAGGAATTGGGGAAATCATTCCATTGCTCAATTTCACACCTAATAACCCACACCTCCGAGGGAAGCAGCTTCACATAATTCTTTTGCAAACCCTTAACTTCCCTATCAACATCGCAAGCAAAATTTGCACATTCAACAGATAAAACACCAGGAAGCGAAAACATCCTCTTAGTGCCGTCACTGCTTGCCGAGCTAACAACACCAGGGCAATCCTGGTAGAAAAAATTGGAATCGAAATCAATAAAATCATCGAGGGAAAAGCAAAGTTCGGTAATGGGGTCATGAAGGGGCTGAACAAATTTGTTTTGTTCGATCAACTGGTCCTCAGATTTCAGCGTCTTCGGATAGTGAAGGGAGTCAAGGATAGAGCTCGTATCGAGAGGGGAAGGGCAGTGTAGAGAGTGAAGAAAGAGACGTTCCGCGGGCATCCAATGGCTAGGATTTGAAGGGCACTGAGAAAGGATTTCGGAGGATGGAGAAAGACTCTGTTGGATAGCTGAAGTTGTGGGGAAGAGGGAAGACAGCGAATCGAGGTAGGAGTGTGAAAGGTGGAGGAGGTTGTCAAGAAGAGAGAGGGTACTAGGGAGGTCGGGGAAAGCAGTTTCTGCTTGAAATTGTGAAGAGTGGGATAGGCAATGAGAGACGGATATGCTCAAATTAGGGCTAGGATTAGGGTTTGAGGGGTTGAAGTAAAACTGAGAAATGGGAAAAGGAGGCGGGGGATTCATCGACAGGGAGATTCTCTATCAACTTAAAGAGCAAATCACTTCACTTCTCATCTCATTCTCTCCCTCTCTCTCAACAGATTTCTTCCGCGAAAACCGAACATTCTAGCAAACGATCAAGCTAATATAAGCATTAGACTATCAACAGCTCTTACGATTCAACTTCGCCGGGGTTATGGGCGTCCCGCACGCCGCTCACGCTCTCTCCAGCAAGTTCAAACTTGAATCGATCGACGATTTGGCGAAGCCACCAGGTGCAGGAAACCTTCAGGGATTTGACTGCGGACTTGCGCTCAAATTGAGAAGACGATTATAATTACAACAAAACCGATCATCAGACTACTTCTCATCATCCTAATTATTTATCAAAAAATGAGTAATTAAATTTAATTACTTCTAAAAATATTTAAATAGTTAATGTTAATTTTTTATTTAAGTTTTTTTTTTTTAATTTTGATTGTTTATTTAATTATTTTTAAAATAATTAAATTTTAATTAATAATTTTGCCAAGCAATCCCTCGCAATCTCATGATAGTTCTTAATTGAGCACCTATTTTGAGTCTCAAATCTGCTCAAAAGCATTATTCCTCTTGTTAGAAATATGAAAAAGAGAAAAAAAAAAAAGATATTTATATTTATTTATATTAATGACTGTATAATTAATCATTATTTTATTAAAAATGAGACAGTTTAAGTTATAAAATCTAATAATTTAAATAATTTAAATTTAAATATATTAATTTTTTAATTTAAAAAAGATATTATATATCATCTAGTATATATAAATAGTCAAAATTAGATGATATCAATATTGTAATTTAAGTAACTTATTAAAATATATATTGATATCTCCCCTCAAACTCAAGTGGTATTAAAGATATCAACTAAAGTTTAAAAACCAAATCATAATGATGACAATGCGAATGAGTATTTATAAAAATGTTGGCCAATTAATCATCTCAATAGATTGAAAAGAGGAAAAGTGTCCTCCTTGTGGTCGTAATGCACAAAATGATAACAGATCTTGAAGTGTATTATACATTCATAAAATATATTATTGTAAGTAATCTAAAAATATAGTAATTATTATAATAAGAGAAGTGTCACTTGACTGAATAACATTAATATTCTATTAAAACTAACGAAGCCAAAGAGGTATAAATATAGTATCAATAAGAACGCGATATTTAATATCAATGTTAGAGTAAGTAATCGCAATTTGCTTTTTAACATACCAAAAAAATAAGAGAACCCTTCAAAAAATAAAGAAAATCAATAGTAAACCATTAATTAATAGGGTCACTTGCCCATTTAATATTAAAATAAATTAGAAACTCCAATGAAGAATGAGAAAAAAAAATATAGCTCATGGAACATGCTATCCTAACATAGTGAAAAATAAGAAGAATAGTTGTATAATGAACAAAATGTAGAGTTGATATAAATTAACTAATAAGATATATAATATAAGTAATATCACACTTGATAATAGTGAAATATATGAGATTTCTAACTAATTATTGATAAAGAGCAACATTGAAAAATGCTCACCATCAATAGCACCGAATTTGATATTAATCTTAAGTGGACTATTAGCCGTTTTATAATAAATAAGCCTTACATGAGAATGGAGATCAAAATATACTTGACTTGTGTCAAATAGTAGTCATTAGAGATAAAAGATACCTCAAATTTGAGAAAATATTGAAGGAATTCAAGATTATTTATTTCAAAGTCTTGACACAAAAAACATTTAAAATTAAAATTGTCTAAACTATAATCACAAATAATAATTATATTATTAATATAAAATGGTAGAATAGTGATATTAATATTATTATGACAAGTAAAAAAGTAAAGTTATGAAGGATTGAAAGCAAACTCGAGTTGTAAAATAGAAAAGTTGAATTCAACAAATAAATCATATTCCAGTGTCACACGGGAACTGGAATATGATGATCTAGAAGAGGATGGTGAATGGAGGACCTTCAGGCACTGGAAGATTGTATTCATCGGAAGAGATTGTCGCAACGAGAATGGTGGTGAATAAGAAAATGGTGAACAGTGCCAAAAGAATGCCGAAAGACGGTGAACATTACTGAAAGAATTCGTCGCCGAACGAGCATAGTAGTGAATAGGGATTTGATTTATATGGATAATGCTGGTTTAAATATGTTCAATATACCTAACTGATGAGTTTTGATAAACTCGATCCAGGAAGAATGCCCACAAATAAAGCAAAGGCCCATTATAAATCGTGAAGGCCTAGGAAGAACAACCCAAAAAACGAGCAAGGAGTTCTCTCAAATAACTTTTCGCGTCTTTCTCTAGGCAAACCAACTAAAACTGATGAAGATTACAAAAGCCAATCGGTCATCCTTATCAATGGCCGTTATGTAACCAACTGAACGTCCTCATTCAGGGTGGTTATACAATTAGTAAAACTATCTCTTACTACTATAAATACGCATTCAGCAGCGAAAAGGAGAGGAGCCAGAAAAGAAAGGGAGAGAGACCCAGAAGGAAGGCCGGAGAAGAGAATCTAGAAAAGAGAGGGGAGAGAGATTCTGACCACCAATTCTCTCAGGAAACCTTCCACCTAATCCCTGTAGGAGTCTATCAAAAAAAGGCTCTCTCTCCAGGAAATATTCCACTCAAGAGCTCGATCGTCCCTCAAGAACAACCCAACAATACTTGGATGACCGAATAATTTACAATAGCGCATCTAAGCCGCCCTTCTGTCGGGTGCACTTCTAAACCGCACCTCATCGCGCGTCTGGCTGCCATTTGCGCGCAGAGCAGCACTCTCCCGTCATTCAGATGCACTTAAAACCGCCCATTTCTGGACGTATATTTAAATCGCCCCTCTATGGGCGCACCTGTAAGCCGTCTTTCTATCAGGCGCACCTCTAAGCTACCAATTTTTCAGGCGCACCCAAACGCTTAATCTACCAATATATGAATCTACACATCCACATTATATCTTTCTATTCTCTTGGAAAGATATCTGATTCAAACGTCGAATGATATACGGTGGGAGTAATTTTTGCCGTTTTTTGACCTCTCATTTACAATTGTGTTGCGCAAAATTCATGTTCGAGATTATGAAGACCGAATCCGCATTAGATCAAACCAGCGTGAAGATTCAATTTGCGGCTCCCTAATCTGTAGAACAATCTAAATTCGTGGAACGCAATACTAACTATGATACAATATTAGAAATATAAAAAGAGATAAAAAAATGATAATTATAGTTGTTTATTAAGTACTATATAATTAATTATCTTTCTATAAGATAATGGAATAATTTAAATTAAAAACAGCTAATAATGATAATAATAATAATTACATAAATAATCTAAATTATAACATATAAATCCTCTAATTTAAAAATAATATTATACATATATCATAATAAAAATAAATTAAAAGATATTAATATTATGATATATTTTAATATCCTTTTGCACCAAATGAACTAGACGATCTCTGTGCTCCATCACTTCCGAATTACAAGCCAATGAATAAAAGAATAAAAAGGGATCCTAGTTGGAGCCCACCACCTACCATCTTCAAGCAAATTGAGTTTGTAGTTAGGCATATTCAACATATCATCATGTTAAGAGGTCACTCCCATATGAAAGTTTTAATAATTGGATGACTCTGACGGAGCACGTGGATCTTGCCTGCTACAATGGTCCGTAAACCTATGCACTGAAGAGTCTGCAGATTATGCACAGGATAAATAAAAGGAATTTCGGTCAACAGAGTTGATCGAAAATATTTAAACGGACAACAATGATCGGTAAATTTAGGCATAGGCCGGTCATGTGGAGAGGGCAGTCAATGGGGCATTGACAGGCCTTGTGAAGCATATGGACGGAGGTCTGTTAGTCGTCCACCAGGAAATTTAGAAAGATGCCAGTTCAGAAATTTTCTGCACATGCATGATCTTAAAAACCGTTATTTTTGGATAGAATATATTCATATTGTTTGTAAAGATAGATTTTATCGGGGGAACAGAATATTGCTCAGATTTACTCCACATATGCATCTGTATTGAAAGGAAGATATAATTACTTGGTGAGAAATTTCTTTTAAGTGTGAAGATTTGAGATAGTGAAAAAACAGAGAAGAAAAAGAGAGAATTGTGAGTGAAAAAAAGTGTGCATTTGTATTGCTTGTACTCTGTTCTTCGACTCTTTCTTTCTCTTGTGCTTGTGTAATCTTGGGAAGATTGTTCTCAATCTCACATAGTGGATTTGATTTGTGGACGAATGTCCTGTAGTTTTTTCCTTCAGATTAGATAAAGGTTTTTCACGTAAAAAATTTGTGTATTCATCTTTTTTTTCCTCATTCTCTTTACTGTGTCTGTTTATGGTGGTAGTCGGACGCCATCTACCCCAATAAATGATGTCAGAGAGAGGTTGAGAATTCCGTCTAAATGGCGCCATCGTTTTCAAAAAACTTATCGTTCAGCGCAAAATAGTTTAACAGTCAGAGTAATTTAATCCTCCGGTAAGAGAGGGTGAAGAATGTCATAACTAGAGAAATAACAGTGAAGACGCTGAAGAAGAAAGGAGAAAAGTCAGAAAACTTATCCGATAAAGAATGGCAAGATAAAAGAGACCTTGTCAACTGAACTATTAAATTATACTTGGCGAACAACACGTTCCAGGAGGTCCTTGGCCTGACTGATCTGGCAGAAGTTTGGGAGAAGTTGGAGAGCCGATATTAGTCCAAATCCTTGACAACCAAGCTGCACGTAAAAAAGCAATCTATGGCTTGTGATTGTTGGAAGAAGGGAGTTTTGAAAAATAGTTGGACGAGTTCAACAGGATACTGACGTAGATATCTGCCCTTGATGAGGAAATCAACGAGGAGGACAAGGCATTGGTACTGCTGCCCTCTCTGCCAGCTTCATATGACCACATCGTCACAATCTTATTATTTAGAAAGGATATGTTGAAATTGGAAGAGATTATTCCTTTCTTATTCATGAATTAGTCAAGGCGGTCACAAGAGACCTCAACGTCTTCTCATTCTGAGGTACTTGTGATCGAGTCCAAAGGAATGAGTAGAGGATGCAACAAGAAGCCTGTAGAAAAAGGCCGCAACAAATCTTAGTCAATGTATTAAAACCTTGAGTGCCATCACTATGGTAAGAAGGGTCACATCAAGAAGCAAAGTTTCAAGTAGAAACGTAAAATACGAAGAAAGAGAAAGGAGAAAAGGGACGATGTGAGGAGAAATCCTCAGTCTCAGTGGTCACAGGAGACAATCTTCTGCTGATGTGTGAAGACAACGTGGCAAATCTGACGGGCGAGGAGTCCGGTTGGATGGTTGATTCTGGTACCTCTTTGCATGCCACGTCTAAAAGGGAATTGTTCATATCCTATACTCTAGGAGACTTTAGAGTGATAAGATTGGGTGATGAAGGAATATCCCAAATTATTGATAGAGGTGATATTGTATTGGTTATCAATAATGGGACGAAATTACTGTTGAAAGATGTCTGATATGTCACTGACATCTGATTCAATATCATCTCAGCCGGTTGGTTAGATGATGAAGGTTATTGTAATACGTTCTGCAAAGGTGGGTGAAAATTGACCGAAAGATCTCTTATTATGGTAAGAGGAAAAAAGTACTCTGGCCTGTATATGATAAAGGCCGGTGTAGTAGACAGGGACGTGAATACTACAATCAGCAAGGAGTCCGAGGGCTTATGGCACAAGAGGTTGGGCCATATGAGTGAACGTGAATTGTGTTATCTGACTAGAAAGGGCCTTATCCCTGGAGTAAAGAAGGACGGATTGAGAACGTGTCCTCACTACTTGACTGACAAGCAAATTCATTTAATGGAGACTCATTCGCTCCAAAGGCAGAATTGCTCGATCTCATTCACACAGATGTGTGTGAATCTTTCAAGGAGAAGTCATTTGGTGCAGCTTAGTATTTTATTTCTTTTATTGACGATTATTTCAGGAAGTTGTGGGTCTACCCAATGAAAATTAAGGACCAAGTCCTCGATATATTTGAGCAGTTTCATATTCTTGTTGAGCATCAGACGAGGAAAAAATTGAAGGTCGTCTGAAGTGATAATGGCGATGAGTACATTTGATCTTTTGATACTTATTGCCGGTTACATAGTATTAGACATCAAAAGATATAACCAAAAACATCACAATTAAACGAAGTCACCGAGCGAATGAACCGCACACTCCTGGAAAGAGTACGGTGCATGCTTTTTGAAAATAAACTTCCCACACACTTCTAGGCCGAAGCATTGAAGACGGCAGTGTACGTCATAAATAGGTCGCCTGCTAAACCCTTAAAGGGTGAAGTGTCGAAGAAGATATGGTCAGGTAATGAGCCATTCTATGACCATTTACGGGTGTTTGGATGTAAAGCATTTGTTCATATTCCAAAAGATGATATAATCAAGTTGGAGTCAAAGATGATGCAATGCGTTTCTTTGGGCTATAGGGAAAATGAATTAGGCTACAGACTCTATGATCCAACTGAAAGGAAACTTATTCGGTCAATAGATGTAGTCTTTGTTATGGATAAAATGATTGAAGATATCGACAAGAAGACCAAGTTTGATATTAACCGAACGGACAAAGTGAGGGTTGAAATCGTTCGTCCGGTATCCCTGGAGGACGACGACAATGGTTTTGAAGTGGGCGAGGACAATGGTGAGGCAATTACGGCACCTAATGAAGACCAGGATGAAGTCATTTCTCAACCGGTCGAAGATATTTTTATCAGACGATCCTCACGAAACAGACAACCGTCCGTTTGTCTGTCACCTAATGAATATGTTATACTCAATGATATCGGAGAGCCTAAGACCTATGAAGATACTATGACGGACAAGAGTAAACAGAAATGATTGGAAGCCATGAATGATGAAATGAGTTCTCTCCATAAAAATCACAACTTTGATTTAGCCAAACTTCTTAAAGGGAATAGAGTTTTAAAGAACAAGTGGGTCTTTCGACTGAAGATATCCAAGGATACTATGCAATCGAGATACAAGGCACGGCTAGTAGTAAAAGGTTTTAGTTAACGGAATGGTGTTGATTTTAATGAGATTTTTACTCCGGTGGTGAAGATGTCCTCCATAAGGATTGTGTTGGGCTTGGTGGCCATCCAGAATTTAAAAGTGGAGCAGATATATATTCGGACGGCCTTCTTCCATGGTGAACTAGAAGAAGAAATTTACATGGAACAGTCAGAATGGTTCAAGGTTAAGGAGAATGAGCGATTCGTCTGTCGTATGAGGAAAAGCCGGTAAGGGTTGAAACAGGTTCCAAGACAGTAGTATAAAAAATTTGAGTCAGTCATTGTCAGTTAAGGGTACTGGCGGATTACTTGTGATCACTATATATTCACACAAAGGTTTTTTAAAGATGATTTTGTTATCCTTCTCCTGTACGTGAATGACATATTAATTATTTGACAAAATGGTGCTCAGATAAAGAAATTGAAGGAGCAACTTAGGTAGTCTTTTTCCATAAAATACCTCAAATCGATGAAACAGATTCTTGGTGTCAGAATTATTCACGACCAAGAGGCAGGGAGACTATGATTGTCCTAGGAAAGCTACATTGAGAAGATGCTCTAATGCTTCAATATAAACAAGTTCAAGCTTGTCAGCACTTTATTGGCAAACCACCACAAGTTGAGCAGTCGTCAGTGGTGTCATCGAACGAAGAGAAGGCATATATGAGAGGCGTTCCCTATTCCTCAACTGTGGGAAGCCTGATGTATACTCTGGTATACATAAGGCAAAACATAGCACATGCTGTGGGTACAATCAATCGATTTTTACCAAATCTAAGAAAAGAGTATTGGTCTGCGGTCAAGTGCATCATGTGATACATCTAAGGAACTTCCAAGAGGTGTTGGTGTCTTGGAAGTAACGGGTCTCAATTGGTAGGCTACTAGGATGCTGATATCGCCGGAGACATTGACAGTTGTAAGTCCACCTCTGGATATTTGATAAAGTTTGCTGGAGGTGTAGTTTCTTAGTAGTCCAAGTTGTAGAAGTACGTCGCCTTTTTTAATACTGAGGTCGAGTACATTGTCGTGACAGAAGCTTGTAAAGAAATGCTGTGGATGAAGAAGTTTATTCAGGAATTGGGTCTCAAACAGGACAAATATGAGGTATTTTATGATAGTCAGAGTGCAATACATCTCTACAAGAACTCCTCATTCCATTCTAAATCGAAGCACATTGATGTACGATATTACTGGGTGAGAGACGTGCTTGAAGCTGGTCTACTGTCACTGGAAAAGATTGGCACTGAAAAAATGGGGCTGATATGATGACCAAGGTTATACCGAAAAGGAAGAATAAAAATTGCTGCAAGCTAGCTGGGCTGATGGATTTAACTTCCCCACGATCATGAGGGGAAGTTTGTTAGAAGGTTACTCTCGTGTGGAAGTTCTGATGACCGGAGGACTCGGACGAAGCACGTGAATTTTGCGTGCTACTATGGGAAAATGGACTGCAGTCAAGAGTCTCATGGACTATACACAAGATAAGTAAAAAGAATTTTGGTCAATATAGTTAATCGAAAATATTTGGACGAGTAACAATGATCGGTCAATTGAGGCATTGACCGGTCATGTGGAGTTGATGGTCAATGGGACGTTGACCGACCTTGTGAAGCACACGGATGGAGGTCTGCTGGTCGTCCACTAGGAAATTCAGAAGGATGCCAACTCAGAAGATTTTCTGAGCATGTGTAATCTCAAAAACCGTTATTTTTTAATAGAGTATATTCATATTGTTGATAAAGACAAATTTTATTGGGGGAACAGAATATTCCTTAAATTTGCTCCATATATGCATCTGTATTGAAAGAAAGATATAATCACTTAGTAAGAAATTTCTTTTAAATGTGAAGATTTGAGAGAGTGAAAAAGTAGAGAAGAAAAAGGGAAAATTATGGGCGAAAACAAAGTGTGCCTTTGTATTGCTTGGACTCTGTTCTTCGGCTCTTTCTTTCTCTTGTACCTATGTAATCTTGGGAAGATTGTTCCCAGTCTCACATAGTGGATTTGATTTATAGACGAATGTCCCGTGGTTTTTCCCTTCAGGTCAAAGAAGAGTTTTCCACGTAAAAAATTCGTATGTTCATCTTCTTCCTCCTCATTCCCTTTACTGTGTCTGTTTGTGGTGGTAGTCGGACGCCATTTATCCCAACATATCATTTATCAAAGAGCTATACTTATTCAGCCAATAATAAACATTTTTTAGACAGTTCTATTCACCTAGAGTTGAAGTAAAACATCCGCCACAGATAGAAATAAATGACACTATGGTTTAAAAACTCAATAGGATGCCAATAATAAGTCCAAAGCCTAGTGGTCTGTCCATTGCAATGATATAGGAAACAAATGACCTAATCTCACCCCCTAAGCTGCCAAAAAACCCTTGCTCAAGCACTAGGGGCATTTGTGGGAGAATTTTGATTATTCAAATACATCTATGATTTAGCCTCTAAGAATGCAACTATTCTACATACATAGACTCCTCACAAGTTAAAAAGAAGTTTTTGAAACTATTGGGAGATAAAGCCTCCTCCAAGTCTTTT
This sequence comes from Nepenthes gracilis, assembly GCA_033239525.1. NCBI lineage: Eukaryota > Viridiplantae > Streptophyta > Magnoliopsida > Caryophyllales > Nepenthaceae > Nepenthes > Nepenthes gracilis. The sequence goes on from BSYO01000010.1 coordinate 2,543,351, forward strand.
GATAGCAAATACCCAAACCATCTTTTGCTTAGGCTTACACATATTAACCTAAGTTATTATATTTGCACGGCTACCTTTTCTACTGTCACGCCATAGGAAATTTTGCAGAATTGTGTTGATATGCTTAAAAACACCCATTAAAAATAAAGAAAGGCACTTCGAAAAATATGTATAGTTGATAGAATAAACTTGGTTACTTGTAACCTATTGGCAAAGGTTTGAGGCTTGCTCCCCATGCCACAAATCTTCTTAGCAATTCTACATGTAATTAGCTTACAATTAGCTACTTTCAAACTAAATGAAATGAGAAATATGACCTAATATCGGTCTAGAAGAGATATGGTCAGAGAGTTAAGAAGACCACAAAGACCTTATTACCTCTAGCAGAAAACAACAATTCACTCTTCGAGGAATTGGGCATGAAATTCAATGGCTCGAAGAATAAACTCGACACTCGTAATAGAGACAGAGTGTTCATAGTAAAGAATAATAGCAAATTATTCATAAGGGTAAGCATTGTCATCTCGATTTGCTTACATTTTCAATGATTCTTAAACTTCCCATTGGCCCTATTTTTGATAAAAATAATATTACGAATGACCTCTATAACGATTGTAAATAAAACCCTTATTTTCATGAAAGAATCTAATCGACTCATCATTGATAATGATAAAAAAGAACGTTATAGAAATATATTAACATTGTAAATAACACAGCAAGAGAATCCCACAAGTCACATAACAAGTAAAACAAAGTCTCATTCTACAATGTCGTAGGCCTTTTGGATATCAATCTTCAACACGTGCCGACGATGACCTTTACTGAAATAGTGAATAAGAAGTTCTTCTATGGGCAAAATATTATCATTAATACTCTTATTTAGAACAAATATCATTTGAGATTTGTTAATCAACCTCGGAAGATAGCCTCTAACAAGGTCAACAAAAAATTTTGCGAAAATCTTATAGATCACATTAAATATGAAATGGGCCAATAATCAAAAATTCTAGTGAGGCTTGAAAATAGTAGCATTAATAATTTTCCCTTTTATATTCATTTGATTTCTCATTCTTCTCTCTAATGGCCAATTATATACAAGTGCCCATTTGTTGAGGAGAGGCTACAATTAATTGCTTAGTGATATCGACTATGAAGGCAGCTCTATGGATTATTTAAAAATTAAAAGATCAATAAATTCCAATGAGTCAATAGAAGGCATGTAAGTTTTGCTTCAAGCAAAACGCCAAGCAAAAGACGAGGAAGAAGGAAGGAAAAATCTGAAAAGGCGGTCAGATGCAATGATGAATTGACGATCTTTTTATTCATTTTAGTTCATTTCTTACAGATATCAATGCTTCTCCTTTATATAATAATATTGGCAGAAAAATGGAAAGAAACAAAAAAAAGAAAATAAATATACAACGGGCAAAAAATGGAAAAAGGAAATAAGAAATATGGACAAAAAATAAAATACAAAATATTACAAAATATTATGAGATATTTTCTAACCAAATAGGGCAAGTTGAGCATATATGTGAAATGTCGAGAAAGATACTTGGATAAGTGAAGTGAACAGACGATTTGATGGGGATCTTGGTGAACATGTCAGATAGTTGATTGATGGGTGGTCACATGGTGAGTTGAATGCTTCCATTTGAATCTTGTCGCGACCAAGTGACGCCTAACTCAATATGCTTGGTGGTGCAATCGGAAACCGGATTTGAAATGTGAAGAGTTTGATTGTCGCAATGGAGCTGATTAAAGATGAGGATGGGAGACCCGAGTCAATGTTAGCAAGAAATGTAGCTAAGTCGTGGATAGTTCGCATTTTGGTAGTAGCCATGGAGCGATATTCTCGTTTTCAAGAGCGTGAGACAACGATTGGATTGCATTTCCGGAGATAAGTGAATCTCCAATGAAAACGCAGCACCAAGAAGATCTTTTAGTATCAGGACAAGCTCAATCTCAGAATAGATGAAAGCATTCGTCTATTAGAGTGGAAGAGAATAATATACCTTGCCCCTGATGTTGGAGATAAAATTATGAAGATGTTATGAATGGCGGTCATATGAAAAAAGTTGGTCGAGTCATGAATTGACTCAAAATGTGCATAACAATGAGTTAGATAAAGAAGCCTTCATAATAAGCCTTCAGCTACACTTGATCTTTCAAGATGGTTCAAGAACTCTTTCTTAATTTGGATTTTGGGACACTGGGAGTCTCTTTGCTTTTCACGACTAGTGGTAAAGAATCAGAGAAGAATGGTGTTAATTTTTGGTGAATTTTACTTCCTTTGACAAATATGTATACCTTTGGCGGATTGTGTTGAAATATCGTAAAGCGCCCAGATCTTTGATTTTGAAGGAAATCGAGAAATAGTTTAACGAGAGGTAATGGCATCCAAACTAAAGCAAAATAATGTCATCAACATAGACAAGCAATACGATAAATGATTTGTCAGTTTCTTTAGTAAATAAACTGATCCAAGTGTGAAACCAAAGCGTATAAGAGGTAGAATGAAAAGGTTGCCTAGAGGCCTGTTTTGAGGCCATAAATGCTCTTTAATAATTTAGGTTTTTGATTGGGCTTTTGTTTTGGTGTAGCCTCGAGGCTTTGCATGTAATTTTTTCCTCCGGACAAAATGGTGTAAGAAGGCATTCATTTGACATCAAAATGTGTAAATGCCATCCTCTCATGGCGGCCATGGCAAGAAGGCATCGGCAACAGGTAGTGAGTTTGACAACAAGGAGAGAAATGTTTCATGATAACTATACCTTCTTGTTGTATATATCCTTTGCAACCAATCTACATTTGTATGTTCAATATTCCCATCACTATTGAATTTCAATTTAAACACAAATCGACATCCAATAGTTTTCTTTCCAGGAGGAAGATTAGTCATGATCCATGTTTTGTTTTGTTCTAACGCATTTAATTCACTTTGATGGCTTGGCGCCATTTGTTATCAGGCAAGGGCTTGTGCACATGCGCTTGTGGTTCACTTTGAAATAGGAAAAACGAGTATTGTAGGAGATAGTTTATGATGAGAAAGGCGCTTTGTGAGAGGATGTGGTTTACTCAAGTAGTCGAGTTCCCGATTGATTAAACAAGGTTTGGGACACTTGATGGCAATGGAAATCTTTCAAATATTCGGGAGCCTTTCTAACCCTAGTAGTTCTACGAGCACAAGGTGCATGGGGAGGTGTATTGTGTTCTGGGGTGATCGGTCACTGATTCGCCTTATTCGACCCGAGGGTGAGTGCATGAAGTGCTAACGAGTATCTATGGTTTGTAAATTAAGAACAGATGGGTGTCATGTAAGATAGACAAGTATGGGATTTTTGGCAAAGTCGCTCTCCATTGATCAGAATGTTGGGTTCCATTTTGATGGGTATGTATTGATATAATGGAGTTGGGTCAATCTTGTCGTGCTTGGAAAGGGTATATTTCTTCGTGGAAAATTACATCACGCGAGTAAAAAGTGGTATGGCTATTCAAGTCCATTAATTTGTATCCTTTTACACCAAATGGATAGCCGAGAAAGACACATTTTCTACTTCTAGGATCGAACTTGGTGGTGGATTGGTGGAAGCAAAACACAAACAACCGAATACGGAGGTTTTCATAGTTGGGTTGACTCAAATAAAATTTCATATGGAGTCTTATTGTCAAGTAAAGGAGTGGAAATTACATCGATAATGTATGCAGTGAGAATACAATCACTCCACTTCTAATGGTCAGTTGAAATCTAATGGCTCTAAAATCAATAAAGTTGGTGTTTGCGTCTTCAACAACACCGTTAATAAATGTTCGGTGTTTCCAACAACTACGTTGCTGAATAAAAATTTAACCGGTCTTCTTGTAAAAATCGATTTAAATTCAGTTTCATTATCAGTCATTTAATCACTTTGATTATGACATTAAAGCGTTGGGCAACCCAGAATCAGAAGGCTTCCGTGCACAATTTTGTATCCGATTTTTGTTTCGGTGGAGGTAAATCCGTACTTCTGGATGCATCATCAACAATGGTTAAGAAATATTTATATCCGTCATAAGACGTCTCGGAACATGGTCCCCATAGGTCACAATGCACCACATCGAACAAGGTGTGACTTGTGGTCTGCCGAGAAAAAATATAATCACTTGGTCATATGGCAAAACAATGATCATTATTATTGATAGAATGTAATACTCCTTTTACAAGAGGATTATCAATTAGCTTAAGGGCAGAATGAGAAATATGACCTAAACGGCAATGCCAAATATTAATTGAAGACGAAACAGAATGAACATAAGGCTTAATATTCAAATGACTATGTTTGAGAAGAAAATTAGTCAAAGTGTTTGAAGGGACTTCAAGATGCTCTTTATGATATAACCAATTTCTTTCTTCACCCATTCCAATCGTTGTCCAAGAAACAAGGTCCGAATCAAACAAACATTAGATCAAAGAATAGCAACAATGAATAGCTTATTCAAGTTTGTGATAAATTATAAAACATTTTGAGGGACAGAGAACATGGTCCAACATCATTTTATCCGTAAGTTTAACATTTCCAATGTGAGAAACAAAAGCTTTGCTTCCAGTTAAGATTAAAAACATGAAATCTGAACCAAAGATAGAAATAAATCTCCCCGTCCAAAATCCATGTCTTTTTATCTTATCGTTGAGAAGGCAAAGACCCGATAGGATGCTGCTCAATAAGTCCAAATGCCTAGTGGTCCTTATTGCAATGATCCATGAGGAAACAAATGACCTCAAGGCAATCTCACGCCCTAACTTTTGCTGCTTGAAAAAACCTCTTGCCAACTTTCCCATACAATTTAGGGGTATTTGCAATTGGGAGCATTTATTTATGATTATTCAAACACATCTATGATTTAGCCTCTAAGAATGCAACTATTCTACATCTTCTTTTGATAACTTAGACTCCTCAAGAAAGTTAAAAAGGAGTTTTTAAAAACTATTGAGGAGATAGGGTCCATGAGCATAATCAAGTCTTTTGTGTGGGCGCATAACCCAAACCATTTTGCTTAGGCAATTACACATATTAACCTAAGTTTCATTTTATCAAGCATGGCTAGAGGGTCAGACCAAGAGTTCATCCGAGTTTACCGTAATAGATGAAATTTTGCGTAAGACTTGCCAATGACTTTTTAATTGAAAAAATCCGAGGCCCATTTTGCTTAAAAACACCCAAATTAAAAAATAAAGCAAGACACTTGAAAAATATGTATAGTTGAATCCATGAAAACCATGTCTTGATCGAAAGGAGGACTAGTTATTTCGAAAGGAATCTATTGGCAAAGGTTTGAGGCTTGCTCTCAAGGCACAAATCGACCTTCTTAGTAATTCTGACATGTAATTAGCGATTACAATTAGCTACTTTCAAACTAAATGAAATGAGAAATATGCCCAAAGCATCGGTCTAGAAGAGGCATGGTTAGAAAGTTCAAGCAAAACGCCAAGCAAAAGAAGAAGAACAAAGACCTTATTAACTCTCAGATGCAATGATGAAGGCGAAAACAACAATTCATTTTACTCTTCGAGGAATTAGGCATGAGATTCAAGAAACAAAAAAAGGAAATAAAATACAACGGGCAAAAATAGAAAAAGGAAATGAGACAAAAATAAAATCCAAAATATTATGAGTCAATAGAAGGCATAGTTGGAAAATTAAATTTGAAAGATTCTCAACGATTTCTAAGATTATGTGCAAATATCTAGTATTGGCCAAAAGCATTGTGCACTTTAGATCTTTTGATATCACAAATGATGATAATGTAAAGTTCATATTTGCATTATTTGATAATATTATTAAAATTTTAGCAATTGAATTAATCACATAAATAGAAACATATATGGTTATGCATGATAGTTACCACACTGGTTAGACACGACTCTCTATCATTGGATATCACTATGAGTAAGCCACCAACCATGGATCAATGGTCAGTATCGGTTAATATAATCACAAAATCTTATTTCCTATTAAATAAGATTGACTATATAAATTCAATTTCATTACCTTACTCTAAGTTTTCACATTAATAATAAACTCATATTTTTTACAAGCCAAGCCAAGCCATTCAACCAACAATAGATATATCAACATGGTGACATGATAGTCATAAATTCTAGTCATATAAATGATATCTTATATAATATAACATAAAATCATATATAATAAATTTAAAATAATTTGATATTTTCTCAAAATTTCAAGCATAATAAAAATTTAATGCACCAAAATGCACCTTTTATTTCACAAAAAATGGTAACAATATTTGCATTGGCATGTATTAAAATGAATTTGAGAACATAAAAACTCATTCAGCAAAGGTGCCCTTCATGACAAACAAGAAAAGGGAAAAGAAAAATAAATGGAGCCTAGTATGTTGAATTAATTTTTATCATTTACTTAATATGTGACAATATTTTATAAGCAAAAATAATTTAAAAATATTTTTAACTAATCTTTCAAGTATTTTGAGCTACATCTTTCTGTATTTTCTCTAACTATAACAAATCTGAATGTAGAAAGATTATATATCTCATGGAGATATAAGTCATCCATCTTCCTATTTTTACTGTCTATTTTTAAAAGTGAAGTTGAGGATTTAGCCTTTTTTGTTTTTCAAATTAAAATCTAGTTAAAATTAATTATTTTTAAATAATTAAATTGTAATCATGTATTTAAAAAATATAATTAACAAATAAGAATATTCTCTCCATAAGATAGATAGCTTTCAAATGCAAATGCACATTTTCCCATGGCTATTTCATTTGACCTACATTTTAAACAGATGATTCTGAAATGAGTTGGTTAAAGAATGAGTTGCTGCCTATTTTCCTTCCTAAATTAGATGTTTAGAGTCAAATATCAGTATGCATATCAAGAATTCAAACGATACGAAACAAACTCAGAAATAGAAGAAGCTATTGATGCGATAAAAGCGCTAAGCAAACCTGTAATGGAAATTATGGCCGTGACTCCATAAAGAGATGTTTACATAGGTGCGGTGAACTACTCCCTGACCGAGGGGATACATCAATGTTTTAAAGAGCATCAAGTTGGATTGCAAATTTCAGTAATTTTCCTTGATAGAAGCCCATTGGCCAATCGAGACATTAGGGCAAACCACCAGCAATTTTCACTCGTATACGTGTAATGAAGCAGATCGCTTATGGTAACAGCCTCCATAGCTGCCGCCACCACCGCCGCTATCATGGCTTCACTTGTGAGCATCTACCAGCCCTCTGTTCCATAAATGCAGAGCATCCAGTGCAACTTGTGCTTAGTCTTGCAACACTTAGAAAAATGGAATGATATGAAAAGCATTTCGTTTGATTTTGCATGATGCAAACACTCTGTAAATCTCATTTTATATGCAATAGAACCCACAAAATTTATTAGAGATTTTCACATCTTTTCACAATGAGTTTTGGATGAAGAAACAGTGGAATCTTAATTGGATAAAATAAAGCTAAAGATATCTATATCAGTTTTTCATAGTTTTAATTTCTATTGATTTCATCTATGCTAATCAAATAAAGCGTACTCTTAAAATTACTCGATTTTACAAAGGTGCAGTGAGTTTTATGCATTGAAAATAGGATACCGAAACAACAAATGGTTCAAAACGATGAATAGCATAAAGCTCGCTAACCTTGGAGGCCGGCACCGAAGAACAAAAGAACAAAACGCAGGCAGCTAGGAACCCTTTTGTGGAAGGGTTTCAAATGCAGAGACAGTGTTGTCAAATTTGATCAGATGCAATGGGGTGCCGCTCTGCTTAATGGCAAACGCTGTCTTGTCTTCAAGCGGGCAACGAGCTTTCAGAATGGAGAATACATGATTGTTTAATCTCCTTACTTTCTTCATCGCTTCTACTAACGCTTCCCATCCCTTTTGTGCCATAAGACGGGGAAGAAAACAGCATTAGGAGATCAGTGGAGTCAATACAAAGATAAATTTGAGTCATGATAATTGTCACGTCCATCCACAATTCATATACTACTTTATCTCATTGATAGTTAAACATAAATAAAATAAAATAAAATAAATTTAACACAGAGAGTGAGTTTAACATGGATTTTTAGGTAGGTGGGTCATTTAGCATTTTTCTTGACATTTTCAAGAAGAATAATGCTTACTTATTTTACCAATTTACAACCCACCTATAAACCATTTTATACATACAATTTGAAATTACGAAAAAAAAAGGAAAAAGAAATGAGAAAAATGGAAATGGATTAGGATCACAGCATGGTTCCAAAATATTCTAATATGTTATGATAAGTATATCTGTCCAAATTGTTGGAATGAAATCGTTACTCTAGAAACATAGATGACTAGATGAAACATGAGGGAGGACAAAAAAATAGGAAGACCCTAATAGGATAGATACCAACAGATAACGTGACATTCTATATATTTGTACTAGTAGGACTATACAAAAATAAATAAATAGATAAAATACAACATCAGAATACATATCTAGAGAATATCCAAATGGTGGCTCTATAACATTAGACTTTTAATTATAATAGTAGATCCCCCAAAAGGAACATAGTTAAAGTAGCAGCAGCCAGAAGACAATCAATTCAGCTAGCCCTTTCTTGTTAACTTTTCCTTTTTCAAGGGTAGCTAAATGCTAAAGGGGAGGAGGAAGAGGTACAAGGATCAACTTGGGCTCGAACCCATGACCTTTCCGAGTAAGGGAAGGTGTTTATCCATAAGTTTGATGGGACACAAGCTACACACAAATAAAAGAGGAGCATCAAAATCCACCAATGGTATTAATCAAAGATTCAACAAAAATAATCATATGAGAAGATAAAAATACTACTAACAAATGTTGTTCTGAGAATAAAAGAAAGAAAAGGGTACCACGGATAAAAATATCAGCACCAGTATCAGATATATTGAACAATATGTATCAATATTTGATATATCAAAAAAAAAATCTTGAAAATCGGAGGTTGATAAGGCCATATAGGGCAATATTTGAATATTGGCCTACATATTACAATATATAACCCATATGATAATATATAGTGATATTATCATAATATCAAAAAATATCGGTATTAGGGGGGATAATACTGATATATATCTTTAATACCAATATATATCAGCCGATTTTTACATCAGTCAAAAGGCATTAAATTCTGAGTAATTAATGACCAAGGAAAGAAGTGCCTCACCTGAACAGCATGAGGATTCTTATGTGCCAGTGTCAGTGATGTAGCCTCCACCTCCGCGACATTAAGAACTTGATATGAGAAGTCAAACAGCTCAAAATGCAGCTGTTGGCCGAGCAAGTATATGATGGTACAACCGCCCCAAGCTACTGAATCACCAAGCACCAGATGATTGTTTGGGGATGTGCAAATGGATTCCTCCAAATATTCCTGAAGTTTGAAACTAATTTAGAGAAAGGAAAACCATCTTTGCGGGCAAATTTCAACATGTTAAACTAGTGAATGTGCTGAGATAAGCAGCAGCAAGCTTTAAGGAAATGTAAGCACAAGACATAGGCAGTTCTGACCATGGTCCAACCAACGGGGCACGTAATTATAGATATTGAAACATATGGAGTGGAAATTTCATTCCCAAGGGAGGCCAAGATTTGATGTATTATGGATAAAAATATAAATATCTGTCTTGATATTAGTCGTAATCACATCGATATTAGACATCGGATAATCCGTACAATATAGGATATGTTGGAAGGAAAAAAATTTGTTTCATAAGTTAACTGGCTGCCTTAGCTCGCCATTATGGTAATATATAGCAATATTGTAGCATTATCGAAAAATATCGGGATCAAGGCCCCTGATATTGATACATATCGGATGCTATTTGCATCTATTCATGTAAGCGATCGGTCTATAATAAGAAATAAGCTAGATTTAATCTTCATTGCAAGGCACATCTCACCATCTGCAGGTGTCCTAAACATTGTAGCCTTTTGCTAACACAAAAATATCCTAAGCTTCTACACTGACTTCATCATGAAAATGCAAATGAGATAAAAAGTCACTTTTCTGCCCTCCCCTACAATACATCAAAATCTTCTTTAAAAACTTTGGCAGCTCGTAATCAGGAGGCAAGGCCAGATATCTTTTCGTGTGAAATTCAAAAAGTATTTCAATTTTTCTTTCTCGTATATTCTGTTTTGTATATTGAATCTTTAGAATCTTTACTACATTAGCTAATTTAGCATGCCAATTTTATGTAGCCCATTTGATACCTTCATATTTGAGAATCAATAAATTCAACTCCGCATTGCTCACAAAATCTCGGGTTTTCTCTTTCATCTCGTATTACTCAGTAATTTTCACAAGTACAAATTACACATTTTAGAAAGCCACAAATTCTTTCACAAAATAACTCATCTTTTCTGGGTTTTGTCGGTTTTGTAATAAAAGTATGCAGTTTTGCCATCTCTCCAACTATCTCTCTGTTAGGCAGGATTTTAGTGGCCTAAGCATTCCCCTTTGTCTGGATTTTACACTTGTTTATTTTAAATAGAACTTAATGCATTTAGTTTCATGAACCATCACAAGTTTCTAAGCAATGATAACGACACTTCCAACAGGTTTGTTGACAATATGAACAATTGAATTTTAATAACTATTGTATGGTCTGGAGCTTTGAAGCACTAATTTATCAGATCTACAAAAACCCATATGGTTGCCTGCTATATGAATTTTTTAAACATGAAATACTTAAGGATTTATTTAAAGATTCCATCTCATTCGCTCGATGCTTCACCCATTCAAGCTTCTTAACAAGATAAGAATTCAATTATCAACCCATTAAAGGAAAAATAGTCTACAAAGCAATATCCATGAGAAAGGAAAAGAACATAAGACTGCAATAACCGAGCTATATCAGGTATGGGAAAAACTTCAACTGAACCACTGTTTCCTACTTACTACATGCACTCGTAGGATTCTTCAATCAGTTTCAATGTCACAGGCTCAAATTCAATACCCCTGAATGGAAGCTCCAAAAAACAGATGGCTACTAACAGTATGGAAGTCAATTTTACAACCACAGAAGCCATTATTTAGACAAAACTTGCCCAGCAACTAGCAGATGGTAGCACAATGTTTTCCCTTAACTATTTCATGCCCTTAATGGGTCAATAAACATTAATGAATCACAATAGTCAAGACATGGTGGACAAGATTTTAAGTACATAATTGAAGATGGATATGCAATATGAATGTTGTCATGGTCCTTACATTCTTTAGGCATACATATTTATCCAAGAGTCATGATTAGAAGTTGAAAACTTAATGGTAAAAATTAAATAGTCATTTAAATCATTTGATATAATATCCACAATTCAGTTTTTTAACTTTTAATCTTGACCATTGGATAAATTAATCCTACGGTTACACACAATTCAGATTAGCAAGAGTGAAAGTACTATGCCAAAAGCAAGCCTAAAGAGCAGGAGGACCACAAGAGCTCTCATGCAATATTGCCAACAAGGAAGCATGATAATGAATAAATGCTGGAAACTAAGGTGGTTCTTTCTTACAATTTGGAGGCCACTAAATATGCGGTAGAAGTTCTTTGAAGTTGTAATGTCAATAAACCCAGTCTTTGGAGCTGCATTCCACTTCGTACAATACTTATCCAGCGCTGTGCTCGTAAAAGCAAGTGCATATTCCAGCACACTTCCAGTACTCATGTTTGCTTTATAGAGGAGATCTGCAACATAATTACGTAAGGAGTCTCACGAGAATATTCAAACTAATACTCTGGGCTCAAAGTTCTCAAACACAGCACAAACAAGAAGATGGAAAGTATTTTGAAGCCACACAACTACAGTCTAAGTGCAGCAAAAATGATGAGTCTTCTTTTTTGTTCAAAGTTCAAGAGAGAAGACCTCTAGCACACACTTTGTAGTACATTTTTCTTAATCAATAATAGAGAAGGATTTTCATGCAATGGTAAGGTTGCTCCATTATGACTCAAATGCCACGAGCTTAAATTATGACTAAGATCATTTTATAATGCAGGATTAAAGCTATGTACAACTGACCCTATCTAGATGCCACGACGTATAAATATGTTGTGTTAACCATCCCATCAGTGTACCTTACAAGAATGAAATAGAGTGAATAGATAGAGAACCTATATAGATAAAAAATGTTTATAGCAGATTCAAGCAACAAACTCAACTCCATATCAAAAGCGACATCCACCAGAAGTGTAAAAAACTTAGATCAATTGCTTTTATTTTAATTCCTCACCACAAATTGTGCAGGGCCTACATCTGCCCTATCCAACCTTGTTGCTTGGGCTTGTGTTTAGTTAGGGTTATAACCTAATTCATTTTTGTCTGTTGTAAAAGCACCTCCTATTGCCTCTAAATTCAATCAAATCACTTCATCTGTACTATTTTATAGACCGTTTCACTATCTGGACGTTCTTTTCTCATCTATTCTTATGTTGGTGTTACTTCTTTCATCTCTTCACCATTTAAAGTTACATTACTTGCACATCTTAGCATCTTAATAGCACTAACCCTCCTCAATACCCAAAATTTTGATCCATATAGCTGGTCAAATAGCCATCATTCAAATTTTCCTTTTAATTTAAGAGTTTGATTGTTACGTGATGCTCCAAAAATACATTTCTCCATTTTAACAAACATATATTGACAATGTCAAACACACAGTTGTGGGATATGTTGTCCTGTGTTCGTGGTCCGGTATGCAGGATGCAAAGAGTGCATTTCTTTATAAGGGATTACGATTGAGAATCACATTCGATATATTAAACGCCAATATACAGCACACAAACAATTTGGGGAATCGGTAACCACAGTCAAAACCACTGAATTATTTTAAAGGAAATAGTCAAGTTACTTTGCATATAATGATAACAAAAACTTTAGAATGTCCAAAATCAACATCTTTTTCGTTTTTGTCTCCTCAATGCTGAAAGTTCTCCAAAAGTGATATAGTAGATGTCTATGAAAAGAATGAATGTTACGATGGAATCAATTCAAAGACTACTTACAATAATTATTCTTTTCTTGGTAAACTACAAAGTTCCTTTTCAAATTATTGGAATTCTATCGCTAATATTGAAATATATTTTTCGAATCTCAATAATGGAAATTTTGTGATGTAGTTAAGCGGTGAGAATGTGGAATCTATAGGCTAGTTTCTAATTATTTTGCTAACTGATGGTCAGTGGCAAAACAAGTGTTCCAAACAATCATATATACAAGCGTACACACATGTAATATGTGCAAGGGATGGTTATTAAGAACATCAATACATATATTTCAGGTATTAGAGGAAAAAATAACCACGTTGTCTACATCAAGATGACAACCAATGCAATTATCACAAATTCAATAAGCAAAACAGGCCATTTTAGCCACTTGTGTCATAAATAAAAATCAAAAGTATGCTTACTTTTTCATCAACTTTAGGTGTTCCATAGTCATATATACAAGCGTATACACATGCACATACGTACAAGGTGCTAATTGTTTTGAATGTCTCTATTAGGTTTTTTCCTTTTTATTAAATATTTAATACTTTCCCTAATTAATTAAATTACAATTCTCTACATTCCTAATTTATCTCGGGTTATAATCAATCAAACTTAATTATAATCCATGAGAATAATCGTAATAAAGAAAACTATACACAATTTTGGTAATTAATACGACTGACATTTTGCTGACATATCCACTCAAATTGATTTTAACTGATCAAAAAGTATCAATTTATCAATCATAAATTAATGTCAATGGTGCAAAAGGTTATTTGTAAAAATATCCGTTGTTTGAAAATAGGTAAAAATGTGAAGAATAATTATCATATGTAGGTCATGCAATGTATAGATATAATGAATATCAACCACAATATGCTTTGTGCATTCATGAAAGACCAAATTAGTGACAATCTGCATAGCACAAGTGTTATCAACATAAAAGGTGATAGGATTTGAGGACTTCGATACCCAAGCATGTTTTTTACCTTTCTAAGAAATAAAAAGCATTAGCAATAAGCATGCACTAGGCATTAATGAAACAACGAGCATCAGTAGTAACTGCCCGATCAACATCACCAAATCCATATAAACGGAGGGAGTTCCTAGTTGGAAAGAATAGTCCTTGACTCAAAATAACCTTAAAGTAACGAATAATCCGTTTTACTACTGCAAAATGTGAGTGTCAGGATACCTTCATAAACTAACTCACTTGTTGGACTACAAATGAGATATCATGTTAAGTGATTGTTAAGTAATTCAAACTTTCTACCAACTACAGATATATAGATAGATCAGATAGTAAGTCTCATCCCTCTTATTGGGTCTTTAAATTAACCTCTAGGTGTAAGAACGGAATTTCTAGCTTGAAGACCGGCCAACATAATAAGCTCTTATGCATACTTATGTTGATACAAAAGACTACCAATAAGAGTATGCAGTATCTTAAGACCAAAAAAATACTACAACAAACCAAGATCTTTCATCTGAATGAAGTCTAGAGGCGATGTTGTAACTGTTCAATCAATTGAAGGTCCGATTCAATTATAATAATATCATCCAAATAGATAATAAGCATAATAATTCCACTAGAGATCTTGTAATAAAAAAGTGAAGAATCATATTGACTCTGATTGAAGTTAAAATTAAGAAGACAGGACAAAAATTTTCAAATCAAGCTCGCCATGCCTACTTTAAATCATATAAAAAATGGTTTAACTTACACACATAGAGGAGTATAAGTAAATATGTCAGGAGGTGGAATCATGTAGACTTCCTTTAAATTGTGATGTAAGAATACATTCTTTATATCTATCTGTCAAAATGGCCATATTTTTGAAGCAACAATAGCCATAATAGTCTGCATGGTAGTCATTTTGGCCATTGACATAAAAGTTTTCTCATACTCAAGGCCGTATTCCTCATGATTGCCAAGTGCCACCAAGCGAGCTTTATATCTGATGATAAAGCAATCAAACCGCAATTTAATTGTATAAACTTATTTGGATCCAATAGATTTGATTCCAAAGGAACACAGAACAACATTCCAAAGCTCGTTTTTATATCTTATTGCCAACACTTTTAAGTAGAGGTCTAAGAGTAAGATGAAGGTACAAGATTAGTATTCAAAGTTGCCTAGTGAGGAGTATGAGAAAAACGATACCTATTAGGAGGCCTAGTAATACAAGCGCAACGAAATCAAACATCGGTTCCAAATCGAGAACAGGATGTGAAGGACATCTCTGGTACATAAGTTCAGGTTTAAATAGATGATTCGTACAAGACTGAGGAATGAGTTGAAAATCCATTTATGTTGTCCCTAGTTCGTATTCTCATTGCTCAACTTCCTCTTCGGTCATCAAAAGTTAGAAGAATGGTGGAAGTGGGTTCGTGTAAGATATGAAACTCGAAATAAGACTGGTTTTGAAAAAAGGCAACATGGCGGACAATACGAAATTTGTTGGCATTGGTATCAAAATAGATAAATCATTTATGTGAATTGTTATATCCAAGAAATGCGCCCTTAGTAGCTTGAGGCCCAAGTTTGCAACATTCAACCAGAGGTAAGTGGACAAAATAGATACAACCAAGGAAATGCAAAGAATGAAAGTTGGAAGAAATTTCAAACAAATGATTATACAAGGAATTGTAGTGTAAAATTTGTGAGAGTAAGCAAATAATCAGATACACAGTAATAGCTAAAGCCTCTACCCAAAATTTAGAAGGTGTAGATGATTCGATTGGCAAAGTATGAACATATGCAAAAGATGATGATTTTTACATTCGCAACCCTGTTTTGATTGGGGAGTGTAAGAATAAGAATGTTGAAATAGAACACCTTTTGTGTTTAGATAATTTTAAAAGGCTTTGAATATATATTTTCCCCAGAGTTGGAACATAAGAATTTAATACATGTTGAAAATTATGTTTCAATATAAGTACCAAATGTTTAAAATATAGAAAATATTTTATCTTTAGAGTGAAGAAAATATACCTAAGTAAAGCAGTTATAGTCATTAACTAATGTCACAAAGTACTAGTTGAAAGCATGAGAAACAACCAAACTTACACACCACACATTGGTATAAACAATCTCAAAGCTTGTGTGGACACACAACTACCATGCAAAGAAAAGGTAAAGCCTTACTTTTACCAAATTTATAAGAACCATATTCGCTCAGTATTGAAAGAAAAAGACTTTTATTGCCTAAATAACAATATCTCATAAGTTAAAATGTTAGAATTGATATGTCCTAATCTTTTATGCCACATGTTACTATTATTAGTAACAGTAGTACAAGCGAAATAAATGAGTGTTGGAATAAGAAGATTGAGAGGAAATAAGAGTCCCACTTTAGGCCTCTTCACAATTACCTTCCTCAATGTTTGATCCTATACAAGATAATCATCATGGTTAAAGTAAATCTCATAATTATTATCAACCAATTATCCAACAAAAATTAAACTCATAGATAATTTTGAAGATACAAAAATATTATTGAAGGTGGATCCCAAATTTCTAATTATAGTGATGGGAAGAGAATTACCATTGGCTACCTGAATAAATTACCCACCCTCGACTTACGAATATTATGTAAAGCATCTATATTACTTGTCATATGATTTGATGCTATAGAATCAAGTGACCAAGAAAAAAAAGTAATTTTTTGCTTACCTTGTAGTCCTAGAGTAGAAAAAGTAGATACAATTATTTGTTGTACCAATTTAAGAGTGAGAGAATGTGAAAAAAACGGTGGATGTCTGAATTGGAGGGGCTAGAACACTAGTTGAAACAAAGTGGACATCGATATAAAAGGCCCAAGCCTGCCTATTTTGAGATCAAACGCCACAATCTTTGATAATGTGCCCTCCTTTTTTACAATTATTGTAGAATTTCTTATTGTAATTCTTTGCAATATACCCATACTCCTTACATCTATAGCACTAGATCTGAGATTTGAATTTTCCTCACCCTTGAGTAGTATATGACAAGTTAATTAGCTTGAAAGGTATTATATCTTATGTCATGCTAATTTGAATGATTAGGCGTTGATGTTCTTGAAGAAATTATCCCATGCAAATATCAAGAGACGGAATAAGATTGCGATTAAGAATACTAGCTCATGTATGCTCAATTCGGGCCTTAATATTATCATAAACTGATCTCTCAGACATTCCGTATGAATTTCTTGTAATATTACAAGAGCCGTTTTAGGAATTTTAGAATGAACAATCCAACATATTTGCTCTATAAATTAAGGAACCTAATATAGAATTATTCGACAGAAAGATTGCCTTATTTGAAATTAGTAATTTCTAATTCCAATTGAAATTTTCGAGCATTATTTTATTGAATATAGAAGCGCCAGTGATAATCCCACATTTTCTTTGCAATTGTGAATTATCGAATATTATTTATCATATGTAGTTCAATAGATCCCAACAACCAAAATAAAATATGAGTATCCTTACTCTCCCATTAATTAAATTCCTTTATTTAGGTGGGTATTGAAGATGATTCATCTAAATGACTCTAAAGTCCTTTCCCCATGCAAATATTCTAAATTGAAACTCCAAGGTAAAGCAAATTTTTTTTATCAAAGAAAACAATAGAATTTTCTTCCAATATTAAAAAAATGGAGAAAAATAAACTAGTGTGAGAAATGGGTACCTCATTTGCTGAAATACTCCACTTGAACAATAAGATGCTATCAAATCAACCGCAATCTAATATGAAGTTCCATCCACAAGTGACCCACATGACTCACCCAAGTGGCTTTCTTTGCAGCCAAACAAAATAGGGTAACGATACTTGGACTAGGGGGCTCCATCTCTCAAAGAAATAAAAAGGCTTGTTTTCTCTATCCTAATGGTTCATTTTTAAAAGGATGATTGTGATCTAATTACTTTAAAATATTTGACTTTAATTGATTTTTTTATTTTTTTAAGAAAATAGTTAAATTACAACTATCTATTAAAAAATAAATAGTCAAGATAGAAAAAATCTATCTGTAAGAGAGATAAGGCTCCTTGAATCCACCATACTTCTAGCCAAATCAACTCTGAAGCTAGTAGCTACACAGTTATTCTTCTCTTCTGTGCTCGATTTCCAAAAATGAAATGAAGAATAATAGAAATCGAGATGAAGCACTTGAAGTTGAAGATGAGAAAGTACTTGAAATACCCACAAGAGAACATGTAATCCCTTGAATTGTAAAGTACTGTCCAAAATTTCTAGGACCGAAATTCCAAAGAAGCTTTGAAGGAAATTCAAGAGAAGCAATACACATTCAACCAAGCCTTTCAAGAATATTCCAAATCTGCCACACGCAATGGAGCAACACAAACTGCAGATAATTCAATAACCCATATTTGCCAAGGCTGAGAATCTCTTGACAATTCCAAACTGAGTACCACCAAATGGAAGTTGAGATAAATTTTTAGGAATAAGAAATCAAGAGACTCCAAAATTAGGACAGACTATTTGAACAAAAAATCAGCACTAGATTTGAAATCAAACAAATTATGTCTCTGAGACCATGTTAATTGTCCTAGATACCTCCATAAAGGTTTTTTCTCATCATTAAATAGATAATATTTTTAATTATATTAAATTACAATCATTTACTTTTAAAATTTATCAACTAATTACAACCAATCATACTTAATTATAATTAATTAAAATACTGTTAATAAAGAAATTTTATATAATTATGGTAATTAATACTATTGACATTCAGCCCACAAAAGGGTGCGTTATTAAGGACATCAACATATATATTAGGCATTGGCAGAAAAAACCACAATGTCTACATCAAAATGGCAATACATGCAATTTATTACTATAATTCACTAAGCAAAACAGGCCACTTTAGCCACAAGTGTGACAAACAAAAATCAAAATGCCTGCTTACTTTCAACATCTTCAGGTACTTCATAAATAATCTAAAATGACAAGTTGTTGTCTCAACTGAAGTTGTTCAGTGACTATAAAAGCCATTTCTAATTTTCTCTCTCGAGGAAAAGATTTGTTGATGAGAAAGAGAAAGAAATTTTATATTCGTCAAACACAGGAGTTCTTTTTTCAGTTCCGTGCTTTCATGATGCAATTCTCTGTAAAGAAAAATGAATTTGATGGAATACCCTAGTTGACATACAGAAACAAGGAATTTCAATAGGAATTGAGCATGCTATCAACTATTAATGCATTGAGCCCAGCAATATAACCTAACATAAGAAGTTTGGTAGACTGAGCAAAAAAAAAAAAAAAACTGTCAAGGAATATAAGTTGCAATCAAGGACATCATAGCATATGGTTGAATAGCTTGACATTTCCAATTGATCCTGTTAATAGTACCTCAGGTTGATTTTATTTGTTTCTCCTCATGCTGCATTATAAAAGAAGTAGAAACAGCATTTAAGAACTTGAAAACAAACTGAGAAAAGGGGAAGATCAAACATCGCGACCATGTACAATAAGACTGACAGGAAATAGAAGAGGTAAAAGTAATTCAGATGAGAAATAGAATTCACATATTGTTCATATATGCACGCAATGCTCAACATAATACAACTATGCTCATGGATTATTTATTGGGCATCTATGGCCCTGACCCAACAATTATTGACAATAAATATTTGAACTTCAAGCCACTACCGAAGCATATTATTTTCCTCATGGATGCTATTAATAATAAAAATATTGCTGTTCTGATGGTGAATATGACTCATCATACCTTCAACACAGCCACCTACACAGTAGTATATTATTCATTAGATAATAAAGATAGGTCACAATGTACCAGCAGCTTCTGCCTGCTTTGACATGGTGTAGAAGGAATTTGGATTCGTGCACCTGGAGTCCGAGACGACTGCGGAAATTGTTGATTTAAAAAGATCAACAATAGGGCTCTCTCCCTCTCCTTGTGATTGCACAATCTGTCCATCTGCACCAGGAATGATGCCCAGCCAGGGAGCAGTTTGCATGAAACGTGTTGTATCTACTTCTCTCTGTTGGAAATGTGAAACTCGCATGGTAAGAGGCAAGTTGTTTAAAGTTTCTTTATCAATTGAATGAATTATTTGTCCAAACTTCAGCTCTTAGTTAGACATTCTTAAGATGAGACACGTCACCACAATCTTTATTTTCTTTGCTCATTCCTTGGTGATTAGAAGTAGGCATGCTCATTCTCTGGGCTGGACCAGGTCTAAGACAACTCAACTTCCCCAGGATACACATGGGTCCAAACCAGATTCATTCAGATATTTGCTCAAGTCCTTGCCAAACATGATAATTACAACTAAGGCAACCATCAATAATGAAAACTTTACAGTCAATTCCAGTGCCCAATTTTGTAATTTTATTGATGAATGTAACCACTGGCTGCTGTAGTTTGTTCAATAGATTCAAGTCACCAATACATGTTATAATTAAAAGATTTATCAGAAGAAAAGCTGCCACATGCCAGTCAAAGAGACAGCAGAAATGCACACATAGACAACATCCCTCTCCAAACAATAATATGGATGGAAGGCAAGACTATATTAACTATAGTGTGAGCTTTAGCAAAATGTTGAAATGGTATGAGAAATTTAATAATGGGAGAAGAGAGCAGTGAAATAATATTGAGGTCAAGAATTCTTCTACTTAAAAAGTGTGAGACAAAAATTGAATCACAAGTGCTTGTTGAGAAGCCTTTGTTAAAACAGAGCTTTAGACGTGTTGATGAAAGAACACTCATGTCCCTCACGTTTTCCAATTTATTATCTCTTCCGATAAAAAGGCGCGAAGCCAAGGCACCTCCCATGAAATTGAGATCAGACTACGGCAGGCAATAATTTGATTTGGGCAAGGGGAAATGTCAGACCATAGGTTTCACCCTAATCTCATATATGATGAAGGAAGCCCTTTGATCACCTAAAGAGATATTTTTAGAAGATGTGGCATAAAAATCACTACTACCATTCTGAGTAATAATGCAGAGGATTGACCTAGGAAAGCACAATAAGATACAACCCACTGGTTCAGTATAAAAATAGTGAAAATCAATGGGCTACAAAGCTGTTTCAGTCCATAAGCGCTCTTCTTTTCCACCTTCAACAAAAAGGAAGTGACCAATCTTCATCAAATTGATTGGTTCACAGATCTGTCAGTCTAATGTTGGTCAGTGTATGAGGATTTGGACCACCACAAGGACATTGTGTATGCCCATCAGCTGAAAACTTTAGATGCTGCACCTGTTCAATAAAAACAGGAGTATTCTCGGAGTGATTGATATGTGGTCCCCTTGTCTTCTTTATGATGTAATTGATATCAAGGTGGTGCAAAAGATAATGTGAATGATGCTCACGGTTTGGCAACTAAACTTCAAACTCAGGCTATTACTTTGGAAATGTTTCACAAATGAATTGGGCCAGGTTCTCTTGGACTTCTGTTTGTTGAGCAGAGGATAAGCAAGATAAGGTTTGAGGCAAGGCTACATCATGTGAAGGCAAATTCCCAAGATGGAATGCCCTTTGTGAGTTGCTTGTCTAACATTATTATAAGGGGGAGAGAATAATGTAATTTTGAAGCTAAGCCAGCTCATAGAAGATAATGTAGGCAGATGGTTTCTTTAAAACCAGGTTTCAGAAGTTGGAAGCCAGATTGATCTTGACTTCATAATAGGCCTTTTTGGAGCCCTTAAAGATGTTAGTGTTCGTTTTGATTAAAATAGTTAACAATTTGGATTCTGGAAGAAGTTAGAGAGTGATTGCTTTTGAATGCTTTAATTAGTGGCATTAGAGAGAAAGGAGCAGACTACCCTCAGCACATTGTTTCCAAGTCTAGGGCAGTAGGGTGCTAACAGAAGTAGCCTTCTCATATTAGGGATCCCATGAGTAAAGAGGAAAAAAATTGGTTAAAGGATGCCTTTATGCAAAGAAGGGGAATCAGTTAACGGTTTTCCCCTTATTCAAGGTGGCAAAACAATGTTGTCGCCCTTTTTCTATTCTTGCCATGCCTTTAAGTTCATTTGTGATCTTATGTTGCCAAGGGACAGGGGTAGCTGGAAAAATCATAGGGATACGTTAGTCTTGTCACAGGTGGACTCCCTGGGAAGAAAATTGGGAGCTTTCTAAGGCATGGCATCCTCCCCTTAAAATAAGGAGAATTTTACATCATTCTGGTTCTGGAAAAATGGGGAGATTCCTTGCATTCATGTCTCTAAAAAAATGATTTTTATATAAACGAGACTCTGCATCTGTCAAAAAGGGTCAGGCAGCTTGATGGTAGCATAGTCTACAAAAATCTATCACTACAACTTTTATTTGCTTTTAAAGGGATTAAAGATTGATACTAGTAATCTAAGCAAAAATATCAATGGGCTCTTTTTGACACCATAAACATCCACAAAATCTAGGTAAAAACATATGAACTTTAAACTTTTGGACAAATTTTTCTTGCCATGCTAGGTAAAGGTTGGGAGGGGGATTGAACCTAGAACTTATCAGTCCTAGTGCTTTAGTCTTAACCAACTTGGCTAATGCTTATCAACAAACTGTTTCAATTTAAGATGCAATTTGTTGACAGGTTAGTATGACATAAGTGGTAATGAAACTGACCAACACAATGTCTATAAGCCCCATCCAGTATAATGTGCTTCCTATTTCCTTTATTCCATGAAGAACTTCTTCTTTGAGTTCTGCCTTTGATCCCCAGTTTAGTTGCTCTTTGACAAGTCTTCTGCAACCTGCATACAGCAATCTACAACTTTCAGATCTTATATAAGCTTGAAAGGAGTTGCCGATTAAAGTATGACATCAAGATTGTACCCATAACACCACCATCAAAAGGAAGCAGTACTATTGATTTGGGCAATGCTTCTTGCAATCCCGTAATCATTGGTTCAAGGGAGCTTATCTGAGACACAACAAAATTATTGATAACTTGCATTTGTGTAGAGAGAGAAAAAGCAGTAGTAAGCAATTGAGCAGGGCGAGGAGGTCAGGCTTCTTCTCTTGGTGGGCTCTGTTCTCATCACAAGTTATGGTATCTGACACATACTGAGCACTGTCATAACAACTAGTCAATACTTTCAACAATTAAGCAAGAAAGCCAATAAAATACCTTGTTCGATATATGATCTAGTAGAGCTCTGATAAGCCAAGGCAATGACTTAGGACCCAGAAGTCTGACAATGGAAAACATGTGAGGCATTCCAAAGAAACCACTGTGTAACCTTGCAAAGCTTTGATGTGCAGCGTTTAAATCCTAAGTGACAGTGAAAGGGACAATGAAAAATGAGTCAGGGAAAGTTTCCCAATAAATAATTACCTGAGAGAACTTGCTCTAACATAACAAAATAAAAACCAGCCAACACATCTGTTACTTGGCATTGGTTTACTGGAAAAGTCAAAGCCAAAAACAGTCATTGAAATAAGCTAGAGAAAAAAAGGCTCATTAGTTACAGAGTCAACTGGAGACATACGTAAACGAAGTTGAAGCAGAAATTCATTCTAGCAGTTTTAGAACAGTTTCCAGGCACATAAGCTACCGGTTACAGCATTGAAAAATCATGATTGAAGTTTGGACTATCTGTGAACTATTGGTAATTAAACTTATGCAACATTAGGGCATATAACTTGAAAGTGACAAAATATGCTAATTCCAATCTTGTACATAATAATCTTCATGACTAAACCATTTATATTGACAGTTGACACAGCTACATGTCCAATGAGGTTGGCTTTAGAATCAACTTCCATCATTCAACTGATCATATAAACATCAAATACCTATCAAATCTTTTTTGTTACTGCAACTCAAACTTGGTTTGCCCTTCCGTCTGCCATCATAATTCCTATGACATCAATCAAATCACCTTTTTGCACTACTGTGCTGTGCGAAGTAGTGACATCAATCAAACTTCCTTGTAAGTTTTAAACTCACGTAATTCTAGTTATATAGTCTAAAGTCTAGTTTAAAAAAACATGAAAATGGATGTATGAATGAATAATTGACAGGTGTTTTATTTGGACAGACTTGTTATGTTTTCTATTAGCATTCTCTACATATATTTTTGCACACATACATTCTAAATGTGAGTTGCTGCAACCAAACCTTGGTTGGGGCCTATGCTTGGGGCCTCAGGGGACGGGTCATGAAAAACATAAACAAGCGGAGAGTCATGAAATATCTCTCAGCAGACAGAAACTAGCTGTAAAGCTATAAACTAAATGTCAAAGTGGATTTTGTGAGATGAAAAACATCATCACCTTGAATCCACTAAAAATGAGACTTTAATAACTTCTTACTTCGTTACCACAGTGGAGGTTAGCCTTGGCATGCGGCATGGATGGTTTCTGAGCAGGAATCACAGATGCTTTTGGTGATCGGACAAAACGTTGAGTAGTATTACTTAGTATGAAATTTGGAAGGAAATCATTCTGCATCTCTGTCCAAATCTACAAACAACAGGCACAGCAAAATAGTCAAAGCTGATTGCTATTACAATATCAAGGTTCTTGCTATTTCTTACGATTACCTCAAAAGGAGAGTCACCCAAAGATAAGTGATAATGTAGTGAAAGCATCTTGCAAAGAAAGCTATACAAGTTTTTTTTTTTAAATCCACTCACAGCATATACTAAAAGTCTAAACACTGTAGATGGAATCTAATGCAAATAATTTCATATATTAAAATACTACTAAAAGCTCTCAGGGCACTATGGCCTTAAGCAACATGAGACTGCATCATATTACCTCCAAGTAAACCCAGGTCAGGGCCCTTCAGTTGGACAGCTCAATAATACCTTATTAAAGTTTGATTCAGCTAGAAAAGAGGGTTTTTTTGTTAGAACAATATATAACAGTTTGACCTTGAAACCATGCTGCTTGTCCCACCTATATGACAAGAAGCGACTAAATCATTAGGCACCTCAATAAAGCAACTAAGTGCCTCAAGCATTAGAATTCTTAACATCTTGATTGGAAATTGTCTTGAGCATTGGATCTCTGCAACTAAGATAGTCAACCACACTGCTTAAATAGCACAAAGAGGCATTTAACGATGCCAAGTAGTGACATTAAGCAGGCATTTGTCATCAACCTCTACCAAATCCACCTTCTCTTTGCATTCATCACTTTTGATTTTTTGCACAATTGTAAGAAATCTTTTACACATTTATTTGGATTAAAAAATATGACTTCCCTGAAAAAACTCACTTCTGATGCTATCTCCTCCATTCCCAGCACAGAATGTTTATCATCAAGCACGGCCTCAGTCAAATGAATTCATGATTAGATTTAGCCTCCCTTGAAATGCACTTCAAATTCTAATTTCTCAAGTTCAAATTGAACAGCATTGTGGAGACAATTAAAACACTGCCTATGCTTGATCCTCGCCAATTTGCAGCAAAACCCTAAACCTCCATTTTGATTGTCAAACACAACAGGATGATAAACCAAAAAACCTTGCTGATTAGCTTTAATATTTTAAGGTAATCAATATAAGAAATCACACACTGACAGCATGATAATGATTTCTACTTTTGCTCGCCTTTTGTTACTAGCAGACAATTCTCTTTCAACTTGACCCAAGCCCAAAATTACAGAGCAGTAAGAAGATAGAATCCTCATCATAATTGTGAACTGATGTTAGCATCAGTATATCAGAAAAAATCTTACTAACATAATATATCTTAAAAGATTTACCAATATTACAATTAAGATTACAAAAAGGATAATTTTGAAAGCACAAAAACAATAAGCACAATGAGAGCTGCAAGATAACAAAATAAAATGTAATAATGTTATCATCCCCACTACCCCCCAACCCCGCGCCCCCAAAATATAAAAAATAAAAACAAAGATACACAGGCAAAGAAGAAGGGAGGAAGATAACAAACCTGATAAGCAAGTCGACTTGAATATGACACAAGAGATATGTTCTCTTGCATCTCATTGAACATGAGAGAGAACGAGTCTATTGGTAGTTCCCTGGATAGCAGCACATGCGTGTGTTTCAAGATGTTCACAAGATTTTCCAATTCCTGAAACGAAAAATAGCATTTCAGAAAAAGAAAAACAAAATGCAAATTAATGACCCACATGACTGAAGCAAGCATGGCAGGTAAAAGGATACTAACCACAATAGCGCAGAGATCCTGAGACTCAAAACGATCAAAGAAGAACTCAAGGTTCTCTCTGAATGTTCTGTTCATTCGTTGAGCAATCAAACATCTTAGATCCATGGTCCTTCCTAGTAACTAGGCATCCATTACAAAGCATTATCAGGTCAGAGTGGTAAAGAAGAAACTGAGAATATTGAGGAACAGCCCCACCCAGAACAAGAAGAAAAACCAAAAAAAAAAAAAGGACAGAAGATGGCATCAATCTGAAGGCCCAGAAGGCCCAGCTGCACGATCTTGGTTAAGTGCAGGTATAACAGAAGGCAGAACTTCACCCCAAGACAAGGTGCAGTTTAGCAGGTCAAGTCAAAAATATTGTAAAAAATCCTCAGATTAAAAATAAAAACAAGTCTCTCAATACAATTAACGAAATGAAGATAAGGTTGCCATATCCAGTATCATCCAATAAATTCTACAATTCAATAAATGCTTGTATAGCAATATTCTCATTGTCAATAACAAATACTGTTACGTATTAGCCATTAGTTACGCATTTTGTTTAAAATGCCCATGAACCATTATGTGCAGAAACAAATTGGACCCATTCTCATCTTTTCTCTTTTCTCCCGGAAAGAGTTGACATAGTGTCTTATAGAGTTAAAAACAGCTAACTTGTTGGAATGGAATTTGCAATTGCTTGATTGAATGTAAAATAAATCAAGGTGAGGCCTCTCTTTATAAGTAATATGAGGACAAATATGGAATCCTGAAAGTCAGATCTAACTGCAAATCAGCTCAGTTCACCTGAATGAAATTTTAAGGGGAAAAACCCAGGCATTTCCAAGGTGGCATCAGCTTGAGTTTCTAACATTTTCCTCTCTCTCTCTCTCTCTCTCTCTCTCTCTCTCTCTCTCTCTCTTGCAGGGATGAATTGAAGTCACTTTCACTTCCAAAATGAGCAGTGCAACTTGCTAGGATCAAATAAAGAACGGGATAGTCAATGCATTCAGCACTGGTATTTTATCTTACAATTTCAATATCAGCCCACTTCTAGAGAACTTTCTAAGAATATTCTACACATGTACCTCGTTAAGATTCACAGCATTCATACCAGCTTCTCAGCCATTGCTGCTCGCTAAGGAGAAGACTATGGCTCATTAAGCTGAAGAATGAACAACTACGGCTAGAATCATGGATAGATGCAGACAGATTAAGCATAAAGATTGTAGCTCAGTATAACCCGAGAGCAGTGGAGATTGCAAGTATTGGTCAAGAAATATCCAACAAAAGTACTTCCAGTTAGGATGCTTCCATCAATGATCTAGCAGATGATGATCTCTTCATATTTCCCATCAAACAAGAGGCAATAAACTAAAGACAAATTCTCCAGGAGGCCTGTAGTAGGCAATCTAGGAAAAATGCAGTCTCTAGAAAAACAATCAGGAAAAGGGACAGAGATACATCCGAGGATGATGTGCCCAGACGAATCATATAAAAACACAACCGTTTCTTAAGCTAACTATCTAGTCTGAATTTGAATTAACATGACTTTAACACTATTGTAGAGGTGGTTTAACACTAGGGAGGAGTCTTTTCAGTTATCATACTCAATTCTCAACATATTCTGAACACACTCAAATTTAGAGTACAGAAAAAAAAAAAAAAACACAAATATCACTCTGAAATAGTGAAAAACACAACAGAGTCAATTGTATAGAAAAATGAACAGAACAATCAGAAGATCGTTCGATAACAACAAGAATTAGAAGCAGTGAGAAATCAAGCACCTGAAATAGGACAATCTGTATCTCCAAACAAAGGCATGAACCTGCTGAGACATACTCACCCTAACTCTAGTCATTTTAAAAAGTGCGGAGAATCTCATAGGTTGTATGGAGTATTTTTCTCCATTGTCCACGGCAAAGAGGAATGATGAATCAAGAAGTTCACTACAAATTCACCAGCCAATAAAAATAATGCTTTAGTTTAATAAGTTTTAAGTGGCACGAGTAGACAAGCGATAGAAAGCAGGGTGTACCTCGCAGCCCAGCTCTTGTAATATGTAAAAACAATCTCGCACAATTCAGAAACAAAAATATCAAAGCAGTGGTCCACCTGAAGGAAAGAATGTCAATCAAATTCCAAGTCACAGATGGGAGTGATAATATTAAGCAGCCAGCAAGATCTGCAAAACCAAGTGTACTCGACAATATATACAGAGATTAGCATGCAGATCACCCTAATGAGATCTGTTAACAGAAGTACTGTATCAGAAAGGAACAGTAGAATATAAAAAAGACAGTACAGAACATAATTGCAGCATATGCTGGCCAAGTCAGTTTGACAGCTGTAGGAATTAAGCCTTTTACATGTTTAGATATTCATGAGAATGGATTGGCTGGAAGCAGAACTTGATATGGAATTCACCATTATACCAATAACAGAGTAAATTGATAATGATGATTGCTCAAGGCATTTAAAACTGCATGAAAAGCATAAGCAAACGACCATTATAACCATCAAGCAAGCCCATATCCTACTTCAATGAAAAACTTTAGGTACCTCAGCTTCAATTTCATCATAGAGGAATCGCTGCTTCAGCACAGTTAGTGCTTGCTGAGCAGCATCATTATAGATATCAAATGGCATAAGAACACTCTCAAGCAGGCCTGTATGTGGGGACCCAATTACACAATCCACCAGCATCCAGGGAAGAGAGCACTCAATTGGAAACTGCAAATGGAAAAATAAAAAAGAATGTTTCATCTAACTCAACAGGATAACAAATGTTTCAACTAATTGAAACACTGGATAATATTTTTATGATATGATATACAAGGATATTTAAGGTTTATATTCACAACTTCATGGTGAGATAAAATCTAGCTTGTAGATCACAACAAAGTGTATCAATATACCTGAATTTAGAGCAAACAAGCTATAGACAATGAAATTTAGTGCAACGATAAGGTTGCTTTATCGTGGCTTGGAGGTCATGGGATCGCAATATGGAAACAACCACTTTACACTGCAAGGTAAGATTGCATACTCTTAACTCTTGAGAGAGAAAGTAATCCGGCAGTGTTAGGTATAAGCCACCTTTCTTTAAAGATAAACCAAATAGTGTATCTTGAAGTAACATCACAGTCGAAGGACAGGGAAAGGGCGCAAGTGATCGCATTTGCTGGAGCATCTATTTTGTTTCTTCTCTTTCTACCATTTCTCATTAGTAAAAGATATTTTTCAAAATGGTAAACCAACAGTATTCATCCTGCATGATTATCAAATAATTCAACTGCTACAAACAACAATTCGCACTTATTAATCAGTATCAGTCCAGAGACAGAGCTTATGTAGAGACTAGGGAGCCTACTGATATTGAATCAAGCAAGCAATGTTTTCAATGAAGGGGATAAATCCCCAGGACCTGATGGCTATACAAGCCTATTTTTCATAAAGGCTTGGGATATTATGGGAGAAGAGGTATGAAAAGCCATCAAATACTGTCAATCAGTAGATCCTCAAATTTTTTAGCCATTAAAACCGTCATCTAGTAAGCCAGAGTTATTCATGGTTATGGCATCCAAGCCTGACCAGAAGCCATAATCAAAGGCAATGAAGCTGTAATAAACTACTTACCACAACAAAAGGCTATCAAAGACTTCTAAACTGAAAAACTTCTGAAGCTATTGAATGCCACTTTTACTCCAGGTCCATAAGTAAAGAACCCAACCAGGCCTAGTGAGTTTATTTTGGGAGGCCTATGCCCCATAAAACTGTCTAACCCTCAGACTTTTTATTATTATTACATGTTAACATGAAGGGGGTAGGGCCACATATTGCCACAATATCTCAAAGATCTTGCTGCAAGGATTAATAAGTGCTTTCCATTTTGGTGAATGAGACTAAAATGCCTTTGCAGAAGGGAAATCCATTTTGCATAACCTTATGATTGATCAAAATATTGAAGCAGCTGCAGCAAGAAGAATGCTTCCCCCAGATGCCTTACGTAGGGTTGCAAAAGGCATATGACAAGGGTGTAACAGCAAATTTCTTGGTGTTGGATGGACTGGGTTTTCCTCATACTTTTTATTTGAATGGTCATGACCTCTGTAAAACTACCAGATTTTCTATTCTTGTTAGAGTTGAGCAGTGTTTTTTTTTTTTTTTTTTTTTTTTTTTGTGAGGATGATGAAACACTTCACTAGAAAGCTGAAGGAACTGGACGAGGATAAATGGTTTCACTATACCCAAAATGCAACCATGCTAAAGCTTGTTAGCTTCTCATTTGTTGGTGAGACACCCATTTATTGCAAAGTTGATGCCTATCCTATTCAAAGAATAGCGACATGATTAAATAATTTTTGGAAGCACATGGTTTAAAGGCTAATCATATATGTTTCATTTTATTTTTTTGGCTGGTGTAAATGATGCAAAGAAGGCTTAGTCATTGATGATGCTTGGATTTCAAAAGGGTGCTCCACCATTGAGATACTTGGGTGCGTCTTTGCTCTCTTCTATACTGAATACAGCTGATTGTGATGTTCTCACGGACAAAATCATTTCAAGACTCCAGAGCAGGTCTGGTAGAGTGCTTACATATGCTAGCAGGCAACTCATTATCAAAGAGTATGTTAGCTAGTATGCAAACCTCCTTGTGTAGTGCGTTGGTATTGTCTAAGAAAGATTTGAAAGATCTGCAGGGATTTTGCAGAAAGATCTTACAGTCTGGACCCTCAAATAATAGCTCAAGGAATTTGGTGGCTTGGGATACAGTTTGCACATTCCCATATGAAGTTTGGGCTTGCCATAAAACACTTCATAAGCTGGAATAAAGCTTCTTATGTAGCATTTGTGGGCTGTATCAGCTAAGAAAGAAAAGATTTGGCTCAAATACACAAATGGGTTCATCACATATACCAAAAGGGCAATTCACAGTAGAGCTTTAAGGATATAACTGACTCTTCTTGGTATTGGAAGAAATCGATGAAACTAAGAAAAGATTTCTGAGAATATCTTAATCCAAAGGCACCTGGAAACACACTACTAATAAAGTTTTCACAACAAATTCCGCTTATAAATTCCTTCATGTGCAGAAAGCAAAATTGTTGTCAGCCGGTCTGATCTCAATGGAAAGAAGTATTTCATAACACAGTTTTATAACCTGGCTCAGATCACATAGGACACCCATCAAAGCAGACTGAGGAAAGATGTAGATCTATGAAGCACGGACACTTTCTTGGACTCAACGTGTCGGTGTCCAACATGTATCGGACACCGACACGCCCCAAGTGTCCCAATGTGTTAATTTATTTTTTTCTCCGACACGTTTCAGCACTCTCCAGACATGTCTCGACACATTTTAGACACATTCCAGACACGTTCCGGACATGTCAAACACATTTTAAACATGTTTTGGACACGTTTTAAACACGTTGGACAATTTCATAATTTTTAAAATATTATGGGTATTTGGTAAATTAAAGAAGCCGTGAGGCTTTTATCCAAATTAAAAAATTGTGGCCTTTTTATTCATTAAAATTAAAAAACTCTTCCTTTCCCACATATCATGAATGACCACTCATTCACTCTTACTCCCCCCAAACTCTCTTCCTCTATTTTGTTAAATCAAAGAGTCTAGGGTTTTCGATTCTCAGATTCCATCGCCTAACTGTTGAATCGAAGAGACTCCATTGCCTAAAATAGAATGAATCCCTTTATTCTGTTGAATCAAAGAGCCTAGAGTTTTTAGTTTTCACTGCTCAGACTCCATCGACTAAAATAGATAGAAGTCAAACATAAAAGTAATATTCTCACTTTCTCACTTTTGAATACATTATTCTCGCTCTAGAATGGGATTTCGAATACATTATTACCATAATATCCGAACCTTACATTTCATTCTTCTTCCTTCGTTGTTCTTCTATCTTCCTTTCTTTCTCTCTTTTTTCTTTTCTTTTCTTTCTTTCCCTCTTTCGTTTGTCTTTATTATTATTATTATTATTATTATTATTATTATTATTATTATTATTATTACAACTACTACTACAACTATTATATATATATTAATTATTTGCTTGCTACTTTAATAGATTATTAATATGTCATCTTCTGAGATTGACACTTGTTCTCATTCACCTTATAATGAAGAAGATAGTGATAAACCTTTATAGATGTATGTTACAAGATATGACAAGTTTAATGAATGGGTGAAAAAGTATTTTGGCAATGTAATTTTTGCCATCAAAAGAAGAAAAATTTCTACACAAAGGTTTGTACTCAACTACTAAAAATACCCAATTTGAGGATTAGTTTTTGCAAAAAAGTGACATCAAATGATATAGCAAAAATGCACAAAATAAAAAATGACGCAAAAGCAAGAGCGTTAAATAATGCATTAAAAAAGGTCTCTTTGTCCAATCAAGTATCATTAGGTAGTGTAGGATATTTCCAAATCCAATCTTTAATGGGTAGCTTTACTCTATGAGAGTATGATCTAAAGAAGAGAAAGACAAATGCAAATAGAGGTACATC
This sequence comes from Nepenthes gracilis, assembly GCA_033239525.1. Classification (NCBI taxonomy): domain Eukaryota; kingdom Viridiplantae; phylum Streptophyta; class Magnoliopsida; order Caryophyllales; family Nepenthaceae; genus Nepenthes; species Nepenthes gracilis. Next base: position 2,576,031 of record BSYO01000010.1, read on the forward strand.
TTCTAATCCTATTTCGAAAGCTTTCAATAGTATAACACACCTTCTATTGTATACTAAGATTGCTAGAATGTTTTACTCTACTGGCTTGCCATTTTACTTAGTAAGGAACCCATATTATGTGAGTTTTTATACATTTGCGGAAAAAAACTCACTTTTGGACTATTTGCCAGCTGAATATAATATGTTAAAAACTACATTATTTCAACAATAATAAACTAATATTGAAAGGTTATTATAACCTATTAAAGGAATATGGAAGGAGAAAGGTGTGAGTATTATGAGTGATGGACGGAGTGACTCTCAAAGAAGGCCATTTATTAACTTTACGGCCGTAACAGAAGGTGATCCTATTTTTCTTAAGGCAGTTGATCGTTCAGGAGAAATTAAGAATAATACTTTATCTTTAATTTGATGAAGGAAATCATTAAGGAGGTAGGTTCCAACAATATTGTTCAAATGATAACTGACAATGCAAAGAATTGTGTAAGTGTCGAGCCATTAATTCATCAACTATATCCTCATATCTTTTGAACTCCATGTACAGTCCATACACTTAATCTCACCTTGCAAAATACTTGTACTACAAAGAATATGGAGAATAATCAAGTGGCATTTGATGAGTGTTTTTGGGTCATACGAATTTTCGATAATTGTTTGTTTATCAAAAATTTTATTATAAATCACTCCATACGATTGTTTATATTCAATGATTATGTTCCTTTAAAATTATTTTCAATGGCAATTACTCGTTTTGTCTTGATTATTATTATGTTAAAGAGATTTAAACTCAATAAAGCTGCACTTCAAACTTTGATTATTGGTGAAGAATGGAGAACATATAGAGAAGATGGTGTGGGGAACGCTAAATATGTAAAAGAGTTACTCTTAAATGACGTAATATCTTGGATCTCAATTTGATTTATTTTAGATAAAATTATTATTTTGGGTTACTTGGATGGATCGGATTAATGATATATTGTGAAATTTTGAAGGATAATTAGGTCAATTGGGCTGCCTCCCAAAGCACGTCGGTGCTAGCGCCTGAGCACCGATTGGATTATAAAGGAAAAGAAAATAAAAATAATATTAATATTAATATTAATATATATAGGAGGGGGAAAGAAAAGGAAAAAGAAAGAGAGGAAGAAAAAGAGAGAAGAAGAGGAAGGGAAAGGCGGTGCGGGGGTCACAGCGACCCCCGGTCCAAGGAAATTAATGTCAGGAATGGAAGCCCGACGAAACCCTCTCTGCAATTTACCCTCCATTATATGCGCTGGCATGAATGGAAGGAAAAAGACGGTAGCCGAACAGAGTGACCACCACCACCATCACCATTGCCGGAAGGAATACATGTATGAAATTAAGGCAACCAAATCCTTACTTTTTCTTTGTTGATACCGATTATTTGCTTGCATATACCGATTTTGAAAAAAATCGGCCTAATCATGGTTATTGGACAATAGGGCCAAAAACAAAGCTACAGCTCTAGCAAGGAAAAAGGAGGAAGAAGAGGAGAAGGAGAAGAGGAGAGGGTTGCGAGTAAAGGCGGAGAAGAGCCAGGGGAGGTGGGTTAAAGGAGAAGAGGAAGATATCAATGGTACATGCATGTACCGCCATCGCTACCATCACTGGAGACATCACCGTCACAGAGCTGCTACCGCTATGGCTGACACCATCTTCCGTACTAGATCACCGTCGGGCAAAGGAAACCAAAAGCACGCACAAGGGGAAGAGGAGAGAAGAAGAGAAAGGCATGGCAGAAGAGGAGGCCAAGCAACATAGAGAGAGAGCATGCGCAAAGAGGAGAGAGAAAAGTATGGTTCGGATACCTCGAAATATCCTTTTGTCAAGCCCGCTTGGTATAAGGTCGAGACAAGTATCTTCTAACCCTATTCTTCATTTATTTCTCCATTTGATGATGTTTTGTATCGATTTGGAGGTTTTCACCTCGTGTGTACACTTTTAACTAACCCGTTTGTTTTCCTTGTGCATGCATGACCTTTTTACTGGTTGTTTGAGGGTTTTGTCTTATTTCTGTTAATATTTGGAGGTTTTGTCATTTTTTGAAAAAAATGGATAATTATCAGACACTATTTATATTTATATTTATATATCTGTATGGAAATGTGTATGAAGCTTCATTAGGCCATGCATTTTTACATACATGTGCCGAGATCGTGGTCACTACCTTTGGATTTATTATTGGATATTCTAACCAACTCCTAACGGAAAAATATTTATTATTGAAAATCCCTTTTCACTGACAGGAAAGACTTGGATATAGTGACCCTCCTCTTTGAAATATTAATTAGAATTTAAAATATAGTCGGATGTCCTAATGTATTTGACAACTTAAAGAATTAAACCCAAAACGTGGGTAGCAAAATATAGTGAATAACCTTACCTAAGTGAAACAAAATATATATGTGGCCTAGCATGCTAGCCTAAACTGCATTTGATTTGGCCTGAAGTTACCGAAAGTATGTATAACTCTTTCCTCAAGTTAGTCTTTAAATAATTAGAATTCAGATTAGTGCATGCTTTGTATTTCTGCATGGATTTAGTGTTTGGATTTTAATTTGAACTTGAATTTGAAATTTGTCGATTTTATCCACAAATGGATTTTGGTATGTCTCGTACATTTGATTTTAAATATATGTTTTGATTCGGACTTTGGACTATTTGTTGCGGTGTTACTTCGACTTCTGCGCACACAATTGGATCATCTACTATTGGATTTTGCCATAGATCATGATTTGATCCAGCCTTGAATTGGACATTGGATTGGACATCTACTTGGACTTCAGTTATTGGGTTTGATGTCCGGATATATATACACGTCCTGAGAAGACTATTTTCTAATTTGATATTTGTTTTGGATTTAATATATGATTTGAATACGAGACTACCATTGAATTTTGATATCGGATTCTGTTTTGGATTTTGGATATCTATGATTTGGATTTGTGTATGTCGTCTGATTTAATATTTGATTTTAGAGCCTCCATCTGATTTATTGAACACGCTTGTTCAACATATGATACTTACTGAACTTTAAACTCACGTTTTCTATTCTATCCATTAAGATTAGAGAGCTTGGGTAACTTACAAGAGCATGGTCATAATCTGGCAACATTTCATCTAATTTGGTGAGTTATAGCTCTGTTAAGGTTTCAATTGGCATTTGATATGATTGAATTTTGGGTTGACCGAGTATAGGCCTATAGTTATATTTCGAGAATAGTTTGGATGTTATCTTATGTATTGATAATGATTATGGTAAAGTTGTCACTTTCCTTACGATGATTATAGAGCAAGTCATATTTATTGTCCAAACAGTTGTCCGACAAGGTCCTGTGTGGGTTTCAATTTGTTAGGTCCTATATATTTGGCTTGTCACACCTGAATTTTATAACTTAGCGCTATTTATTAAATTTATTTAGAATTTTAATTTTAGAAATAATAATTAATTAGACATATTAAGTTTCGGGATGTGACACGACATTTGATAGGATAAGATTGACTATAGACTTTCATTTACCGGTCCTATTTATGATATGCTTAAGGCTTGTGACATGACCAAACGTTGTCTTCATTTAGTATACGACATGTGGGATATTATGATTGAAAATGTGAAGATTGCAATATATAAGTATGAAAAAAAGCGGATGTAAGAATTATCCACATTTTATGATGTGGTGTACAACATTTTTATTGATCAATGGAGCAAAAACAACACCACGATTCATTGCATGGCCCATTCTCAAAATTCAAAGTAATTAAAGTACTATAATTTATTACTTTTGTATTATCTAGCTGTATATTCATTAAATAAAATTGAATTTAAATCTAACAATTTATTTTTTATTATTAAATTTGTAAAGTACTATAGTGATCAATGGTTTAGTAAAATGCCAAATAGTGTTCCTCCACACAAAGACTTAGAAATTTCTCAAGGAAAGATGAAATGTATGAAAATACAATTTCTTGATTCGAAAGATCGAGTTAAGAACAACATAGAATTTGCTAATTTTTCGTCAAGGATAAATCAATTTACAAATATTGATTCTATTAGTGATCATTATAGCATGGATCCAAAAAACTAGTAGGCTATTTATGGTCCAGGTGCGCCTTTACTTCAATCTTTAGCTTTATAAAGTTATTTATGCAACCATCTTCGTCATCACGTTGTGTGAGAGAAATTGGAGAACTTACACCTTTGTCCTTTCATTGAGAAGGAATAAAATGACTACAAAATATACCAAAAATTTAGTTTTCATTCATAATAATCTTTGCCTACTTTTAAGGAGAAGTCCACAACACTTGCAAGAGAAGAGTAAAATGTGAGACATTTGTGAAGATGTATTTGATTCATTCAATAATATTAGAGAATTAGAAATTACACAGCTCTCATTGAATGAGTCGAAGTTAGAATGTGTTGGTTTTACCGATAATGGTGATGAAAATGGAGACAATGAAGAATATATAGTCGTGAAATCTTAAAAATAATATACTTTTTATAATTAAATGTCATTAATATTTTATATTTATTCATTTTAAAAATTATATCAATATTATTGTCCTTATATGAATATATACCCCTTTTCTTTCTATAATTTTTTTGGTATAAGATTTGAAAAAATATATATTTTTTATTTCACATTTATTATAAAATAGAAGTATTTATCAATTAAAAAAATATAAACCATTATTTTAGTTTACATATATCCAGCGTGTTATGTCCTTGATTTGTGAAAAATAGCATGTCGACATGTCAGAATCTTGTTATGTTTGTGTCCCGTGTCAGTGCTTCATAGATGTAGATTCTTGTTGACTATATTATGTAGCCATGTGCACCCCTTTTTTCTTTCAATGCTGCTGCTCTAATCAAACTTGGAGTAGCATCACTAAATGAAATATCGGTCGATATATATAAGTATCAAGGTTCCTAATACAAATATTCCCCAAAGTGCGGTCCAATGTCGCCAGATTGGTGATATCGTGATATATCAACTAATATTTGCCTGTCAATTTACGAACTGTAGAAAATTTCTTGATATTTTTTTGTTAACATACAATTCGTAAAAATTTTTTTACTTCTAATGTATCCCTTCAAAAGAGTTGGTACAAGGCAAGGCCCCTCAATTATGGTGCAACAATATACGTGATCTGACAAGGAATGCATAAAGCTATATGAGGTTTTCAAAGGTATTACAAAGGGTTCAGATGCTGTAATTGCCTGCATAAAATGGAAGTCAAAATGGATTATAGATGTTAATTCTTCTAAATGCTCTCAATTGAGAGTTTCTTACATTAAATAGAATATTTCTTGAACCAATTACAATATATTACAATTTTACATATTCTTAAATTACAGGCCTAATTATAACAATCATAATCACTTATAATAAATTAGAATAATTTAATTAAGGTAAATATATACAATATATAAATAAAAGGTATCCTACAAATCCAAAGAAATCAAGTATTATATTTGAATGACATGGCCCCCCAAATTGATGCCAACCAATCAAGAAACATCAATTTGTCTACCATGAAATAATATCATTGGCACAAAAGAGTTCTAGTAAAAACATCCGCTATTTCAAGAAGAGAAGAGATGTGCGGAAGAGTGATCACATGTCAATCAAGCGATATACGGGTATAATGACAATCAACCTCAATATATTTTGCATTTATAAAAGATATAATGTGGGGCAATTCGAATAACACTAATGTTATTAGCATGAAAAGCGGCTGGAGTAAGCTGGGCAACGCCAAGTTCCCATATTAAACCATGAACCAAACAATTTCCGAGTAAATTGAAAACATGGTATGTTACTCTGACTCAAATTAGGATTTTGATACTTGAGTTTACTTTTACTCTTTAAAGAAATAAGAATATTGCCAATAAATATGTACTAACCAATATTAGAATGACAATTATCAGTACAATCTATCCAATCAGCATTACTGAATCTCTATAAACAATGGGAATTCTTAGCTGAAAAGAAAAGTCCTCGACCCAAAGTACCTACTAGGTAATGAATGATCGGTTTCATCGTTGCAAAGTGTGAGTGCTAAGATGCCTATATAAATTGACTTACAAGACTGCAAAAGAGATAAGGTTAAGTAATTATTAAATAATTCAAGCTTCCTACCAATTACTAATATATAGATAGATCAGGTAGCAAGTCTCTGTCTTCCTGTCGGAGCTATAAATTAACCTCTATCAGTGTAAGAACAAAGTTTTTGTCTTGAAGACCGACCAACGTAATAAGTTCCTGTGTATACTCGTGTTGATGCAAAAAACTACCAATAGGAGTATGCCATAATTGAAAACTAAGAAAATACTATAGCAAATCAATGTCATGTAGGTGATTATGTAACTACTCAATTAGCCAATGGTCAAATCCAATTATAACAATATCATCAAAATAGACGAGAAGAATAATAATTCTAGTAAAAGGTCTTGCAAAAAAAGGGGGAAGAATCATACTGACTCTGATTAAAGTCAAACTCAAGAAGATAGGTATAAAAATTTTCAAACCAAGCTTGCAATGCCTATTTTAAACCATATAAAGAATGGTTTAACTTACACATTTCAAAGGAACAATGAGCGAAAATGTCAAAAAATAAAGTCATGTAAACTTTTCCCTTTAGATCCTCATGTAAGAATACTTTTTTGACATCCATCTGTTGAATCAGCCATTCTTTCAAAGTAGTAATGGCCACAATAGTATATATGATAGTCATTTTGGCCATTGGTGCACAAGTTTACTCATAATCAATACTGTATTCCTGTTGATTAACAAATGCAACCAAATAAGCTTTATATTTGTACATAGAGCCATGAGACCGTGGTTTAAGTGGACATACCCATTTACATCCAATCGGTTTGATCCCAAAAGGACACTATACAATATCCCAAGTATGGTGATCTTGAAGAGCCTGCAACTCGTCTTGCATACCTTGTTGGCAACACTTTTGAGTAGAGGTTTGAGAGTAAGTTCAAGGTGCAAGAGTAGTATCCAAAATTGGCTAGTGAGCTATATGAGAAAAACTATACCTACTGGAAGAATGAATAATCCGAGTGGACCATCGAGGTTGAAGTATAGCAGAATCAAATGTCAGTTCTAGATCAAGAAGAGGATGTAAAGGACATCACTAATACACGAGTTCAAGTTTAAATTGGTGACTCAAATCAAGCAAGTCATCAAAAGTCAAAAGAATGGCAAAAATGGATTCATTTATAATATGAGACTAGAAGTAAGATAGTTTTTCAAAGAAAACAAAAATAATGAAATTTGTTTGTATCGGCATCAAAACAAACAAACCCTTTGTGTGTATTGTTATATCTGAAAAATGCGCACTTCACCATTTGAGGTTCAAGTCTACGACATTAAACTGAAAGAAAGTGGACAAAATAGACAATGAAATGTATGCAGAGAATGATAGTCGGGTAAAATTCCAAACAAACAATATTATGGGGAATCATAATGCAAGATTTAGAAGGATAAGTGATTAATCAGATATACAATTATAGATAAAACTTCTACCTAGAATTTAGGAGGTACAGATAATTTGATTAACAAGATACAAATAATATCCAGAAGGTGACAATCTTTGAGTTCGGCAACCCCATTTTGTTGGGAAATGTAAGGATAAGAATATTAAGATAGAATACCTTTTGTGTTCAAATAATCCTAAAAAAACTTAAGACATATATTCCCCCAGAGTCTAAACATAAGATTTTAATACATATTGAGAATTATGTTTCGAAATAAACAGTAAAGGATTGAAATACAAGAAATACTTCATCTTTAAAATGAAAAAAATATATCCAAGTGAAGTGGCTATAGTTATCAATGAACGTCATAAAGTACTTGTAGTTAGTATAAGAAGTAATCGGACTCATACCCTATATATCGATATGAACAATCTCAAAGCTTCTGGGCACATTGTTACTATGCAAAGGAAAAGGTGAAAACTTACTTTTACAAAGCTTACAAGAAATACATTTGCTTGGCTCCGAAAGAAAAGAATTTTTATTGTTTAAATGACCATATCTCGTATAATAATTCAAAATACTAAAATTGGGATGTCCAAATCTTCTATACCATAAATTAGTATTATTTGTGATAATAGTACAAGTAAAAGAAACGAAAGTAAGAATAGGAAACTGAAGAGGAAATAAACATCCTACTTTATATCCCTTTATAATTACCTTCCTCAACGCTTGATCTTGCACAAAATAACAATTACAATCAAATTAAATTTCACTGTTATTATCAACCAATTATCCAACAAAAATCAAACTCGTAAAGAATTTTAGGAATACAAAAACATTATCGAAGGCAGATTCCAGATTTCTAACTACGGCAATGGGAAGATAATTGCCATTGGCTACCTGAAGATATTACTCACACTTATACTTACGAACATTATTTAAAGCATCTGTAGTACCTGTCATATAATTTGATGTCGATGAATCAAATAATCAAGCATAAGTAAGCAATTTTTGCTTATCTTGTAGTTCAAGAGTAGAGAAAGTAGAAGCCATCATTTGTTGTACTATCTCATGAGTGAAAGAAGGTGCAGGAATAATAGATATTTGTATTGAAAGAGAAGGCACACAAGTTGAAGCTGAGTGGACATTGGTGTGAAAGGCTAGGGCTTGTCTATTTTGAGGTTGAATGCTACAATCTTTAATAATATACCCCTCCTTTTTATAATGATTATAGAATTTCTCACTACAATTCTTTACAATATGTCCACACTTTTACAGCTATAGCATTGGATTTGATATTTGAAATTTCCTTATCGCTAAACAGCATATGCCAAGTTAACCAACTTGGAATGTGTCATATCCTGTCCCATGTTAACGTAAGTGGCTAGACGTTACTCTTCTCGAAGAATTTCTTCCAAGCATATATCAAGAAATGAAATAGGACTGCAATTAAGAAGACTAGCATGAATATACTCAAATTCAAGTTTCAGGTTTATCATAAGCTAATCTCTTAAACTTTCCATATAAAATTATTACAGTGCCATAAGAGCCTACTTATGAGCTTTAGAATGAACAATCCTAATATATGCGCTCTATAAATTAAAAAATCCAGCATATAATTGTTTAACAAAAATATCATCTTCTCTAAAGTTAGCAATTTCTAATTTCAATTAAAATTTCTGAGTATTATTTTCTTTGTTATAGATACGTCGGAGCTAATCCCACATTTCCTTAGCAGTCGTGAAGCATTAAAAATCATTTACCATATAACATAATGCAACTATTTACTCTCCCATTGATTACGTTCTTTTATTTCATAGGGCTATAAATAAACCATCTAAATGACTCCAAAATTATTTTCCCTTTTTGAATATTTTAAATTGAAACTCCTAGACGAAATAATTTTTTCCATTAAAACAAATAATAAAATTTCCTCCCAATATTATAAATTATAAGTAAGGAAAGAAATTTGGACTTTGGTCGGAAATTATCTCACAAACAAGGTCACGTGATATCCTCAGCCTCCTGTCTTCACAAGAGGCAAAAAAGTGGAAAACCTTAGAAACCGAAAACAAAAATGCACTAAGCCGCAGGTCAAATTCAATTCTGCCCCAAAATCGAATCAGAAAATACTAAGAACACAGATTGATTCTACTCACAAATTGACTTCTGAATTCGAAGGATAGTGGGTCAAAGGAAATCTAATACAAACTCATAGGAAACAAATATTACCCACGCAGTTGGAAGTCTTCTTCTCATCTGTTGCATTGAATCAGAGATTTGAAATGATTCGAAAATAAAGCAACACTTGCACCAAGATAGAAAATTGATTAAGTTGAAGTTTGAGACCGAATTTGCAATATAAAGAGGAACTTTTGTGCATGATGAGAGCTGAATAGACTTCGGGAAGGAAACAGAGCTCAAGATCTTCACACATGATCACCCCAGTGGTAAAGAAAGTGCAAAAATTCTTTGGGAAGAATTTTCCACACCAAGAAATCACCCCAATCTCAGTCCTAGTGGCTCAATCAAGATGTTCAACACTTGAATGGTTTAGTATAATCTACTAAACCCTAAAAAAAACTGAGCTGAAATCAGCCAGGAAAGCTAAGAAAGCCAAGGAAATGAAGCATGAGTGAAGCAAAAGGTTTAGAGGTGTGGCTCTAATACCATATCAATTGTTCTGAATACTCTTAATTAAAAGTTTCTTCTCATTAAGTAGAATATTTCTTGCTCTAATTACAAAGTGTGACAATTTTACATCTTCCAAAATTACAACCCTAATTTTGACAATCATAATTAATTACAATAAATCAGAATCATCTTATTTAGATAAAAATATACAATGTATAAATAAAAGATATCCTATGAATCCAAAGAAATCATGTATTATATTTGATTGACAATAGAGTCTATATTGAATGACAGACTTTTGCCGAAGAAGTAGAGTGGCTTTCTGAACTTTTGTAATTGATATCTTTTTTTGGGCAAATTGCTTTGCCACTGTCGCATTATTTATATCAATATTGATTTTGGGTTCTTTGACTCGAAATTTAAATATTTGACGTGGCAATGAATTCCATTACTTAAACCAAACCCGACCAAACAAAGCTTTTTTCCACTAAGTGGGTCAATAGAACACACATGCCAAAAAAGTTGGGACAGCTTTCATGGAACAAGTTTCAATGAAAAGAGGGAGCAAGGAAGTAGAGCGAGAGGGACAGAGGGAAAAGGGCAGGCTGACCAGGCTGCCACCTCACATACAATGGAAACGCTGCACAAACACACTGTGCACTATTCATCTGAAGATAAAAGCCCTACTTGTAAGGATGGCAGATCATTGAGAATCATGGTTTATAGAAGCTTTATTCTCTTACTCCTATGCAATTGATCTAGCAGGTTGAGTGAAGGAGAACTGGTGGGCTCACAAGCAGGAAGAATAATCAAAATGTCCTGAAAGTGAAGCATGACCTTGATTTACAACTAAATACTAGACAAATTTAACTATAATCCTGTAGATGAAAGCAATGTCTTACTAACAATTTGAGGGAAGTTGCACAAAAAAGGGAAACAGCTTTTTCAGTAGGCTTTCTTTGCAATTGTAATCACTCTGTGGTCTGCGCAGAAGAGCTGGACAAGTATCGTATTTCCAAACAATATTTATGGATTCATTACTTGGTTTACCTGAATGACATGGGAAGTTTCCAGGTAAAACTCTCTGAACCAAAGAAAACCAAGATCGGTCAAAGTTCCAATTGTCACTGTAGAGAGCACAAGAGCCAAGATTAGTTACAATATGATTAATAGCAACCAAAAATTATATGAGAGAGAGAACAGCAGTACTGCAACAAGGACAAAGTGCTTCCAAGCTTCAAGAAACTAAGTTGAACAAACAGAGCATAAGGCATAACAATGAATGTGAAAGTAGCAGCACAAAGGCAGACAAGTGTTTCCTGTGTAAGTGCACAATGCTTTTGCAAAGTATTTTTTCAAAGGAAAAATTCCTATGCAATTAGATGATATCACCAAATCACCGATTTTAATTAAAAAAAGTATGACTGTGGAAGAATGTGATGGCACTGAGGAAAAATCACAAGAAACCAGCAAACTGCAGCTAAGTCATGCCATTCATGGTGATCACACAAGGTCATTCAGTAAAGGCACTGAAAGAAGGTAACATATCAGATATTGACAAATAGCAAAAACACTGTACATTCAACAGTTTTGCAGTCCCGTGAAAGATAAAGCCATTCTCTGCACTATATCCCTTTATCACAGTAGAGATTGTGAATACTCATGAAAGGTCTGATTGTCTTTTTTCCTTCTTTGATAGGAAAAAGAAATTGAAAATTAAAGAGATATAGGAAGTAAAACTAGGAGATTAAGGCATCCTTTAAAAATTTTAGCATAAATATGAAATTTCAATAGAATCTACTCTCAGTATCCCACCAGAGCAGAAAGAAAATTCATCTGAGAGAGATGGAGTTAAGGAGAAAATAAATAGAGATACACATGCTGATGAAGAAACAAACCTGTATAGTCCAGAACAAGGAGAAAAAAGCTAAGCTTGTAAAAGAATGTTTCCATCTGTTTCAGATCATCAACAGGGATTTCTGAGCTGCTATTGCCAAAAAGGCCACCAGGCTTCCTTAAGTTTCCACCAGATACCACTTCATATATAAGAAACTGCAAGCAATGAACCTGAAAGAGAGCTTGGGGTGAAGCAAACGGAAGCAAATAAAACTTATCAAAATAACAAACTATCTTCTGTAACTAATATATACATAAAGCCAGATTGAAACTATTACAAGAAAATTTCATGTTCAAGAAAGTAAACAAAACCAAGAATAATTCCTATGATGCATAGTCACCAACAAGAGTTAATCTTTTAAATAAGCTTTACTAAATTGATCGCTTATCTAAATAAGAATATAATATATTTTTCCCACTTGATGCAGTGCACAGCCAACTAGGCCGGCTGGCCAGATAATGAAGTGCACAGCCAGCTAGAGTAGAGTTGCTTTGAATAGCAAGGATCTCTTGAGAAGATATGTTGCTGTCATATTTTGGCAGGTAGTTGTCTTTTGGCTAGGCAATACTGTCTTATTTAATGCTTTGGCAGTTGTCCTAATTAATTCTCTTGAAAAGGTGTTCATGGAAGAATGTGTTAGGCATGTAGGCTTTAATTTTTGTTACTATTATCCTGTATTTATTCCCCTTATAAGGCTTCAACAAAATTCAGAATATAGACTTAAGAAATATATATTTTGTGAAGCGTGAAGCTCACTTCCTTCCATTCTGGTGCTTTTGTGTTTGCTCTCCAATTTTCTATTCCTCATACCCGATTCCTTCATCATTTGGTATCAAAGCCAGTGTCAACATTCTCCCTTGGTTGTATTCTGATTTTCCCATGGCAACGTGTTGAGTTAGAGGGGAACAACAACCGAATGGGTAGGAATGATGGAGAAGATGAACTTCAAGCACTTCAAACACAGGTTGAAGAACAAACCTTTCATCTTAAACATCAAGAGGCTCACAGTGGGCATGGTGGCTCAAGTCATGGGTCTTTTGATGATAAAATCGACATAAATCCTGTTGTCAACTGAGTAGAGTATTCAAAAGGATTCCTTTTGAGATTTTGATTAAATCAAGATTGACTTGCCAGAATTTAGGGTCGTTTTGGCCTGAATAATTTCTCGAATAGCTTAGTGCCATAGAAAAGTCTATGATTACAAGGTAACCTAGAAAATCAACATGAGAAGCATGTTACTATCAGGGTTCATGGCAATGCTTCAAAATGGTGAGATTGAACTCGGGAGATGAGGCTTTGCAAAGGAAAGCCAAATATTTCTTTATGGAAGAAAATGAAATCTAGGCTTAAAGAAAATTTTCTCCTGGTATGTTTTTCTCAAAAAGTTTTCCCTCAATTTAACAATATCTGTCAATTAATAGTGTGATGGAGTATATCAAAAATTTTTTTTAAATTATGGCCCACAAATGGTCTTCACAAAAATGAAGAGCAACTTGTGACAAGGTTCAGTGGTAGATTATGAAATCTTATTTGTGATGAAGTAGAGATGCACCAGTTATGGAGGCTTAATCATGCATATTGACTAGCCTTAAAAATGGAGGCTAGGCTCTCTCATGGAGGTAAGAAGTTCTTTGAGAATCATAACTCTTATCCTCCAAAAGGTGAATCCTCGTATGGTGGTGGTGCCCCTACTTCTCAAGGTTCTTCCCAAGAAGGTTCAAACTCAGCACCTAAAACTAATGCTAGAAACAATTTTACTCATACTAGAAATCCCAATGCTTGTTTAAAGTGTGGCCAAGTTGGCCATCAGTGCCATAATTATTCAAAAAAGGCAAGAAGACACTCATGCCGACCTTGTTAATAGTGAGGAACTTTAAGGCCTTGATGACCCAAGGTAACCTATAAATGATGGAGAAGAGGAGATTGAGCAAGTAGTTGTTATACTGAAGGAAGGAGGAAGTCTTGCGATCCAAAGGGTTCCCTCTACCCCAAAAGGCCAAATCAAAAGAAGGTTTACTAAGTTCCAATATTTTTAAAAATTGGTGCAAAACCCCTGGCAAATTATGTACCGTTGTGATCAATAGGGGAGATACAAAAACATTGCCTTGCAAGAAATGGTGGACAAAAACAAGCTTCAATCGAGCCATGTCCAAGGCTATATCAATTTGTGTGGCTTAAAAATGGCAATGAAATAAAGGTTAGTTACTAAACATTGTCTAGTTTCATATTCTATCAAGAAAAATTGTCAAAATAAAATATAGTCTAACATGGTTCCTATGGATATGTGCCATATACTCCTAGGGAGGCTATAGCAATATGATAGGAGTTTCATCCATGACAGTCAGAAGAATACATGTATCTTTAGGATGGGAAATGTTGAGATTACTCTTTTACCATGTTAAGAAAAGAAACCTCACAAATCCTTACGAAAGAAGTACATGCACGACGACTAGTAAATCATCGAGTATGATCAGTTGCAGATCCAAAAGGACTTATCTTACACCAAGGAGCCAGTGTGGATTACACATCGACGGGATAATATTTTGCATTCTAAGGTCATACAACTCATTAAAATCATCTGGAATCATCAAGACGAGGGAGATGCAATTTGAGAGACCTCGGCCGATATGCGAGAGAAGTATATGCAACTGTTTGAGGATTGATGTGAATTTTTTAGAATAAAAATTGTTTAAGGGATAGGTTGTAACATCCCAAATGTTTCCGGTTTAGATATTTTATGTATATATTTTCTATGATATTTGTGTGATTAATTTAGCCATAATTTTATTATGGCAATTAATTTGATAGTAAATTAATAATTGAATTGGGCCTCATAGGGATGGATGTTAGTACTTGGACTTGCCATTCTTTGTTGGCCGATTTCGTGTGGACTTTCACATTGGATTATTATAAAAAACTTGGCTTGATAAATCTTACGGGACCCTCTTAGTATATAATTAAGCTATAATTGAGATAATTATATTAAGTATTAAAATTTTAATTATGGACCTTTCATTCTTGGCCAAATTAGTGGATAATCAAATACGACATTTTGGTAATGAGAGAAAATTAAATTTGGATAACTTTACCACACTAAATAAATTAAAGATTTGTTTTAATTTGGAGAATTTGAAGCATGAAGGCAAGGATATTTTAGTATTATGTGAATCAAGTGATTCGTGGCAAGTGACTACAACAACCAACTGAATTAGAGATCATATTTTAAGGCCACAAGTTAGATGTAAACAAGCACTAAATGGCTAATTCAGGCAATAAATTTTGGTAACTTATGGCCTAAATATGTTAGCAAAAGACTTACCAAATAGGCTTTCATTAAATAGGAAACTTTCTTTTTCTATTCAAGCTTGTAGATTGAAGATAATAATTTAGCAAAGTAATTAGAGATACTAAATATTGCCTCGGCTGAGTGAGTAAATTAAGAGCAAGAATTTATTTTTAAAAATCTAGAAAATATTATAATTAATTTGGATTAAAAGACTCGGAGAGTAATCTAGAAATCCTAGCCCCCTAGCTTGACTTATTTTTTTGGGAGGTTCTTCGCTTATTTACTAAGGTATCTCAGCTGAAATTGCATATCTGGGGCAAAGATTTAAATTTGAAAAGATAGATTAGGAAGGAACTAAGAAAAACACTAGTTTACCTCATCAACCAAGTTGCCACCTATTCAAGTCAAAACCTAATATTAGTGAATTATTCCTTAGCTATAATTTAGGAAAACGGCAGACCTTAAGGAGGAATGAAACAATTTTTTTAAATTGAAATTTTAAAAGAAATTGATGGGAAAAACAACCTAAATCTAGTGGCCTTATTAAATTAAAACCGTAGAGCCTCTCCTATTCTTCTATTCTTCCCTTGCTGTTTCATTAAGTGAGAAGAGAGGAAGAGAGAAGTGGATGAGGATCTAAGTAGGAGGCCAAGAGAAAACAAAGAGAAAAGAAGGAAAGAAGATAAGCTTGAGGTAAGTGTTCCTGTGACCAATTCTTAATTATTTCTTGATAATTCTTCTCTTGTAATACCTTCAAATCTAATCATGAGAAATCATAAATCCATGTTATAGTAATGTTATTGCCATGTTAGGATAATTTTTTTGTGCAAAATATTCATGTTAGAATCAGCATTTGAGTGCAGTTCGAAAAAGCATTTGCACACCGGCTGCTTATAGTCAAAGCATTTGGACACCATTCAAATGCTAGTCTGTGTTTCTGCTATACATGCTTTGCATGCTAGATTTCCTAATGATATGACAAATATAGTTTCATGTTATGCATATTATAGATATTTTAATTAGTAGAATGGGTTCATATTGAGTTATACTCGTACTACTACTTGCAAACATAATTTAAAATAAAATTTACAACTAATGTTCAACTACTATACGAGGCAATGTTCAAAAGCCGGTCTATGTTTGGCCTGATTTCATGGATTTGAAGGATCTGATTGCTATCATGATACGTGACCACATATTTATGATAATATGACATGTTGTAGATCTCTTAAGTGTACAATAGGTCATGTTGGTAGTATGAAGAGGTTCATGATTGATTTTTCATGGCAACATAGATGATTGAGACCTATTGTTAGAGGCGGCGTTCAAACACTAGGCAGTTGCTTGGGAGATTTTGTGGATCCAAGGGGTCCAAACTTGTTCACTTGAGAATTAGTAGTTAATAAGTTGTTATAAGACTTTAAGGATAGGATAACAGCTTGATCGAGGTTTAGCTTTGTTTTACATAGTAGTGAGTGCTTGGTGTTTGAGCGTTGTGCAAGCTCACATTTGAACATCAAGGGGGAGTTTTGAGAACAAGTTAATCTTAGGTTGAGACTTAGGTTTAGGATTCCAGATTGGTATTAAGTCGTGGAGGATGTTGGGAGCCTTAGTGAGAGGTGCCACGTGGAGCACATGGTTACTCAGACCGATGTCCTCAATTCTTCATTGTTCTTGAGTTCATTTGCATTATCCTTGAATTCATGTACGTATAATTTATCGACATTTCATTATTACATAAAGGGCAACATACAAATACTCTTAAGATATCCAAGCGAACAGAAATCCATAAGATCTTAGGGTAATTTGCACTTTTTTGATATTTAAACCATTTCCGGCAGTTGAGGTTGATTGATCTTGAATTTGGATGCTTACAGCATTGTGAGTAGAGTGTGGTATCCGTAAAATCACTAGCAATGGGCATCACAAGCTGGTATATGACATGCTATGAGTGCAGCCTCCTGAAAGACTGTAAGGGTAGTTGTATACCATAAATACCTGGAATCTCGTGGTACTTATCCAGTTGATGAAGACGTAATGCATGGCATTTAGTTTATAGTAGCAGAATAAAATCAATGAGGATTATTGTTATCACAATAGTCGTGAGCTCGTGTTGACTTAGATTTCCAAAAAATTCATAGGAGGAGCTTAGTATCTAATATACTTGTAGAGACCTTGTAGTATATTGATTGAGATTCATTGAAATCCGATGTACATCCTTCAAAATATTGTGATTACTTTTTAAATTGACATCGATGATGTTATTTATTAACATCATTTATTGAGCTTCCCTTGCTGTTGCCATTTATTAATATTTATTGTTATCTGAAAATTGTTATTATTTTATATACTTTGCATATTGTATTGTGCCTTAAGCATTTATTGACAGATGAGTTCTTGAGATAGCTTGATTACCATTGTCGTTGACTTCAGTTGAAGTACTTGCTAGATATTTGGATCACCATTGTTGTTTCTTTCTTCCAAAGTAGCGTGGTTGATGGCGTTGGCCGATGGTAGAGCTATAAGGATAATCATGGATCAAGAGTTGTAAGAGAGCCTAGCTTGGAGCGTTTTATTTTTATTGTTGAGATACACTTAGATACAGTTTATGTTCTTATGTTAGATTCAAGGTTGTTTTTCTCTCATAGTGTTTTAAGTATATCAAATATTTTAGACTTTAGCGGTCATTTTTATCACGTATGGTGTAATATCATTGATGATTTCCTGAGATTGATGGCTTTCCATGTCGTTGAAACAAAGGACAGCCTCGGATCGTGATCCGGTTACCACATTCCATCTTTGTCGTTGCTAATCATTTCTCTAAGATGGTTCATTTAATTCCTTACAATACGACTATGGATGCTTCTTAGACTGCTAATCTCTATTTTAATGAAGTTGTGAAACTTTTGTCCCTAAAACAATTGCCTCGGATAGAGATGTCAAATTCCTTAAACGTTTTTGGAGATACTTATAGAATAGGATCAGCGCTAACATCTATTATAGTGTGCTTATCATCCTCAATTAGGCAGACAACCGAAGTGACAAATAAGACTAAAGAAAATTTGCTTCAAACATTATCGGCAAAGAGGCCCAAATGGGACCTGATTTTCCCACAAGCGGAGTTTTTTTTATAATTATGTTGTGAATTGCTCTACCAAAATGGGTCCATTTGAAGTTTTGTATGGGGAATCACCACTCCACTATCAAAATCCATCCATGGTAAAGCCCTATATTTTGTATATGACTTATGATGTCATTATTATAATTTTGGGTCTATATGAAAATAATTATATAATGAAAAATTTGCCAAAAAAAAAAAAGTCGAATTTAAAGATCCAAAATTGGTGCCTGATGCACACTCATGAGTTCAAGCGATATGTGCATGCCCGAGGAGCACCTCTGGAACTCTCAAACGTGTTTCAGGCAAATTGTATGGTGCTTGATGTGTGCCTTGCGGCACATGTGCGCAATTTTAATAGATTAGTTGGCACCTAAGCCATGCCTAATGCGACATTCGTGCATGGATGAGATTTTAGTACGGCACACTGTGGCCCTCACGCGCCAATTGGATTATAAAAGTACACCTAAGCGCCAATTGGATTATAAAAGTGCACCTACATGCACTATTTGTCATTTCAGTCAATTCCGTAGGAGAAAGAGAGAGAAAGAAGAGAAGATAAGGAGGAGAAGAGCGAATGAAAATGAAGGAGATTTTGGAGTTTTTAGGAGCCAAATTTGTCAGATTGAAAAATTAAGATAAGTATTTCTGAATCTGATCTTTAGTCAATTTATAAATCCCTTGATTTTATCTATGTTTCTATTTGAGATGCATGCATGAGACCACTTTACCTCCCGATTTTGAGTGTTGTTGCATGTATATGGTTTTGCTGAAGGTTTTGAGGTTTTGCTTTGATTATACTGAATATTTGACGAGTGAGTTTGTTATGTACAAAATAAGTGAGTATTTGAAGCACTATATTCATGTATAAAAATATTTGCAAAGGAAAAGTTATGAAATCTTGCATTTAGACCTTACATGTGATAATCTATGTAAATGCTTCGGACCAGACTCTATTTTGTTATTTACTTTGATATTTGTAATTTTTCACAATGTGAAAAGTTTTGTATTTGTATATCCTCGGAGTGAAAATTTTGCACTTTTCCTACAGAGAAAAAATTTTAGATATTTATTATAGAGTTCCTCGATTTGGTACTTTTATTGAAAACCATTGTAAGAAATTGAATGAAACAATATATTCAGACGTCCTAATATATTTAAATAGACTTGAGAGTTGCACCTATCATTCACTGGGGGCAAAAGAAAGTGGTGCTTGACCCTATCTATAGGAAGTAATATATAAATGGCTAACCTACAAATCTAAATAGTAGTGATTTAGTCTAAGGTTATCAGGAATACATGTAACCATTCCTCAAAACTAGTATTTCGATCCTTGATTCTCAGATTTTAGCATGTTTTGAATTTTTAATATTTTACCTACATTTGATTTGATATTTGAGAAGTCTGACCTTTGAGATTTACAATATTAGATTGATATTTGAATTTATCCAATTTTCATGCTTTGTACTTTGAGACTTCTAGATTTGTGAGATTTGTACATTTGAGCTTCTAGACAATTTCATACATTTGGACTATTTGGTATTCATATAAAAATACAAATTTTACATACGAAATCATATTTGAACATTTGTTAATTAGATATTTGATACATTTGGATATTAAACACGTTTGAATTTTTACATATGTTTTATTGTTTTCGCTCATTCGTTCTAAGTTATGAACCTGTATGATTTATTATATATACATTAATACTTGTTGAGTTTAAGACTCATAATTTGTCATGTTTCTAACCCCTTTTAAATTAGAGGGCTTGAAGATTTGTATGATTCAAAGAAGATATCTAAAGATTTGGTTATTTCATGTTGGCATTTAGATTTGCAATTGGTTTATATTTGGATTTTTTATTTGAGGTTTGTTGTATACCTTTGTTATTGTGATCTGTTTATATTTGGGATGATTTGTATCGGTAGGATTTTTTCAAGTCTGATTGTTTGTTGAATATTTATTCAACACTTTTCTGAGCGAGTTTATTTAGGTTTTTGATCGGGTTTCTTATTATATGTTTTGGAGACCAAACAAGGTCAGTTTGGTCACATGCAATGCCCGTTATGATTTGTGGACTTTTATAGCTTGGGGTTTTGGGTTCGTTCACATCCGACACAACTTTGGGCCTGTAGTCGGATCTTTGTATAATTCAGGTAAAAAAACAAAATTTGGTTTTGAGATGTGACGTCCTTGGCTAAGAGGGTCAAAGATTTTGTACCATCCATAGCCAAAGTTTATCAAGAGAATAGAAAAGACGAGAAGAAAGCAATACAATGTACGAAAAGGCAGTCAATGCTAATTCAGCAGGTTATGATTTTCAAGAAAGAAGATCTTTTATGGGTCTTCTTAAAGAAAAAAGAAGTCTCCTTTGGGCAATTACAACAAGCTCAAAGAAAAAAAAAAAATTGGTCCTTGCAAAATTCTTAAAAAAATCAATAACAATGGCACAAAATTGAACTTCCTCCACATATCAACACTCATTCAACTTTCAATGTGTACGACTTATTTCAATACTATGGCAAACTATAGAAAAACTTACGAACAATATCACTTTCACCCGGGGAGGATGATGAAGTGCACGGCCGGCTAGGCCAGCTAGAGAATGAAGTCCACGGCTAGTTAAAGTAAAGGTGCTTTGAAAAACAAGGATCTCTTGGGAAGATATGTTGCTGCCTTTTTTGGTGTGTTGTTGTCTTTTGGCTTGAAAATATTGTCTCATTTAATGCTTTGATAGTTGTCCTAATTAATTCTTTTGTGAATGTTTTCAGGGAAGCATGTGTTAGGTGTGTAGAATTTAATTTTGGTGACTATTACCTTGTATTTCTTCCCCTTATAAGGCTTCAACAAAAATCAAATTACACACGTTAAGAAATATATGTTACAAAAGCTTAAAGGTCATTTTCTCCCTCTCTTGTTGTGTTTTCAAGTTTGCTCTTTTTGATTTTCTAAGCCTCTTACCCAGTTCCTTCATCACCACTCAAAAGTACAAAAGAATATATGGTTTTCATTTGAAAAAGAAACAAAGGGAAGAAGCAGTTAACAGTAGAAAATATATGTTATGCTTGAATCATACGAGAATAACATATGATGGAAGAAATACAAGTATTATAACATAGAGGGTGCTCTTTGCATGGTTTAGAATCTTCACTTGCACACAGCCAAGTCCTGTATGCAACAAAGAGGAGG
Organism: Nepenthes gracilis; assembly: GCA_033239525.1. Taxonomy (NCBI): domain Eukaryota; kingdom Viridiplantae; phylum Streptophyta; class Magnoliopsida; order Caryophyllales; family Nepenthaceae; genus Nepenthes; species Nepenthes gracilis. Next base: position 2,597,668 of record BSYO01000010.1, read on the forward strand.
AGGAGCAGCCTTTCACCCCTTCATTTTCTTTTCATTTTTCTTAGTGATCAAGGATGTTCTGGCAGAAGAACAGAGGCTTCACCCTACCATTAAAGCAATCATAGAAGTTAATAATCAATGGGCATCTGTAGGGACCTGCAAAATGGCAATGCATATTCTAAGGTATTGCATTGCAACCCTCCAAATGGCGATGCACATCTTCCACAGTGGATTCCAATGGGGCAGAATTGACTTTGTAACAATGATGGTAACGAGCCATGGAAGTCGAAGGATTTCCAAACTGCACGGAAGAACCCCCACTCTAATCTATAAAGATAGATGCTAGTGTTATGAACTGGGGAGGAATACCCTTTGACCGTGTTTTGCTGTAGGCTAGATGCTAGTGTGATGAAATGGGGAGAGTTACCCCTTGGCCATGGCTTGTTGTAGGCTTCTAGAGGCCAAAATGAAAACTTTTCATCCTTACATCTTGATATGTGGTGGACTTCCATGTATACTAATGTTTATGGTGAAATAAATGAGAAACCCCCTAAGGTAACAATAACCCTTGGTAGCTGTGGCATGAGCATGACTTTTGGTAAGTTAATATGTTGATTTGCTGCCTATAAAGTAATATGATAAGGACTAATATATATCCTAATGAATTACATTGCTTCTTTAGGTATTAAGGAATGGACCAAATTTCCCTTATGGCCAAGACATTTGGGCCATGAAAGGGTAAAATGATAAATTAACCATGTAAATGACTAAATTGGCTAAGTGGTGTAAAGACTAAGTATGACTTCTCTGCCCCTTTCTATACAATTTTTATGAAAGAAGTTGATAGGCCTTAGACAGACTTATATATTGATGTGCTAAGTATAGAAGGGTTGGTTTCATCTTATGATAGACCTAAGAGTTGACCGTGGGCAATGGAACCCTTAGTGAGATAACTCTCTTGTTAGTTTAGGTTATATGTTGATCTAATTGGAATATCCTATGAATTGTGTTGATGCTCGTAATATAAGGGATCAGACTAATAGGAGTTGTCTTTCTCTTAATGGCCGAGAGGTAGGTCAAGTATAGGAGAGGCAAATGTTTTGCTTAGTATGAACACATCCTATTGACCCCTAAGGATGATCAAGGCAGCTAACATTGAATTAATCTTAATAGAGTAGGACTCGGTAATGTAGGGACGAGAGGAGGTACCCCTATGTGAATATTCATGGTTAGTCTTCCTTTGATTCGATGGATGTCTGTTGATATTCTACTCCTTATTACTACATTATTAAGTAGGGGAAGTTGTATGAAAACACTATAACATCAAAGAGTATAAAAACCTGTAAAACTGTAGTACAGTTTATGGACGTTTGACATCTAGTCCATGTTTTGGTAGATTGAGGTCAATAATCCTGAGTAGATACTTATAGTCCTATGAACCATGCACGTTGAGATATCAATGGATATCACAACAAGGGATATTGTGTTTAACATCTTTTGCATGAATTCTTATGCCATGAGTTGGCAGAGTCATTTGGATGAGTTTCCAAGCTATGAGTTGATAGAGTCATTTGGATGAGTTTTGGTAGATTGAGGTTAATAATCCAGGGTAAATGCTTATAGTCCTATGAACCACATACATTGAGATATCAATGGATATCATAACAATGGATGTTGTGTTTAACATCTTTCGGATGAGTTCTTATGCTATGAGTTGGCAGAGTTGTTTGGATGAGTTTCCAAGCTATGAATTGGCAAAGTCAGTTGGATAAGTTCCTCCCATGAGGTATCATTTGGATGAGTTCTTATGCCATGAGTTGGCAAAGTCAGTTGGATGAGTTCTTATGCCATGAGTTGGCAGAGTTGTTTCGATGAGTTTCTATCCCATGAGGTGGCAAAGCCTTGGAAACCTTAATGATCGAATGTTAAACTTATGAGCATCGGTTAAATCATGGTTACCACCCATTCTTCAAAGCTAGAGCACTAGTTATTGATTCATAGTAATAAAATAAGATCCGTGAAAATTTTAAAAACATCTTTTATAATAGTGACCTCTGTTGTGACAGGTTTGATGAAACCTACCTTCCCATTGGTATTCAGATTTAGTGGAATATAGGTTGCACTCATAGTCTTATGAGCTCAGTGATAAACCCTGAATAGTTATCATTTGTATCGTCCTCGAGTAGGGATACGATGTAGTGTGAAGTCTCAGATGGTGGTCGTTGGTTATCATGATATCGGTATTGCTTTGAGCTGCCATTGATATTGTTTTCTAAAACAGTTATTATTTCCTATATTTTTTATTATAACATTTACTAAACTTTCGGCTCACCATTACATTTTCTTAATTTTAGAGTAGCGTAAGATCACAGATCTAACTGGTGATCAGTCTTTCGCTAGGCTGCTTGCAGGTAGAGGATTCTGTATTCCAACTATTGCTTTTACATTCGAGTGTGGAGAGGGTTATTTCATAGACAGTAGTTTGGTACTTTTTGGGACTACGATCCTTAGTTTTTGGATGCCTTCAAACTTATGATTATTTTTACCTCATGTTTTGAGGAAATTGATTTTTCTTATTGGATGTTATGATTGATTGATCGTAATTATGTTTTATTTATAATGGCTATTTATGACTTAAAGTTCCACATGATTGGTCCGCATAGGATTCAGGAGTTTCAGGTTCAAATTGCCACAGTGTCAATTTTACAAATATTTTCTTTTATGATTGATAAAATGAGAAAAACCTAAGAAAATAAAGAGAAAAGGGAAATCAGTTTCCAAATACTCTCCCCCTTGTACTTCCCCACTCACCTTTCTCACCCGTCATGAGATATAGTATCAACGTCATCACTCCAAGAATTATCTAATACCTTACGTCGTTAGGCAAAAGACAAAAAAAGCTTTACATCCTAGCATGGCGCTTCTCACACGATCACCCTATGGGTTCCTTTTTTTATCAACAAGATAAATCGACCCAACCAATTTACATGGGAGGGGGGACATGCCTCCTAGGCAACACCTGTTTGATTGTTCCCATTGGACTTAAAAGTGTGGACAAGTATACATTACATGTTGAGCTTTAGGACACTCCCTTGTGAATCTCACATACAATGGACATGTCATTTATTGACTTACTCGATGTTGGTGTGAGAATTCGCTCAAGCGAAAATTTTCGTTGAACAGGTGATCAGCACCTAATGGGCGCATTCAATTTAGGTAGTGCAGGGGCACATAATGTGCACTTGATGGGTATACATGCATGGAAAGTAATGAGTTTTTCTCCTAATGCGCGCATCAAACATGCACATGCACTCGAGACATTTTTCCTATACCGTTCAAACATCAGCTAACACAAAATACCTTTTTCCAATTTTAGGGTTTTCGAAGAGCACTTAACATAAAGAGGCGCCACAAGGAAGAGAGAGAAATGAGAAAAAAAGGAGAAGATTTCAACATTTGTTTGAGGTTCGTTTTGAATTCCATCATTCTTTCAGTTTGGTATGTTTTTCTAACTTTGGTTGTAGGAAATATTTTCAAATGGTTGTTCGTTTTTTCTCATTGTATTTGGTTTTATCATTGCTAAGTGTGTTGGGGTTAGTTTTATACATGCATTGTTGTGAAAAGCTCTTAAAAGGAGTTATTTGTAATATAATGAGCATTCCTTGTATGAAATGTCCTACGATTTTTCTCTTAAGTTAGAAAGGTTCACACATTAAATTGTAATTTTTGTGCTTTGTTGCTAGTTGTTTGTTGGTCCTCGGGTTCAATTGAGAGAGAAGGATATTTGAAGTTTGGTGAGGAATTCAAATTTTCCACCATGCCACTATTGAATCCCAACAAATAGTATTAGCACCAGGTTTCGATGATAACTTGAAGTGGTATTGGATTGTCAAGTTTGTGGTATTCAAACTTGTGGAAACAATATTTGAAATGGTATCATCGTTAAAGAGCTTGTCATTCTCTATTGAATAATTTAATGGGCAAAATAGCATTGTTCTTTGCCAAAAAATATTGAAGAATGTTGTGATCCGAAAAGGAATGGCGATTACACTAAAGGAGGAGGACAAATCAGAGAAATTGAACGTGGAAAAATGGTAAGACGTGAGTGACAAGGCGAACTATATGATTAAGTTGTTTCATGCGGCCAATACTCTTCAAGAGATAATCAGTTTGTCAAGTCGAGTAGAGTTTTGCATGAAAATTAAGGGGCAGTACAAGTCGAAGTCTTGGACAACGAGGTTCATTTGAAGAAATATATGCACGGCCTTTAGTTGGCAAATGGCGGGAGATTCGAGAAATATTTGGACGAGTTTAACTAGATTTTTGCACTCAATGAAATGATCAAGGAAGAGGAGAAGGTGTAGGAATTGTTGGCTTTGTTTCAAAGCTCCTATGATCATACTATGATGACACTATTATTCAGAAAAAACCTAATCTTGATAAGGTCATTAATTCCTAACTTATGAATGAGTCTAGGAGGGAGAAGTGGTAAGGTTTTGGGAGAGCCAAGTGTCTTGGTCTCTATTAGTGGTCGCATGAATGGGAGATCAATGGAGACAGATGGCAAGTCGGAGAAAAGCAATAGTCGGGCAAAGCTCAAGGCATTGATTTCTATCACAATAGTAAGAAGGGACACATGAAATAAAATTGTTTCAAATGGAAGCAAGAGGTGAGAGATAGCAAATGAACAAAGAAGCGGGATCATAACGCACTAATCAGGTCTCTAACATCACCTACAACAACCTTCTAGTTGTTGACAAAGAGAAGGTTGGATCATCGTGCGCCACAAGACGTGTTGGGTGATGCAAAGCGGATACTCACTCCATGTGACATTGAAGAAATATTTATTTACATCTTATACTGTTAAGATTACGGGGTATTCAAGATGGAAAATGATGAATCGTTGAAGGTTGTTGGCATCAGAGGCTTTTGCTTTTGAACAACGGGCAGGACAAGATTCATGTTAAGAGGCATGCGACACACACCATATGTAAGGTTGAATTTGATTTCAACAAATAAGCTTAACGAGGAGGCATTTTGCACCACATTTGGAAAAGGCCAACTAAAACACACCAAAGGCTCCTTAGTTGTAGCACGTGGAAGGAAGCATACAATCTAGTAATTGATGGAGGCTTTGATTTCCAAGGGCAATGGCGGAGTAACTAACAAATGGTTAAGTGAAGACAGCAAGAGGAGGCTAATATGGTGTGCTAAGAAGAATAACCCTATAGATATGAAGACACCAAAAGAAAGTGGTAATACTTTAGATATATCAGTGAAGGGAAAGAGAGTGTTGTTTAAGTTTGTGGAGTCCAACGCCTATACCCAAGTGAAGGAAAAGTAACTAAAAGGGAAAAAATGACAGTTTTGGATCCAAAAGAGGTGAGGTGTTCCCCAAAAGGTCATGAGGAAAATTTATTGGGTTTCGGGTCACTACATTGAGCCCCACACCCAAGAAAAATGTCATCTAGTGGCTCACTCGATATTGGTGCGAGGATTCCCTTGACAAAAGGATTTCAATGAACATAAGGGATCAGCACATGATGGGTATCAAACGGGCTTATGTGCTTAGTCTAGACAGTAAAAGAACCCCGATGCATGCACATGCCCAAAAAGCAATGAGCTTTTTCACCTCATGCACGCTTGATGTGTGCATATGTCAACACATATGTGCTAGGGTAAATTTTGCTTGTGACTTTCAAATGCTAGTGCTGTTATAAAAGGCCCTAGTTTGATTTTAGGGTATTATGGGAACATTCAATACAAATGGGCACTGCAAGGAACAAAGATAATGGAGAAAATAGAAGAACGGGAAGATTTTATCATTCCTTTGAGGTCTGTCTTTCACCAACTCAAGTATATTGTTCTAATATTAATTGTAGGGCATATTACCAATTAGTTATTCCTTCTTCTCGTTGTATTTGCTCTTGCTGATTACTAAGTATGTTTGGGTTAGTTTTAATTGATTATTCACAAGAGTTGTTGTAAAGTAGTCTTAAATGGGGTTATTTGTAGCCAGATCATTATTTTAGAGATAGCGTGAGCAAAGTGTCCCATGGTTTTTCCCTTAGTTAATAAAGGTTTCCATATTAAATTGATTGTGTATCTTGTGTGCTTGATTATTTGTTTGTTGTCCCTTGAGTTCAATCAGGAGCTGAGGTTTGACGGGGATTCAGGTTTTCCACTATGCCGCAGTTGAATCCCAACACTACATACCAATTTATACCATGTCAAAGAATTGATTTATACAAAAACCTAATCTCTTAGATGATGAACCAGAATTGATTTATACAAAAACTCTTAACGGCAGGCAGTCACTAGCCCAGAGCAAAACTATTATCCGCAAGCTCTGTTTAGTGTTCCCAACAGGGTACATGTCAGTTGCTGGCGGAGTGCCAGAGCCAATGAATAACTTCTTAGACAAACAAGCAGTAGTTATCATGAAATAGTTAATAAGTGATTTAACCTGGGCAGCTGTAGGTGCAACTGGCCTAGGATAAAAGTTCCCTCTGCTTTCCTCGGGGTCCTGCTGTAAAGGCTGCAATTCAGATTCTGGTTTGCTTGTGCTTGCCATCCAGTCAGCTGAAAGAGTCCTCATATCAGAAAGAATCCTGAAAAATTAAAATTGTTCATGAAAAATCTAAAAGATGATAACTTAAATATAACAAGGAGAGGCATCCATCAGTTTTTGGTCATCCTGTAATTCTGACAATATTAGGTAATGTATTATGATCATTTTCCTATCGGAAATTGTAAGGTAAACATCACAGGGGCTAAGCAAAGTGACAACCAGTGTATGAGAGCTCATTCTAATTAGAAGAATAGAATTTCTAGGATCAATTGTGCAGAATCAAATAGAAGGCTAAAGGGAGTAGGACCTTGTGCTCGGCAGAGAACCAATTCACTGTGGCCAGCTAGAAAATGATGAAGGTTAATTAAGCCGGTAGGTTTGTTGGTCACAATGTTAGCCGAAAATAAAACAACAAAAATAAGCTCGGTTGGCACGTCTACAGTTCAAGGAGGACCCAACTGTCCACATCAGAGGGAATATATTGAAATGCCACCATAGGAAATATATGTTGGTGCATTATCAAGAAACCCAGACAGTAATCTTGTCAAGTGGCAGCCTAGGACTTACATCATGAAGAAATCTGTATGCTTGAAATCCAATTCAATCAATCTCACTCATTAAAGGATCGGAAAAAGTTGCATGAGGAAAGCGCATTACAAAGTGTATCCCAAAGTAAGAGACAATTTTGTTCTTGTTGAAATGCTAAATATAACTTCAGAAAGTAAGTTCTCAGCTAAGATATACAGGAGATGTTTAATTCAAGTTTCCATGCCATATGAAGGAAATAGAAGGTCAAAATCGAGTATATTGGCAGATAGATATTGGTGTAGGCCACCGAATATCAATGTTTCCCAATACAGCGGCAAAATAGCCATATGTGCCATATTAGTCAACATTTTCATGTTAAGTTACGATTCGCATAAAAATTTTTATTTATGATATGTCTGATAGTCGATATATCCAATATCGATATGACCACGGCCAATACCAATACTAATATTTTCATCCATGGGCAGAAGTTCAAAATGTAAGAAAAAGAAAACAAGTTTATTTACCAGCTAGTTGAATGATGGAGGAACAGCTTACTGGATCATAATAATTCCAGTTTCACTTTTCAACCATCCAAGAACAGATTCCTACACTGTATAGGAAACAGGGCAATATGTATCCAGTAACGTGCACTGATAATTGTAATTTCTTCTTACTTGAAGTTTATCTTTCATATTTTAATTCCTTCAAAGATCCTCTAGGCTTTTACCTCTTACATTTTGAATAGTTTTAAAGGATCCTCCATACACATCGGCATTAACAAAGTGCTTTGCTGATTAACACCATTCCTTATTCACATGCTATGTGACCAATGACCAGATCTGAGGAAAATAATACAAGCAGAATTAACCATTTATAAAATTTCAGTTTAGGTTGGCTTTATGTGGTCCTTTAGAACTTCATATAAGCATGAATTCAGAAATTGATATTTACTCCGTATTGATGGAGAGCAAAAACCTAGCATAATAACTAATTAGGGCTCTCAAAATCTATCACAACCAATTCTGTACATCCTAATACAACATGGCAGCTGCCACTAGCAATGGATCAAAGTAATGGTACAAATATCAATGACAATGACAACAGATTTCGCACACCAAGCTTGTGCCTCCTTGACATCTATTATCATGGTTCTACATTGCAGTTGCAGTCTCATCCACAGTAACAATGGTGGTGCTAGGGAAGCAGGCCATCAAGAATGTTATGATACTGAAACAAATGTCACCAGCATTAATATTCTTCTTCAGCTAACAAAGTCCCTCAAACCCACAATTTTGTAAGACAAGATTTATATCTTGATACGTTCCTAACAGATTTTTTGAGTTACTACCAGGTTCAAACCAATTGAATATGGAAAATTCCTGAAAATGAAATCAATTGGTTTAAAATTAAACATTAAAAACAAAGAGAACAATGAAAAGAATACTACAACAACAAAGCCTTGAGTCCCACAAAGCAAGATCAATGATATAAAAAAGAAAAGTGCACACCAAGAATTATGTGCCTATATCCCTGGGCATAGAAGGTTAGAGAGTAATTTAAAACAATAATGGAGAATACATCATGAGAAAACTCACAAAACCCTCAAACCTAAAACCATAGTAAACTCGGAAAAATATAAAAAGGAAAAACTAACGAAATTCTTTATACAGAAATTCATGGCATATCTAACCAAAATGCTATTGCTCAAGAGTCTTATTAGTCAAGGAACACGACTCAGTCAACTGACTAAACGAAGATGCTAGAAACAGGTACAAGAAAATGGCTTCAGGTACTTGAACCATGTGAATCATAACAAAAAGTAGCGGTCTAGAATGACTCATAGTTTCTGCAATGGTCATATAGTAGTGGTCATTGGAGCTATGATTTTCAAGGCCCTTATTGTATGCCATTTTGCAAAAGTCTTCAGGAACGCTGATATGTAGCGGTTTCTATTTTAGGTTGTAGATCTTCAATCATTGATCATGCTAAATCATCCATACGGTTCCATAATAAGAAAATAATTCAAATGAGAAATCATCGAATCTAACATCACGAGGCTCAGACCTACTTTTGACCTCAAATTACGGACTGATTATATGTTAATCAACCCTAGTGCTGAAGTAACACATACAGAACAGCAATAAGTTCAGAGCAAGAACTACTCCTACTAATACCACCTTGAGAGGTCCTTCTTCCTCCTGAAAGTAGTGCGTAACATAGTGGCAAGTGTGTTCTGCACAAAATCTTGAACCTCGGCATGGATTGTTTCCCCCAGAGAATCAGCTATCAATGTTTCACAGCGCTGCATCATTGATCCAATGCTCTTTATATAGCTAATAATTTCAACAAGCGCTTTCCTTTCCTCTGCACTGTAGTTATACCGTACCACCTGCAAATAATGTGAATTTCACCAATTAAGTGCAAGGTGCCAACACTATAGCTCCTTTCCTTTCTCCTTTCTCAGTCTCTCACACCCCTCTTCTCCACCCAAACCATTCCTAGAATTGAACTCCATATTTGGCAAGAGGCAGATGCAGATGAATTTTGCTCTTCTTGAAAACTTGGTGGACTAAGAGATGGATTTTAAAGATGTGTCAATCAACTATATGTCACATGATGAAATACATCTCATAAACAAAATCAATAAAATAGCAAAACATATTGCATCTTTTAAACCATTTTAGTTTCTTTTATTCCCCATCTCAATTTAGTTATATTCATAATTATATCATGAACAAAATATGCAGAACAGTCCTTTTATGAAATATTTCCGATTGAATCTGAAGAGGCAATTTCTGTTCTCAGAATATAGAATGCTCTTTGTATACAGTTTTTATTGAAATTTGAGCGCAAAAGTCTGCTATATACTGATTAGATATGAAATAGAGCACCACTTTCATGCTATTCCAATTTGAGATTTGTTCAAAGTATTCAATAAGTTGACTTAAAACAATGAGGTCAATGATATCACATAAGTTTTTTCCTACTCAGCCTCACACTACTACTAGGATTTAAGTATTACTTTTTGTGCTCTTAAATTAACCAAAATGATCCTAATCCGTGCTCTTCCATTATATTTCACTTTTATTTTTCTATGTTACATTTATTTCCCATTGCAACAAAATATTCTCATTTGAGTCAGCAAAAAGATACACAGAAGTCATACATAAGTTTTTCATGTGGTGATGAGTACCTTTTCATAGTCAGCATATAAGCCAGAATTTTCATGCAATTCTGGAGCTTGATCCTTGCAGGGACGAGAAAATTTCCAAGCACATTGCTCCCAGATGCGGCCAGTCCACCTGCTCAGGAGCTGAAACCCTTCAACAACCATATCATACATGTTTCCCTTAACTTCCTTGGACCACTCTGTATCAACACTACCTGCTGATTTTAACAAATCTAACTGCAGAAATACAAACAAAAACAAATACACGTGCATCAGAACTTCAGACATTAAAGCAAGTATGTCGGCCCCAGAGTAGGACAGGAAAGGATAAAATGGTCAAGCAATAGGATGAAGGCACAGAATCAGGAAGTGTCCTCTGGTGGTGAGTGTACCTATTGACATGCAGGCGAGGCATATACAAATTCACAGACACAACTTTTTCCACAAATAATAGAAACAACAATAGTCATGGACATACAAGGCAAGGAAGCACCTGATTCGTAGATGAAGCAAAACGAATGGAGAAATCATCATGCTCAGCCTGAATAGCTCCTATGTGGTTCACTATCAGATATTGTCTCTGATAAGTGAAACAAGTTAAGGAACACACCAGAAGTAAGATGCACAAGGCATGTATCAATTGACATGTTCATAAGTTTCAGCCAGTGAACACAAGTAATTTCCACCACCATCCAATAAAGACCACAACAAAAGCAACAGAATGTCAATTCAGTTAAAGCAATAATATGATTATAACAACAACTAAAAAATCCACGTAACTCTTGAACTTCATAGGATATTCTTGAACTTCACGTGGTGAGAGCTCATGAGGTGCTGGAATGGCAAGAAGACGTGCTTGAGCAGTGAACTTTGGGAAATATCCTGATAACTCTTTCAAAATTGCAGATGGAGAAAGATGAAGATCAGGAAAAGCTGGTATAACTAGGTCACTCTGCAAATGAAATAAAGACAAATAATCAATGAAGTAACGAAAACACAATTTTGATAACATAATGAATCCTTTGGACGGCAAGATATGACACATGTCTTGAATAATGACAAACATTAAGAATTATTGTACAGGCAATATACCTTGAAGATATTGATTAATCGGTTAATCTTAATCCTCTTATACAATGAATCACAGTCCTCAGATGATGTCACCAGGACAACGAGAACCGGCAAAACACGTAGAAGAATGTGGCGCTCAGAGAATAGAAGTGCAAAATCCAACTCCAATGATTCGACAGCAAATACTATCAGAGCTTGAAGAATATCTTCCACACTATTTTCATCAAGGAAACTTGATGTAGAGGAGAGAGAATTATATGCACATAACCCCAAAATGAAAGTCAAAGGGTGCACGCCTTGCTTCCTAAAACACTGACAACATGTGTGCTCGTATAACAAAAAGAAAATAGCTAGATGCTAGGATACTTGTTCACCCTGAACATCTCCACATGCAAGTTCAATAAAATAGCCCATCTCGTGCTTAAGAAAATCTGTAGGCCATAACATTTGAGGTCAAGGGTATACATTATCATTTATTGTACTCTATAAACAGTCCACAATGTCAATTAGAATAGCTTGCATTCAAACAAGAAAAGAATAAACATGCTCTGGTATCTGGCAGAGAACTTGAAAACCTGTAAATCATCTAGTTCCTCTCTCATTGAATCTGTGTCTTGCCACTGAGCACTTACTTGAGTGAACGTCCTGGAAGTTACAAAACAGTAAAAGTGGATAACACTGAATATAAATAAAGAAAATCAGACCAAATTTCAGTTGAAAATTAAAGTGGCATGGCATGAAACAAAAGGTTTTAGGAAAGATGATGATCCTGTCACAGATCAAAAAAAACATACTGCTACATTATTAAATGACCAGAAGCCTAAAGCTACATCTATTAGTTTGACCTGTTTGACTGAAAAGGTCACCAATTTCATTGAGGGCAGCAAGACGACTGTAAGTGTCCTCATCCTCCTCTTATATCACAAGGATATTGAATGGCAGGCTCACAGACTCATTTGTAATCAAATTCACAGAACATGTGGACCATGGAAGTGGGTACACCATTTAGCTAAGCAGTTGTATGAGAACATCAGCTTCTATGATTTGCAAATCAAGGTTACAACTGTCAATTAATCTGAATGTCTTTCCATTGAGAATTTCTTCTCATTAAATAGAATATTTCTTTCACTAATTACAGTATATTACAATCCATCACCTTCCTATTTTACAACCCTAATTATAATAATCATAATCAATTACTGTAAATCAAAATCGCTTAATTTAATAAAAATATATATAATATATAATCAATAATATCCTACAAATCCAAGGGAATCATGAACGTTTGACTAATATCCCTTCTCAAATTAATACTGGCCGACAAGAAGTGTCAACTTTTCAATAATGAATTGATACTAGTGACATGTCAAGGGCTTGGTGAATACATCAACCATTTGAAATGTGGTAGAAATATGGGGAAGAGTAATCACTTGATGATCAAATGCTTCACGAATATATTGACAATCAACTTCAATGTATCCAGTGTGCTCATGAAAGACCAGATTTGTGGCAATTTGAATGACACTGATGTTATTGGCGCAGAGCGGAATAATTATAAGTTGTGGAATCCCAAATTCACCCACAAGCCCCAAAGCCATACAATCTTTGTACAAGCGGAGGATATAGCCCGATACTTAAACATAGTGAAACACTTCGACACTCGATCTTGCTTTTTGCTTTTTCAAAAATTAAGAGCATTATCAAGAAACAGCACCAGCCAATAACAAACAACTTTGCACAACCAACTCAATCAATGTCATTGAATCTAATCAATTGTAGAGAATTCCCAGTCGTAAAGAATAATCCACTGCTAATGATACCTTTAAAGTAATGAACAATACATTTCATTGCGGTTAAATACATATGTTGAGTTGCCTATATAAACTGACTAACCTACTAAATAGCAAACGAAATATTAGATTGGGTAATAGTAAAATAGTTCAAACTTCTCACCAGGTAATTATACATAGATGAATCGGATAATGAATCTCTTTTTTCCTGTTGGATCTTTAAATAAAGCTCCATAGGTGTAAGAGCTCGGTTTCTAGATTGAAGACTGATCAAGGCAACAACCTCCTAAGTATACTTGCATTGGTGTAAAAGTGCCCCTATAGAAATAATATGTACTTCTAGACCAAGAAAATACTATAGCAAACTAAGATCTTTCATATGAAATGAAATCTAATATGTTACAAATGCTCAATCAACATAGGGTTAAACCTGGTAAAAACTATATCATTGACATACACAATGAGAATAACAATTCCTGTAGTGGTCTATCGAAAAAAATAGAGAAGAACCGTACTAACTTTGATTAAAGCTAAAGTCAAAGAGAGTAGGAAGAAATTTTTCAAACCATACCAATGGTGCCTACTTTAAGCAATAAAGAGATCGCTTTAATCAACAAATCTCTGAGGTATAACAAGTAAAAGGCCCAGAGAAGAAGTCATAAAGTCCTCTTTACATCTATTTGTCAAATAAACTATCTCTTTGAGACAGTAATAGATACAACAAAATACACAATAGTCATTTTAGTCACTAATGCAAAAGTATTCTCATAATTAAGGCCATATTCTTATCAATTTCTAAAAGCCACCAGATGTGATTTATACTTGTTGATGGAATCATCAGTCCACAACTTAATAGTGCAAACCCATTTGCATCCAACGAGTTTGACTTTGGAGGGCTATGATACAATATCGCGAGTGTAATAATCCTAAAGAGCCTGAATTTCTTCCTACATAGCTTGTTGACAACAACGTTAGATTGACGCCTGAGAATAAGACAACGATACCTAAGTGGTATCTAAAATTTCCTAACAAGCAGTACGAGATAAGCCACACCTATCGAATGGACATGGAATCCAAGTGGATTGTTAAGGTTCAAGTGGAGCTAGATGAAGCAACGGGTCAGCATCGGGAAGTAGTGAACCATGTCTTTGATAAACAATCCTAGGCTTGAAACGTTCAAGGGAGAATCCCTATTGAGATGAAATCCTAGAGGACTCATATTTAAAAGTAAGATTAGCTTTCAAATAGGATCACATGATAGGAAATACAAAACTTATTGCATCAGCATCAAAATAGACAAGCCCTTTTTGCATATTACTATATCCAAAAAATGTGTATTTGGCAACTTGAATAACAAGCTTGTAACATTCATTTGGTGGTAAGTGAACAACGTAGACACAACCAAATATACAAAGAGAGTGATATTGAGGAAGAGTTTCAAACAATCAATAATACGAAGAATCATGATTCAAAATTTTGGAGAGTGATCAATTAATTAAATAAATAATCATAGATAAGGCCAATACCCAGAATTTAGTAGGTACAAACAATTCAATTAACAAAGTATGAATAACATGCAAATGATGACGATTCTTACACTTGGCAATCTCTTTTTGTTAAGGAGTGTAAGGATAACAACATTAGGAAAGAATACATTTTGTGTTTAGATAAGACCGAAAATCATTTGACATATATCCCTCCCATAATCCGAGTATAAGATTTTAATATATGTTGAGAATTATGTTTCAACATAAGAAACTAAAACTTAAAAGACAGAAAATACTTTATCTTTAGAGTGTAGAAAATATACTTAAGTGAAATGGGTATAGTCATCAACAAACATTACAAAGTACTTGTAACAAGCGTAGGAAATAACATGACTCATACCCTATACATTGATATGAATAATTTTAAAATTTGTGGAAGTATGGCTACGATGCAAAGGAAAAGGTAAAACTTTACTTTTATCAAGTTTACAGGAAGCACAATTAGATGGCACAAAAAAAGAGGAGTCTTTATTGCCTAAATTGCCATTGCTTATAAAACAAGTCAAATTGCTAGAATTCGGATATCCCAATCATTTATTTCAAACATTATTATTATTTGAAGCAGCAATATAAGTTAAAGAAATGATAGTAGGAAAAAGATGTTGATGAAGAAATAGAAGTTCCACTTTAGGCCCCTTTGCAATCACCTTTTCTAATACTTGATCCAACATAGGCCATCATCACCATCAAAATGAATCTCACAATTTATCAACTAATTATCCAATAAAAATCAAACCTATAGATAATACTGGAGATACAAAAATTTTATCGAAGAGAACTATCATTGGCTACCTAAATATATTATTTACTTTTATACTTACCAACATGATGTAAAGCATTTGTATTGTTTGTCATATGATTTGAAACCATTGAGTCAATTAACCAAGAAGTAAGATATTTTCACTTACCTTGCAATCCTAGAGTAGAAAAAAGAAAAACAATCATTTGTTATACTATCTCAGGAGTGAGAGAAGATGAATTAGCATCGAGTGACTGATTGTTAACAAGACGAGCTTGTTCACCAACAAAAGTTGATTTGACATCAATGTAAAAGCTCGAGTCTGTCTATTTTGAGGTCAAACGAAACAATCCTAAATGATGTGCCCCTAATTATTAGAGTAATTGATAAAATTCTCACTGCAATTCTTTACAATATATGCCTATACTCCTTTACAACTATAACACCACATCTGAGACTTAAAAATTCCTTGTCCCCAAGCAGCATATGCCAAATTAACAAGCTTGGAAGGAACCATGTCATATGCATGCTAATCTATGTTGCCAAACATAGTTCTTCACAAAGTTATTCTCCTAAGCAAACATCAAGGAATAGGACAAAATCGCAATTAAGAAAACTAACTCATGCAATTTCAAATTTCAGCCTTAGTTTTATCACAAATTGATCTCGAAGGCGCTCAGAATGAACCTCTTGTAGAGCCAAAAGTGCAATTTTTAGAACTTTTGAATGCACTACGCCAATAAATTCATTCCACAAATTAAAAAATCCAGTATAAAATTATTTGATAAAGAGATACCTTGTTTGTAGTTAACAATCTCTAATTCCAATTGAAATCTCCTGGAATTATTATCTTGGTTATTAAAGCGCCTAAGGTAATCCCACATTTCTTTTGCAATAGAAAATGATCAAAGGTTATTTACTATGTATGGTTCAATTGAGCCCAACAACCAAGAAACAATGCAAGTATCCTTACTTTCCCACTTCTTAAGTCCTTTTTACTTAGTGAGTGTTGTAGATGATCCATTTAAATAACTCCAAAGTTCTTTTTCTTTCACAAATATTTAAATTTAAACTCCCAAGTGGAGTAAGTCTTTCTATTAAAACGAATAATAAAATTTTCTCCTGACATTAGAATAAAAAACAAAAGATAATTAGAAGAGAAGTCCCAACCTTTAAAATCTCCTAGGAGACAAAAAGAACTCAAGTGTAACCTGTTTAGTTTGCTTCTAGGGTAATACTCATGTGGAAGGTAGCAAAATTTGTCACGGTGTGCTGCCTTTGTACATGGAAAAGAGAAGGTTGGAAAGAGAGACACAATACCAAAATCGGAATCTCTTGTTCGAAGAGAGAGAGGCTTGCACATAGATGAAGAGAAATCGAAGATAAAGACTGAGAAATTGTAGACGAAGACCGTAAAATCAAAGAGATTTCTTACACCAATTATTCGAATACTTGTCACAGTCTTCGAAGAACCTTAGGCAAGCCTTCTTGTAGAAATTTCCAAGTCTATTGAAGGAGGCAAAGATACAAAGTCCCACCAAAATACCTTAAAGACGAAGATTGATCGAGTCAAAGTAACTAAAAGGGTTGTGAAATAGTCCGAACAAATTGAAACTGAGAGAGAGTCAGCCAACCAAAATCGAAGTCGATGTACTTTCATCAAATGAGATGAAAGAAGGAACAAAACCAAGACAACTTCAGGACCAAATTAGGGCAAATTCTAAAACCCAAACTCTACCAAGATATCAAAAAAATTGTGTCGAAAGATCGAGACCAAAATCGAAAAAGACACAAGGCACATGAATTTTAGAATTTGATTTTAGGTCTCTGACACCATGTTAATTAGTCTAAATGCCTCTCAATTGAGAATTTATTCTCATTAAATAGAATATTTCTTTTTCTAATTATAGCATACTACAATATTTCATCTTCTTAAATTACAACCATAATTATAACAATCATAATCATTTATAACAAATCAAAATCGTTTAATTAAGAAAAATATATACATTATATAATTAAGAATATTCTGCAAATATAATAAAATCATGCACATTCGATTGACAGCAACACCTATGGGGTATAAATTGGGATCACTCATTGAGGATGTCTACACAGGATCTTGTACAACATAATAACATATGAAGTTACCAATAGTAACGACATTGTTATTTCCTCAACAAGCTTTTGTAATATATTTAATTTAATACTTGTAATTACCACACACATTTTATGTACACCACAACATCAATTTATTTGAAAATAACAGTTGATGGCATTGCTTAGGTGCTATATTTATTAAGACCTATCATGGAGGTTTGTCTGATTTCTTTCCATGACTCCTCTTTCTCCCTTCAAGACCACTGAGAGAACATAGATCCACTAGCTCAAGAAATTAATTGAATGATGATGTTACCAACACATAGATCTCCCTTTTACCTCTCCCTTCTTTTTGCCCTCCAATCCAAATTTTATGCTGAAAAACTTGAGGGTTTGAATCCCACAACTTGGAAAATATCAATACAGCTCACTGCAGTGTGAACAAAAGTACCATGAATCAAAAGTGTATGCTAAGATGCAGCCAGAGTGAGGGGGTATGGATAGCATGAATAACTATGGTCATGCTCGAATTATTTTTTTAACTGCCACAAGATGGATACAAGATTTTCTCTAATCCGTCCAAAATTCTAATCACTGCTGAAGAACCGTTTATTTTCTTTTATCTTCTTTTATTTCTACTGCAATGACCAAGTCTTTGTTATGAAAGTTCTTGATTCTGAGGAACAGTCTGCCACATCATAATTACTTCCCTCATATGCAAGAAAAAAGTTCAACGTTTATTATTTACTCTCCCTTGAGATGGGAGTCAGACATTTGTAGATTAAACTTTGAAATAGTTGAGTTTTCAAATCCTCTTTTTAAGACTCAAATATAATAATAATGCTCAAGATCTCCAAAAACAGATTGCATATAAGAGGAACCTTGAAACAAGGCTCTGGCTTTAAATGTTAAGCAAAAAGTATCCTATATACTGCACAGCCTTTGCACCTATTAATTCTGCAGCTTCATAACCTGTTATAGTTCTTGAAAAATAAGAACAGGAAGCAAAAGCTAATGAGAGATCCAAAGCAAATCTATGAATGGCATAATTTACACAAGAGCCTTTGGGTTTTCTTTAGACTTTGCTAGAGAGAAAATTAAGTATAGAGAGACAGATAACACAGGTTGGGACCCACATATAATGCGGATTTTGCCCCTAATTATTCTCAGTGCACCTCTGTGACTTTTTTCTCTGTACAATTAGAGTTTCAGTTTTTACTTCTAAATTTCCACATCAAAGCAACACATGCATAGGAAAAGCATGAATCTCATAAGAAACCCAAGAGAATCAAGACCAATAAAGAACACATCAACAGTCAAGTTGCCTCATTGCTGAGAACCAGAAGAAGGGAGGATAGAGAATATGTCTGACTAGCTATGCTCCATTACTAGCATGATCACATCAGATCTTGAACTTGAAGAACATTAAAAGAATAGCACCAGACCATAACTTAATTGATATAGGGTCTGATAGATAACATGATTAACTGAACATACCTCTTGTACCAAGAGAAGTCATTAGGTATGCTTGCTTTTGCATTTTTAAGATGATCAAGTTGCAGCAACACATCCAGTAGCTTCAACATGGACCTTTAGCATGGTAACAATATTTTTTAAAAACAAGTATACAAAACATAGGAGCAATATTGAACTAAGGTGTTTGTCATCAGTAATGGAAATGAAGAAAGAGGAGTCAGATTCCTATCAATGTCCTTAAATGTGTTTGGTTGATTTGGCAATCTAGGGAATCAGATAATCTTAGAAAACCTAAATTGTAGTAGGAACACCATCACATACCCATAAAGAATGGCCTTGATTTCACTTTATTTTCTAAAACATATTCACTGTACATGGAGAATAAATTTATTTTTTCATAAAACAGGCATTAACACTTCAAAATTCCCAACTATCCTGCACTTAACCATCACAGGCACGTAAAACACAAAAAGAAAATCTAGTCATATCTAGCCATTGTTATTCCTATTATGTGCAAATCCGAATACAAGACAGGAAATGTCAAAATTGAAACAAGAATAAAGGAGATGAGAAATATATTCCCTATAATTCCACTGATAAAACAAGTGTGCCCTATGTTCTTAAGAATCTTTATAAAGAAAACAGGTGCTTATAAAAAATCCACTATTAATCAATTTCTGATGATTCTAAAAATGACACAAATTACAAAGAACAAATATTCAGCAATCTTATTATGTAATATGGAAAGAGTCACACCCATTTACTGATGTTCTTCTCAAACTTGTAAGAGAGAAATAAATCATATTGTTATACAAGCCGACCTCAATCACTAATATTTAGCAGCGAATCAGAGATGGATGAGATACAAAGAAAATTCATAAGCTTTATAATGCCTATCATGTTTTGGAGGCAACAAGTCCTAGTAAGTTATTTTTAGAAGACCAAGAAGAGTCCAAGGTAAGACATTACTTTTGTCTGTCAATTGTCACAAGTAACCACAGTAGCCAATAATAAACTTGATAGTAATCCAGAATGAGAGGGGTCCAGGCAGCTGCAGAAGATTGGGGAATCCAGTAAATCATAGAGTCACTATGCAAGGGATGTGAAAGGAGTTTCTCCTCCAGCAGAACATCAAAGATGAAAAAGGAGAAGAAAGGTCCAATGGGATGACGACTTTTGCTAGTTGTTTTCATAGGAATTTCCATGGGTGTGGCTTTCATTAAATTATCAGCAGGTCTTATATAAGGAATCATTTTATGGTCACCAGAATGTTAATGAGCCACTGGTCCGTGTGGATCAAAGTGTTTGTTTGACTTTTTTTTTCCCTCATTTTGCTTCATTTAATAAAAGTTCTATTACCCGAAACAACAGAAAAGATTCATTGATCTTGAAAAAAAAATGACCAAAAGGAGGAGCACATCATGAATATTTCACTCTGTGACTTGTGTGATGGATGATAATGTGATGGGAATTCGTAAACATATTATACACAAATGTGGACAAATAAAGAAGTAGCCAAGCACCATAGATGAGTTATAGTAGGTCCATTGATACGTCGCTCAGGCCTTGAAAACCGTTGCATATCAGCTGCTAGCTGCATCAGAGGATGATACACCACACAAGAATCAGAAAGTAAATATCAGCTAGATTGTTAGGAAAAGGATGCTGAAAAGAATGGGCATCCAAACTCATACCTTAGATGCAGCTGATGCCTGCCAACGTTGAATTTCACGAAGGCGACTCATTTCCAGATCTAAAACTTGGTATGTCTCCAGATATAATTCACCTTGGCTATGTTTCATAGCATCAGGAAGCTGCCAAATTATGTCTACATCTCATGAACATATAGCCATAGCAGATGCAGAAAATTAGAGCACAAAACAGAAGTCCAGAATATATCTTTTCTCTCATGGTCCAGATTGACGTCAGTTCACATGGATGCCAAAAAAGTCAAGTCATCAAAGGATCTTCTATAGACAAAACTAGCCCTCGTGAGATGGATAACAATCCTATGCTACTATTTGTACCATTTCCAAGGGCGTCTGGAATCCCTACCCAGCTATTTACTATCTCCACGTGATGAAAACTGTCACAGATTTCCCTACAATTATATTTAATAACTAGAATCCAGAATCCAGTCTGATGTGCAGGACATGGCATATGATCAAGATTAATAGAGGTAAGTGCCCTCTAAAGTAGAATAAACGAAGTTGGAGCTTATGGATTTCAGTCCTACATCCAAAAATTGCATTTCCTTAAATAGCATACCAATCAGAAGAAAATAACTAGGCTAGATAACTTTAGCTTCAACTCTACTAGACTCAATTTCCACGGTAGATTGCACTTGACCTTCATTCTCATAGACCTTCTTTCACACTGTAGCTGGCAATTCTGAGAGGGGCAACGGCATTAACAGACAAACTTGAATGAGTGAAAATGGATATGAACATGTGCAGGAAAACTGCCTAGGAAAACGACAAAGAAAAGGTGAAAAATAATTCTCTCACAGCTTTCCAAACCCGAAAATATCATTCAAAGAATTAAACAAAGAACCAAATAACTTAAGAAATAATGGTAATGCAAAACTTCTGCACCAGTCTTCTTTCATAAGAGTAAAATAAATATACAAAACATTGACCTTACTATTCCAATATACTTTAGCTATAATAAATTTACATATACTTCCATCCACCCACCCATGCAATGCCAAGAACGCATGCAGCCATGCAGCCATATGCTCAAATGAGAAAGGTAATGTCCAAATTGGTAATAAATTGAAATGAAACACATACCTGTGGAAGTGCCTTGACACAACTGCGATATGTATACAGTACAGATGCCATCTCCTTCCCCACTTTGATAAGAGAATTCTGCATTTGTCATGTTAAATAATTACAATAATCGACATGTTTGAAAGTAAATTTTCAAGGAATCTCATTTATTTGGGAAAAAAATACTTGCAAGTACAAACAATCTAAATCTCCCAGGAACAATATGGGGGGAAGGGACTCCATACCGATTGATTAAGAGCTTTTGTATCTTCAGCTAGAGAAAGGCGGTATGCAGCAACATCACTATACTCTGCACAACAGAACAAAAAACAATTAAACAAATTCTTTGCTTTGTCACTAATTACTATCATTAGAGAAATCAGGCAGATTTCAAAATAACGTTCCATGATGCAGATTTAGAAATGCTTAGCTTAAATATTCATCCACAAAGGTAGGATATAATCCCCTTGAAACTTGGGATTATCCGAGACAAAAACAAATAGGAATACTTACCAATGGGACTGGTAGTTGCACCCCTATCTGCTGACACCCAAACTCCTAGCCCTTGCACCTCAGGTTGGTCATCCTACAAAGTCGATTCCATTCCAAAAAGTGAGAAAACGTCAAGCAGTTTCATTCTGAACTTGAGGTATATACATGGAGATACAGTAACCATCCTAATGCCACGATTTGGCGGGCAACACATGGAATTCAGCTTACATATTCACTAGGACTTCTTGCAAACACAATCATTTTGCCAAAAATTCAACGTATTCATCAAATTCAGTTCACTGGTTGGAGAAAATTACAAATTACGCAAATGACCAAAAAATCATTTCATTGTTCAAATAATTTTGAAAAATTAAACAACTAACACAATTTGAGTTTCAAAGACGCAAAGCTCAATTAAATACCAAGAAAGTGATCGACCTATGACGCCTGAATTATAGCAAGATACAGGGTAGAAGGTAAAGGTTCACCGGTTAAAATGACATAAGACCCTGCATTGACGACCAAACATGTAAGCGAGAGAAAGAGAGAGAACCTCCAATGAGAATGTAGATAAGGCAGCAATAGCTTCTTCAACTGGAACAGCCATTCAATCTGTGGAAATTTTGGCGAGTCAGATGAACGGTAGCCAGGCCGGAAAACAAAAACAGTAAGTAATTCAATGGAAATAGCTTGATATCAACAATGGCCTAAGATCAACATGAACCGACTGATATTTCCATGTCTAATCATTACAATTAGTGGATTTGGGATAATGTCGACGAAATCTAGAAAGAGAACGACGAATCGTTACTGAAAACCATTTCTCACCCTTCAGTTTTCTTGCTGCTTGCCAACTACGCTTTTCCGCAGTGGACGATGGCGGCGAGATCTGGAAATCTTTGCTTGCACTTCAGTGCTCTTAACTACTTAACAATTATGCTCCCCGAACAAAGACGAGGATATATATTATAATATTAAAATATTTATATTATAAAATTAAAAATTAATAAAAATTAGTAACATATTTTTAAATTTTCAACTAAATGTGAACCGTTGGATATTGGATTCAATGATCAAAGGTGCATTGGAGGAAAAAAATCATAGTATCGTACCAACATTTTCAAATTTTTTATTTTTTTTATCTTCATAATATTTTATTTTTTATTTATATTAAATTTTATTTTTAAAAAATTAATTATATATCATAGTTATTTATTATTGATGGGTTCAGTAAACCCAAACCAAAAGAAGAGCCCATTGATAGAAGAAATTAACTCAAAATTGAATAATGTCACAACTGTCACAATCGGTCCAGACGATCCAAACAAATGGGTAGACTCATCGACCCAATTAAAACAGCCTATAATCCACTTTCCACGTGTTAAAGAAACACATCATAATCAGTCAAAAACCGCAAGACAAATGATATCTCCTAATCCATCTAAACAGTTCAGCGGACGGTTATTAAGAAATGTGAAACTACCATCTAATTCTATAAATATCCCTCACTATGACAGGAAGAGAGATGAGAGGAAAAAATATATATTGTGCACACTCTTAGTGCATATCTCTCTCTAAAAAAGACGTTTCCTATGGGATCGAATCACATTTAGTTCCCTCGTATATTCTCATTCTACATCCTTCATTTTTCTTTTTTATAAAAAGATCACTAATTTGAACGTTAGAGAATATACTGAAAAGTGTGTCTTATCAATCCTTTAATATATTGTCTATTTATTGTATTGTATATGATCAAACTTCAAAGTTATGAAAACCAAATCTACTTCAAATCAATCCAACAGAAAGATCAGATGTATGACTCCCAATTCATACAATAACTCAAATTCGATGATGCATCAATTATATTTAGCATCATATGATTTGAATAGGGCATAAAAATTTTTCAAATACCCAAATATTTTTTCTTTTGTTGCTAATTTTGTGTATAATAAATTTTCAAAAATAAATTAATAATACAAATTTAATATATTATATAATGAATTTTTTGAATGTTTTTGAAAATTATCTTTAAAAATAGACATATTACTTTCAAGAAATATACTTTTAGTTTTTTTCTTTTTATATTTTTCCTTTTATAATTCTTTATCTTCACGGTTTTTTATAGATAACACGTTCATTTATTTCGAATAATAAATGTGATCATTTTAACATATCGATTTTCATTAATTATTGTTAGTAGAATGTTGATTATACCGCATATTTTCTAATTATTAGAGTTATAATTCTAATAAATTACTAAAATATTAATTAATTAAATTTATTTATAGCCCTTTAAAGTTATTTATTGAAGATTATTTTGGCACGACTACATTAGCTTAATATGCCAAATTCGACCAATTTGATGACCTTATTTATCTGGTGAATGAATTTTAAATAGCATATTATTAAGATATTTATTTATAATAAATTAGCTAATTGATTTTAATCTGTAATAGTTCAGTTCACAGTTACCCAAAAAAAGCCAAAAAATTCTTTATATGTCGCAGATGATATATAGCACATTGTATATAATTTTTGATAACAATATAATATATAAATACAGTTGCATATATATATTTGGATATTATGCTATTATATCAGATATTTATTTAATAAATACGAATTAGTTATGAATATAAATTTAATTTATTTAAGAAAAATTTATTAAATTAATGGCTTGAGCACGAAGTTAATCTCATTTGAAAATTGATCCCTGGATTCTAAGCCAATTAGAACTCATTTTTGTTTAATAGATTTATTGATGTATTTACATAAATAAATTGATATTGTCTATTAATGCATATTGCTTTTAATAATAAAAATTATTGAAATTATTGTAATATATGTAGCCTATTTTTATCACTAAATAAAAATACATATAATATCGATTATAAAATTAAATTAAACTTTCATTATTTTTTTAAAAAAATATTACTTTAAAAATAAAAATATATTTATATTTATATTTATAAGTTTATAAAGTCGTACCTTTAACATCACAATTTCTCGATTGATTGACATAAAAAAATTTTAATATTGGAAAAAAAAAAGTATTTTATAGCAAATGAGAAACCATAAAAATTATTTTTTTTATTTTTTTTAAAGTTTATGAAAATTCAGTCAATTGTTAGAAAACTAAAAAAACTATGTAATAGGTACAGTTCGAGACAAATCAGGCCAATTACTAAATTAAATAATAGGCCCATATACTATCGGTCCAACAAAAAAAGTTATAAAACCTATCAAATAATAACGTTTGAATATATAAATTAAAAGATATTATCTAAATATTCAGATATTAAAAGATTATAATTAGCCGCTTAATAATTTGATAGAGAAAATTGACGAAATGACTCTTGGGAGTCAAGTAGCCCATTATTAAATAGGACGGTCATTACACACTACGAGTAACATCTTTTACTGTTAATTCAAACTAATACCATACCCATGCAATTGATTTGAGGCACCTATTAACTAAACGGTATATCTAATTATAAATATAACATCTTTCCGACAAAAAAGGGGAAGAAGAAGAGAGAAAATATAGACCACTCAATTGGATGAGTACATAAGGAGTATAACACTCTAAATATTTACTCATCTCCATCCATTTTATATTCTATTATTTTTTTTTCTCATATCTTTCAAATCCAAATAGAATGATTATTGGTTTGAATATTTAAGTATGTACCGGATAGTAAAACCCATATACCTCTCACCTCTAATTCAATTTCTTGTGGTATCTATGATCCAAATTCAAAGTTATAAAGATCGGGCCCGCTATCATTCAAATATTCAAGCAAATCTAAATAAACTCTAATTCATACATTAATTTAAATTCATGATACATCACTATATTTATAAATGTTTAAAATAATTTTAAATGTTCCATTTTCCTTTAAAAATTTAGAAAACAGTCTGAATTTTTTAATATTGAATAGAATTTTCAATGCAATATATTGCAACATAAAAACACTATCGAGCAAAATTACCTAAAATAATAATAATCTTCAAAACAATATAAAATTTTCTTTTTAAAACTTTATTCTCAAATAAAATTACAAAATTATAAAACCTTACTTCAACATTAATTTTATATCATGTAAACTTTATGTCAAATATTCAAATTCACATGATAATACATATGTTATTCTACTTTTAAAAGGAAACTAAAATAAAAATATTGATATGTTTTATGAATCATGATTCAACCCAATGAAATTTCATATTGGACTCTTAAAATTTAAAATTTAGATTTCACACACTATAAATTAAAATAATTATATGTTTAGTTATTTGAATAAAATATAATAGAAATAGAATAATTATTCCATCGAAAATATAATAAAATGAAAATAGAGTTAAATTTTTATATTATTATATTTAGTTATTGAAATATAATAAGATAAAAATTAGTATTCCAATACTTGGTATATAAAATAGTATAAAAAATAAGATAAAATTTATTGTAATAAATTTTTTATCCATATTTTAGAAAAAAGATATTCTAAATATTTATTTATTTATTTTTATATATATATATTTATTTATTTATATTAAACTTTCCATTTTCCCATTCCTGTTTTCCCTTCTTCCTAGTCTCGGTTTTCCTTTACCCTATGATGCCACTAAAGGCGAACAATCAGTGCTGCTCCTACTACTGCCGTCAACCTTCAACAATTATCAGTTTCAACCGTTACTATTAGAAGAACCAATTGCAAGTGCCGACAACCGGTAACTCTTCGACAGAAGTATTGGCGTAAAAATTAAGAACTAATCATTTCGACCAGAAACGAATTGTCGAATCTGGGCGGCTGATGACAAATTTAGTAGAAAACGACCATACTAGCGGCAAAAGGTGAAAGGTTCTATAGATTGCAATCGACAATTTACGCCACCACCGATTCTGTAAATTTTCGTCACTACAATATCAAATCTAGACGGCCGAGGGAGAACGATGGAAGCAGTTTGATCGAGAGAATGCAGCAATGGAGGTAGGACTTCGAGGGAGAGAAATGTTGTGGAGGCCATATGACCGAGAGAAAAAATCCTAGATATTCACGAATAAAAAAACCTAAAAAAATATAGTATTTTTTTATTTCTTGAGACCCGAAAATAAATATTCTATATTAAAATATGACTAAGCAATGAAATATTTTTTTCATTGGGAATAATTAAGAATATAATTTATACTCTTACCAGCCAAACATACCATAAGAATATAAAAGTAAATGATTAACTTTTTAATTTATTATTTAACGTATGGATCAGCGAAACACTAGTTAAATTAGAGTGTTTTGAATGGTAGTAAGATAAGTTCTGCATATAAAGGGCAAGGTCCTGCCTACAAATTATGATGGAAAAGATACTCCAGATGGCTTGCTCTGAAAAATTTATATTCTATAAAGTTCAAGGAGGCCTTTTTATATATGTGACAAGAGGCCTTTGAATCTCTAATTGAAGATACTCATTATGTGTTAAGGGAGTTTATCATCTTTAGAGGCTTTGAGCTTCATTTGAAATAACTCGGTGGTTTATTTTTTACTATTTTCATTCTTAGGAGCAATGGCTAGTTATAGTTCCTTCACCTTCCAACCTGTTAGAATATATATTTTAGTGTATATTATTCTACTTAATTTAGATTTTTCACCCTTAATATTAAGCTGATTGATATATTTTAAGCTAGGTAATTTATGTAACTTGTGCAATTAACTATTAGCTTCCTCTTTTTATAGCTATGTCATTTCTTATAAAATGATAATTTACTATATAATTTATATATATAGAAATTATAGAAACATTTCTTCATCTCTCTTTGTATTTTGGCATTATCATTATCTTTTTGGAAGAAGAACAACATTAATATGGGGTAATTATTATAACCCGAATTATTAATATAAAATTTAATCAAACTTGAGTCCCAAAAATATAGATCATAATGCTACCCAAATATTCAGTAGTGACTTCTTTATGATACAAATAAAACATTCGTCCCATAATACGATTAAATTTACTCCAATTAAACATTTAACATATTGAACATGTTCACCTATATAATAAAACAACATCATTTTTACAGCCATAAAATCAACCAAATGCTTAGTCTAGAGAAGCCAAAAGAATGTATAGTCCCTTAACCACACTATATCAGTTCATACATGCCAATTGTTTCAAACTATTGAGCTATTTTTCAATCACAATTTTGAGATGCATAATTGAAATATATCAATGAAATTTTAAAATGGTCTAAGCATATTAATTTGAAATGGATAGTGATATAAAGTAAGTTAAAAACTCAGTAAATACATAAAAGGCATACTAATAAACATAGGTGTTATGTCTTCGACCAAATATCAAAATTAATTTATTTCATAATCTATTATTAATTTGAACCTGATTTTAGATTAATATCCCAAAAAATCAATTGATATACTTAGCCAACTTCTAATTTTATGAATTGAAATGTGAACTTGGATCAAATATCATTAAATAATTTGAATAACAATATATTAATTATTCACAAGATCCTAAAATTATAATCAAAAGTAGCTCCAAAATTTAACTACCGTTGACTTCAATATTCGATAGGAAAAAGCATCTTAATTAAAAATTCAAGTATCAAAATATAAGTTTTTAAAATTACTGAATTAATCTTTGCATTATCATTATCAACATCAACAGTGGCCAGCCATATACAATATTTATCCGAAAACTAAAGTTATCAACTATTAGTTTGAATTATTACAATATAATCAAAATATCCTACAACTAATCTTTCAAAGTCTTCTTGTAATTTTAAAGATCCTATAAGTTACCGAACCCATTAATTTAGAAAGTTAGCAAAAAAATATAGAGAGAAAATTAAGCCTAATGCTAAAAAATACGCATATAGTTTCATATGTTGATATATATTGAACAAAACATGTTAAAAATATTACCATGATATAAATTTGAAAGTTTGATAGCGTCAATGTTTGCTAAACACATGTGAAAATAGTATATTAATAATCAAATATACTAAAGCTGTACAAATACATGAATCATGTAAGCATCGGATGAATATGTATGAAACATGAAATATGCAAAACTCGTTCTAATGTATAAATGACAAGCAGTTGGTGGTGACCTTACTAACAAATATGTAAATATTAGAATTTAGGTTATAATTATTTTTACATAGTCAAATATCATATACCACTATCCATGACCCGTGTGAGTTGATTACATATTATTTCTTATAATCGGGATTAAATAATATTTTTTATATTTGTAGATATTATATTTGACATTAATTTACTAATAATATATTATGATATATTTAAATATATTTCTTTAAATCTATATAATAATTTTTATTTTGGTCAAAACTAAAAATTCTATATAAAATATAAATATACACATATTTTTTCATATTGGAGAAACTGAATGCTTTAATCAATGCCAAATGTAGAGTTTTCATCAATTTTTCCTTCAAATATATAAATGTGAAAACAATGAAGTAAGAATTTATAATATGAAGAAACTTATATGTGTAATTTAGTAACATATAAAACTATTTATGTAAAAATTTTAGAAACTTAATATAATTTCTACAATTTAATTAATTTATTATAAATAAAAAATATGTAGAAACATATATGTATAAATTAAAGATATACATAAATAAAAGTGTATAAAATTTTAACATGCTAGAATATTTATATAAAAATGTATTATTTAAATATAATTTATATAAATTTAATACATGTATTTTATAAAATTTTATAAAAATATAATATAATTATATATATGTAAAGTATATTTAATTTAAGTATGAAAATAACACATGTATGACTTGTAAAATAAAAAATATACTAAAAAATTTTAAAAATCAGCAAAAAAAAAAGGAAGAAATAGTTTAAATAACTTGCTTTTACTCAATTTTATCAAAAAAAAGAACTTGATTTCTCCCTAATTTTACCATATCTTTCCCTCTATATTTTCTTTTGTATTTTTTCTCTTCTTTTTCTCTCATTTCTATCAAATTTCAACTATAAATGAGTCAAAATTGATTAATAAATCTATTTATAAAAAACTAACATATGTACATACAATCAAATGTCGATCAAATATTAATGTGAAATTTGTATCACATAGAAGCATCTATTAGGAGTCTATTAGTCACCAATATTTTTCAATAACTATATAATATAAGAAATCTAATAATGATAAGCTATGCATACAAGTTAAACTTCATAAGATGAACAGATGCATAGAGTAAAAGGGATATAAATTTTAAATTTTATACAAATACAAATAAAAAATTTAAATTTTTCATCAAAATGACAAAAAAATTAGACTAAAAATTTATTTATTTTATTTTATTTGGTAAGTAAGAAATTGTATTAAAATAAAAATAAAAATTACAAATTTAATGTTCTATCTCAAGTGTTTTGCCGACTTAGGGTTAGAACAAAGACATTAAAGTATACCCCGAGTACTATAAAACATGTCATAAAACAAAGTAAACATTCCCAAGGAAACAAACGAAGAAATATAGACTAAATAATACCAAATGCACTCAACCAATTAACCTATTTTCGTCCATTCAACCTGTCAAATGTGTCAAAACCAACCAGCCAACCACTCCAACTTCAACACAAACATGCCCAAATCAAATTACCCGCCATAACAAAAGAACTCAGTTGAAACCAAATCTCCCACAGTAATATCAACTCACCCACTTTGCAGCCATCTACCATGCGAGTAACATCTTTCATACCATTAAAATTCATTTATTTTAATATAAATCTTAAGATCCTTTAAGATTTTTCCATTGAAACATCTTTATTCTCTTACCTATGTATTTCTCTTATTCTCATTCTTTCTTATTTCTCTAGGATATTAAATATATATATATGTTAAAAATAAACAAAATCATTTAATATATATAAAATGATATACATACACTAATCATGTGCATATCAAGTGTAAATGTTAATTTTGACCTATGCACATGAGCCCATCAGACGTAAAAATATTAAAATAAATATGCAAGAATTCTTATATATATATATATAAGTGGCAAAAAATACTATCTAAAATACACTTATATATTTAGGTCACATGCTTTTCAATCACCAACTCAACTACTAAGCATGCATGAGGCTCCATTTCTTCTGCACCTCAAATGCCTCTATCTATACTGCTACAGATGCATAAGCGATACTCATATGCCTATTAGGCACTAAATATGATAATTAATTACTTATGGCCTATTTCGTATGATAAAATAAAAATTTTATTTTTACCATATTTCTATTATAATTACTATTCAACTATTTAGTTATTTTAGTTATAGGAATTATAATTTTGAAAAAAAATTACTATTCATTTAAAATAAAGAATAAAAATACCAACGTCTATTGATATTTTTTATTTGTGGTTTTTAATAAATTATTATTTTAAGATATTTTTTTATTTACCATTATCCTAAACTAAATCTAATTAAAATCAAATTCCAGTTTAACATAGGCCAAGTTTAGATAAAAATTTATACCACTAAATTAGACTAGGTATTTAATGATCTAAATTGGGCTGATTCGAGTAGAAAGATTGATATTTTTATTTTTAAAAGTTTCTTTAAAAATTTATAGATACATGAAAAATAATTGAAAATATAAAATATTTTAAAAAATATAATATATAGATTAAAATATCATCTAAGTATATATTTAAATAAAAAATTTTACATAAAAATTATTAATTATTGAATATATACCAAAGTATATATTTAAATGAAGAACCTTTATATTAAAATTATTAATTATATAAAAATATAATTTATTTAAATTATTTTAAAAAATTTTGATATTTATTTAAAATAAAATATATATTAATAAAAAATTTATAATTCAGGTTGAGCCAACCAAATTCCATTACTTTCACCCGTGATTGTATCATACCTAAAAAAATAATCGAATCTAATTTTTTAACTGTATTTATTTATAATATTAATAAACCGTAACTCAATCCTATAAGATTTTGGATCGATAAGGCTAAACATATCAAATGACTCAATCTTAATAATATCTATTTGAACATTTTAGTATATGTTAAAATATTATTTCCTCGGATAATAATAAAAGAGTAATTTTTTTACTAATTTATTAATTATTTTTCATATTATTATAGTGTTTAAAATACTAAAAATTAATTTCTAATTTAATTTTACCTATTCAAAATGATTAGGTAAATAATGAAATATTAATTCTAAATTATATTTAAACCTTATTTTATTTTAAAAAAATAATTATTATATTCATATATTATTTCATTTTAACAATTAAATATAACATTAAAATCTCATGTAAATCCATAATTATTATTAATAAATCACTCAATCATATTAATCTAAACATCATATATCAATTTGATACTTAGATCTCACATTTTTCATCCCTTAATGAGAAATACATTTATAATTGATTCATTAAATGGTTACATTTTTTGATAATTATTATTTTATTATGCTAATTTTTAGACATGCAATAACTTCAAAAAAATTGTAGGCATTGGTTGATCCGTGTAAAAGGTCTTTTTGACCAAATTGAATTGGCACTCCATTATGTTTTGGCCATATGGAACAAATTGCTTGGGGGACAATCATTTGGCACTTTCAAGCTTGTGGAAGCTGTTTCCTATCACGTCATTTAATAAGATATGTATAATTATTTAATTTTTAATAAGATAATTTGACAGAATAATTTTTATACAAACGGCCTTAAATAGTTTATTCTTACCATATAATGCCTCGCAGAATAATAATTTTTATACTGTACAACTTTTGGTAAGATAAATTTTTGACTTGAGCTAATATTTTAGATGACACCGGTTCAGGCATTATGGTATGAGTTTATCTTATTTTATATATAGACAATCCATCATGTAAATTTTTTAATTTAAATACATATATATATTACTTAATATTGAATTATGATAATTTTGAAAAAAAAAATACATTGTGTTAAATGAGTCCATATAAAAAATGAGTAAATGAGAAAAATAAAGATATGAATTTGGAAATTAAAAAAAAAGAAAAAAAACGAGAATAAGGCATAAATATTAAAAATACCGCACACAATAATATTTTTATTGCAAACCAATATAGAAATTACTGCAGGATTTGGGAACTTGTTACAATTTAAGATCTGCAAACGAAGATGCAAATTATTAGGATGTTCTTCAGACAACCAAAGAGAAACAGGGATGAAAGCAGGATTAATTTAAGAAGCTGCATCAATATTTAATCAGACTGCCTAATTTTTGTTAATGATGGATGAAAGAAAGAATCCAATTTCTCTCTTCCGTCATCATCAGGTCCTGGCGGCATCCAACTCCAGGATGGTGCTGAGATTCATGGGATGCATGTAGTCCATGGAGCCGCTCAGTATCTGCTGTACAACGAGTCTATTCGCTCTCTCAGTAGGATGGAATGCGTCCCAAAAAGCGTAAACGTCTCTGTTCGGACACAAATTGGATAGAAAAGTGCATAGACCAATGCCATTGTACGGCCCTTGCCCACAGCAGGCTACCTTCGAGGTAACAAAACCTGCAAATTCCCACATCATATAGACGTTGATGACTTATTTTGATCCCATATTTTCCAAGAATCGATGCATGATTTTTATTTTCCTTTTTTTTTGGGGGGGGGTTGGGAGAGGGGTTTGTGTGATGAATTAGTGCTTTGTCGTGTTGCAAATCAGGTGTTCGAGGAAATATCTATGAGGTTTTAGTCGTTGCTCTTTACCCTGACAAACCCAGATTATATGCATGATAATGGTTCTTTTGGAACCATTTTTGCTGGAGAATTAATAAATGCACTTGTAAGATGTAATGCTGGCTATCACGAGATTGTTTAATATTTTAGTGATTGTAATGATTCTTTCATGTTGTAGATTACATATTGGTTAAAAATATTTGTAAGGATGTAATCCTAGCGTAAGTGACATTTTCATTTCATTTGATTAATGGAAGAAAATAATTAATGCAGTTATAGTATGCCAAAATTATGAGCCTGACCACTAGTATAGAGAATTGTGTATAGACGATAGAGTGAGAGACTGAGAGAGAGAGAGAGAGAGAGAGAGAGAGAGAGAGGGACAAAGTGAGCGAGAGATAGGGAGAGAGCGGAGAAGAACTGTGGGGTGGGACAAATAAAATAAGATAATTATTTTAGTGTGTTATCATAATCGTTGTCGTCCAACTTATCTATGTAAAATACTCACCATTTGGAGTATAAAAATAGGACCCTAAAAGAACTCCGAGAGGTATGTTCCACTTACAGAATGGGGATGGACTCACTAGAAGAAGCTTTGATGAAATCTTAACTCAACCACTTCTTCTCTATATAGATCGTCAGAAGCCATTTTGATATCTGTATAGATTTTCACAAAGCAAAAACAACAAAATAATAGGAAAGAAAAGAGCTCGGTGGACCTCAAACCAAGGCTATAATAGTAACCCCCTTTCCATCAATCTTGCATTTCCACTCCAAGATCATGCCTTGTGGTGCTTGGTCAGGACTAGTGGCATCTAAGCATGTTATAATATGGAACACTTTATTTTGATTCTAAAAGCCCACCACTCTCGGAGGGAAATAGGCTAACCAACCCAGTTGTTGTTGATATTTTTTCTAGGTTGGTTCTTACATAACCTGAGCTTGGAGAAGTAAGAGATAAGAGGTCCCTATGGAAATTGTGGTAAGAAATCTATAATCAAGTCTGACCATAATGACCGAATTGATTATCCTCATGCATAAGCATACTATCATACCTAGTAGAAAAGATTTAGAAGTAGCTTTATTGAAATCCTGAGCTCAACCACTTCTCTATTTAACGACTGTTTGGCTACAATTTTGAAGAATTTTTAAAAGAAGCTTTGAATTGAAACTTGTTAAAGAAAGACACTTAGCAACTCATAGAGGACATTTATCAACTTCTTAGGGAAGATCCAATTTATAGTTTTTTTCTAGAAGTTGTTTCAGAAGTTAGGTCTAGCTGGCCTTTAGACTATCCAGATGATAATTTTTGTATTTGATGTTTCTATAAATTTTTAAAAAGCAATAACAAAAAAGAAAACCCTTAAGTTTCAATAAGTGAAGTCAACTATATCTTAATTTATCCTCAGAGAGTAAGCAATAACAAGTCATTTGTAATTATCTCACTCAAAGTTTTCCTATGTCTACCTCTTTTTTTCTTTCCTCCAACAAGACTAACTCACTTTTCATTACTTAGTCACCTTATCTTTATTTGTTTTACGTTTTAAGTGTCTAAATTATATTAGATGTCATTCTCTCATCATTTCTTCTATAAGTAAAATATCTAAATGTTTATACACATTATCATGTTTTATCTTATCTATTAGTATGACTCATCTCATTTATCTGAATATTCTTATCTCTTCAATACTTAGTTTTGTAAATACTATTTGATTGTCCAACATTTTAATTCATAAATTATAGTTGATCTAAAAACTATAACTTTAGAGGTATATTTCGATCATAAAGATTGGTGGGCAAGCTTGTGCCCTGTGGTTGATCAAGAACTAGTAGCATGAAGGTCCAAATCATTTTACTTTGTGGAACACTTTTGTTTTCTAGAAGCAGACCATTCTGCCAGCTAAAGAGAACAGCCCACAAACTTTAGTCCCCAATCAAGTGATTTATGTTGGCATCCTTCTGACAATCTCATTCCTCATATCGAAGGTCACCTACTCATATAATGTCACTTAATTGCAGTGGTCCCTTAACTCCACTTGATCCTTCAAATATCAATTGTACTTTAAGATTTTAAATTTGATAAGCTCACCAAAGAGCTGGGATTTTTAGTTTTTCTTTTTTTCTTTCTTTTTGGGCAATGAATGAACCCAACTGCTATTCAAGTTGTGCTTGGATGTGTGTTTCATATACTTAGGTTAGTATTTGATGGGATGGGCTTTAGCCTGACCCCCGGTGCAAATCCAACGTGGCCCACTACTATAGATGGGAATATTGGTATCGGTCATAGCCATGTTA
The DNA here is from genome assembly GCA_033239525.1 of Nepenthes gracilis. Lineage (NCBI taxonomy): Eukaryota > Viridiplantae > Streptophyta > Magnoliopsida > Caryophyllales > Nepenthaceae > Nepenthes > Nepenthes gracilis. The sequence goes on from BSYO01000010.1 coordinate 2,633,957, forward strand.
TACAATTTTTATAATCTATTTAAAGAGTTTTATTAATTTTATCAAAATTAATCTTACTATTTTTTTAGATCATCAAAAAATGTCTAAAATTTTTTATCTCTGTATATTTTATAACTCTACAAAACACATGAATTTAGGCTTCTAAGAATATTAGGATTTTATATATATTTAAAACATGTGAATTTAAGTTTTCAAAAGTGAATAGCACCCAAAAATGGCCAATACATATTAGACTATATATTGGATATTTTTGCAATATGTATTGGTACCTCACGATACTAATACATGTGGGCCTAACCGATATTTTCATTCATCATGGGATCACTAGAGATTTAATCGAGTTTTAAGGTAATCATACCGTATTGTCTAGGATCAGTAATAAAATCCATGTGCATTTGGTAAGCATTTACAGCAACGAAGACGTCGGATCCGATTCTGCGGTTGACTTCCTTTATCATTTCGACAAGTTGGGGGTTGAATAATGCAGCAGCCCTCTGTAATTCTTGGGCGCATTGGCCATTCCTCCCTCTCTGTGCTATTTCTGCTGGGACACAGCCGAGTGGTCCCGTGCCTGTCACCAGCACTCTACGTGCACCCAATTCATATAGCCTCTGCAGTTATGCACGAAGTAATTAATCAGTAAGACTTTGTGCTTAATCAATGCTCAATAAGTCTATTAGTACCTTATTTAGAGTACAATTATAGAGAATTATGGGCATTTGAATAGTAATAACAAGATTAGTATTACAGCTACCATATTAATAATAGAGGGTATTCACGTGATTTTCTTATTTAAAGTCATGAACATACATACATATAATATTACAAAATAATGCTTCATTTAACCTTTTTGCTGCCCATTGTTTCTGTATTTATTGTATTCCTGCTAGGATGGCTAGCTAAGTGGTCAGTTTTGTACTCTCATGAATGTTTATGCCCCCAACAAAGATTAAATGAGCTGACATTTTTGCTAGTTTGTCCCTGCAACCAAACTCCACTAAACTCCTTTATTGTCAACTGTGGTTAGAGAAGGCAGAAAAAGAAAATTCTGAATCCGATGCAATTCAATACTGCTTGACACTAATTGACTAACTTGGGTAGAACACAAAGTTTTATATTCGGTATAAGATTAACTTTTATATTCTATTTTGCTTTGTATAAGTACATCGCAGTTTTACAGTGACATGTGTTTGATGAGTTGGTTGGTACTTAGAGAATTGTGAAGATTTCAGTTACCTTGTGATTTTAAGATTTGGAATATTTATGTTCTCGTTTGATAGTTAAAAATATTTTTTATAAGCTAAGTTATGTTTGATAGACTATAAATTTGAATATTTATTGATAAATTGTGTCATTGAGTTAATAAACTTAAAACTATTTTATTCATTTATTTAGTAAGTCATATTTATGTTTTATTTATTGACACGATTATTAATCGTGCCATATTCGTGATGGCCTTTGCTTTATTATACCCATGTTTCGACATGATGCAAACATGACATGTTTACATAGATTGACCCCCATACCCACTATTACGAATGGATCAATGGAATATGACGTTATCCAACAATGTCTAAAGGGTATCTTCCATACATTTCTTTATAATTAATTTTATCTCTTGGTTCAAATGCATATTGATAAGGGAAATAAATTTCATAGATGCAAATATTGGCCAATATGTATCGGTATAGGGCTCCTAATATTACAATATCACGGTTTGTAGGTTGATATTCTAAACATCGGTTGATTTGGTCCTATCAACTTACGATATTTCCATTATCGATATGTATTGTTCAATATATATGATATTGATATGGCTTAACCGATACTGGTATCTATATTTTCATCCAGGGAAATAGCATCTCAACATTAAATTACCTCGAGAATTTTATAGTATTCAGAGATGAGATAGCGGACATAATCTGGGAGAGCGAATTGGCGAGATCTGGCAGAATAAGGCACCAAATAATAGTTGTTAACAAAGTCATTGCCTCCAAGAGTGATGAGAACAAGTGCTTGGTTCACTAGCTCTCTTGTTCCCACAGGTCCAATCAGCCGCCTAACTCGTTGCTGGTATTGGTTGAAGTACTGCAGCTGCTTGTAGATTCTTATTATGTTTAGCTGCAAAAATGTGCACCAGTATCAGAATGGTGGGCTATCAAAAATCACATACAAAAGCATGCATTGCAAAGATAATATTATTAAGATTGATGAGTAAAGTCTTACTGAATAAAATGGGGATGATGACATCCGTAAACATTTAAAAATTACACATGTAAAAGATATTTTATAGGATTAACGTTTGAGATATATAGAAGATATTTTATGGGAATGACGTTTAAGATGGTTTGGATAAGAAATGTGAGTTAACTATGGTTAGATAAGAGAAATGAAGATGTGAACCTGATAAAATTGAGTGAAATGATAAAATATAATTTAAAATTGCTTCTATTCTAGGAGAATATTGCACTAATCAAGTGAAAGGGAAAAAGATGATTTGTGTAACTGACCTTGCATATTGGGAATCAAGGGCATGTTGCATATATATATATATATTAGGTTATTAAAAAATACCCTAAATATTTTGGTATTTTATATCTGTATAAAATATTTGAATTTAGGTTTTGAAATATTTATTGTATTTGAAACATATGGATTTAAGATTCCAATAGGAAGCAAAATTAAAAAGATGGCTGATACATATAGGCTAATATATGACAATATTATCATGGATACAATAACATATCAGTCGATATAGTACAATATATCCTTGATGTAGTGTTATATTAGGATGTATTCTTAGTATCGAGAAATAATGATACATATCAACCGATATTTTCACCAACGGTGAAGACTCTTTCGAGGACAGGTCCGTGGTGATGTGACATTTTACAATTAATTCCCTCTTAAATAGTTTTTTTTTAAAAAAAAAAAGCAATTATAATTGATTGAGCTCTATAACTATTATTTTTTTGTTCGCATGAGTGCAGGTACTGTGGGTGAAGTAGGGGAAGATAGGCCGCCAAGAAGACTAATTAACCAACCACGCAGGTCAGTAATTAATCAAGATATTGCATGCGTAGGTGTGGTGAATAGGATGCATGCTATGTAAATGCTAGACTTTTTGCCCATTTATGTTGGATATAAATCGAACTATCCATATATTTTTTCTTTTTTTTCTTTTTAATTTTGTTTTTTATTTATTTAAAAAATTAAACACATGGGCAATTAGGTTTATTGTCAATGGACTTAGTACAGAGGTGAAGGAGCAGCACCTCGGAGGTGAGGTGCAGCCCCATAGTTTTACTAACAACTCTTTACAACCAACTTTCAACATATAGATAGTAAAGGCAGTCCTTTTTCAATTTTTTTTTCTCTAAGAAGTCCTTTCTACCTATACGTGGATAATTAGTTGTAGAGGGTTGTAAATGGGTGAAAAATCTAGCATTTTTTTTAATGCATTATGTTTAGTTGAGCAGAAAAACTGAGGCACAAGCATTATGAAATCTGCACCATACTGGCTAATAATTGTCATCATCTACTAATGATACCCACCTACACAATTGTGAAAATTGTTGCAGAATTTATGTGCATTCACTACCCTATCTACCATTAATGCTTAGTGGAGTTCGAGGATGTAATTTGAAAATGGAGCAGCATGATGTTAAGGAATACTCTGATTGACTTTGCTTCTTCATGTCTTAGTGGGAGAATTTGAGTTGGTTGATGTTAGAGGTTTATAAGACAGTTATTAAATCAAAATGTTTGGTGATCAAAAAACATATAAATAAGTAAATTTTATGGAGATAAGAGCGTTAAGATAGATGGGTGGATTCACATTAGTATATAAGATAAAGAACGATGGTATCTGTAATATTAAGAAAAATGCTTAGTAGAGCTCGAGGATGTCATTTGAAAATGCATGCACCTTCATATCATGGATATTATCGAGACCTAGTGTGAAAATAAGAGTTGGTTGAAGTTAGAGGTAAAAAATTAAATGATAGGTCTACAAAATCTTGAAATGAAGTGATGAAAAAAAAAATAATAATAGTTCATATTTTCTCTTAAAAGCATTTTTAGAATGTTTTTGATAAGGTTTTGAATTGAAACTTATCTTAAAAACATACTAAAAAAATTATTAAGTTAGAAAGAAATGAGAATGATGTGATCAAAAGTTATAAAATTCCTTCTACATTTGGGATGGAAGCTACACTAAATTGAGTCGAATGAAGAATTAGGTTCATAGACTTAATCTCAAATAATCGGTATTTGTTGTTAATTTTGATAAGAGCTTTTCTTAGAAAAAAAGCTATAAAGCTTTTGTTAAAAGCATTTGATGAAGTTTTACAATTTATAGTTTTTTTGGAAGTTAAAAAAAAAATTGTCCAACAAGCCTTTAATGGTGATTTTGAGCGTGGCCCATTTAGCTGTTGGATTTGGTGGGAAGTAACATTTTTAAAAAATAAGTAAATGTTTTTTTATAATTATTTTAATAATTTATTATTTAAAAAAATTTCAAACATTATAATATATATATATTTAAAATTGCAGTATCAAGCACAATCAAACGTTGTTTAAAATAAGTTAATATATTAACTCTCTGAACCGATTTCTTCACAAAATTTAAAGGTGACATGGTTCACACATACCACTAATCATTTACAGAATTGTGTGTGGACAGTCTTATCTAATATGATATCATTTATTTATTTATTTATATGCAAATTCGTTAGATTGGCAGATGAGATACACATTCCCTGAGAGTATCCCAAGGGTGTCCATCTAATGTCCCTAGTCTTGTAGGATGGTAGCAGGAGATATTACACAAATTTCTTAGAAAGCTTAGGGGACACCCAATGAATATTTTTGGAACATCCCTATGTGAGTTGACATTTCACTCATCCATCTACTCTTGTATGAGTTTGCCAATGTAGGATTGCTGGTATGCCACATTATCCTAAAATATCTTGATAGTATCCAGAAGTATATCCCTCTAACCTTACCCAATCTTTTAAGGTGATAGCAGAAAGATCTTATCAGCTAAGTTAGCCGACAACCATGATGGTTTGGACAATACAATCAAATGTAAACAGGAAAGGAGAGCTGTGGACTTACAAACTGAATCCCAGTGTCATTGAGAATTCCAATTCCGGCTGAAGCAAAGTTGGCACCGACAAGCAGTTTCGGCCCCGTCAGCTCAGGACTCAAGTATGGCAGTGTAGGCTCAGACCCCATTTGTTCACCTACAGTTTAACCCAACACTTGAAAAATTAGCACACATATCTCCTCTTAGTAACATTAATGGATTCCTTTGGGACACCCTTAGATGATGTGGTGTCTCGTATATATTTTCATACTGATGAGCCCATTCAAAAAGTAGATGGATGGACACCGTGTTACCCTTGCACATTACAGATGTGTCCAAAAAGGGTGTCTTCTAAACATTTTTCTTATCGTTTAGAAGAAAAAAAGAAAAATACTGCTCTTACTGCAAGCCTACTGAAATTCTAATAAAAATCAGGGCAAAGATTAAGAAAATATGCCGCATAATCGTTTTTAGTAAAATTTTGATAGGCTTGTAGTAAAATTGATATTGTTCTAAGTAAAAAACAAAGATAACACATCCAAATTGAACAACTGAACTGATAATGTCAGGGATGTTGCGGCCGTTAGAGAAGCGGCCAGTGGGGGCGTGGGATGCAGAGTCAATGCCGTAAGGCGGAGTGTCGGCTCGGGCAGTGGTGACAAGGTAGTTGTTGTTGCCACTGTCAACAAGCGAGTCTCCAAACACATAGAAAGCGCGAGCCTCGGCCCAATGAGCAGAATGGCTCGAGAATGCCAATGCAAATGCAAGAGCTATGAGAGCCATTTTCACAGCTGCGAGAGCCATTTCTTCTGCTTAGCTGAGTGGTGAAGGTTTTCCCTGTGATGTGGATGTGATGCGAATGTAGAGATCATGAAGAGGGTATATATAAAGTCTTTTTTTTTTTTTTTAAAGATTTTGTGTTTTTTTGTCAAGTGTTGATAGCATTAATTGATTTTTGTATTATATATACATATATATAAGGCCTTTTTTTTAAGATTTAATATCTGTTAAGTGTTGATGGTGTTAATTGATCTCGTACAAGTAGAAAGTAACCAGGAGTTGCTCAACAGTATTATTTCAGTTTAGTCTGCTAAAAGGGTTGCTTCATTGCTGGTGGTAAGATTATTAATTTAAATTTGGTTGGGAGTTGGGATCAATAATTAATGACGTAGGGCTTATAGCCCACTTTTTGTGAACTACCCAGTTAAAATAAGTGCATGTTCTCCTATGGATGTGTAGTAGAAAAATTGATAGCCAAATTCTTGAAATTTGTTTTGTTTTTAGATATAGGTGGGTTTCATCTACCACCGGATCAGAATTGGCGGAAGCGGCTGCAGAATTCTGTCGATGGGTTGTAGCAAGCGTAGCCACAGATGAGTTCACTTGACACCGGAAGGGTAGGGCGACGATGCGATAGAGGTACGATGCCGTGAGGAAAGAGCAATCGATGGCAAGAGTCGGGAAAGAAGAATCAAGGCAAGAGAGATTACTGTTTAATCGAGTTTTAAATCATGTAAAGAGATTTGAAACTTGAGAGCAGTTGTTGTTAGAGTTGGGAAGAATCGATAAGAGATAACATAAGAGCAAATAAGATAAAAATTAAAAAAATTAATGTTATTCATAAGATGGGCAAAATGTTGGAATCTTAATACCGCTTCCATTTATGATATTTAACAAAAATCAGATTAGGGTTTTTTTTTAGTGGTTAGCTCTACTAAATAAAAGTTTTATTGATCGATCTTTTTCTGTATTTAATATTAGAAATCTTGTCTATTCAATAGAGATTTCATAATTGAAATAAGTGTACCGTAATCTTAGGGTAGCATTTATGGGAAGAGGGAATATGAGGCATACACTTTTTTCAATTTCGATCCATATCTTGATTGAGGTCAGAAAGTATTTATTTTTTTTATTTATTTTTTATTTGTTAATAAAAATAAATTAAATTAAATAAATTAAAAACTAGATATATTAATGCAACCAGAGTAACTTATAGTCATTGAAGGAATGAATCATGAACCAAACATACACCTAAGCAACCAGCTTCCAAGGCAGCGTAGTTCTCATTATATTGTTTTGGAAACATAAACAAAAGATATTCTGTCATAGCATTATTTTTTAGCTTTTTTTTTTTTATCATATATAATATTTTATCTATTTATTTATATTTATAAATTTATACAGAATATATTTACAGATATATATTTTGTCATTCCGACAGTATCTTAATGATGTTCAGATGGTATCTCTAAAATATTTCTTAAGTTATGTGTATACTTAGAAATTTTATTTATTTCAATGGCAAATATTAGAATAAATGATCAGAATTATTGTCGTATAATTTAATAATCTTATATTTAAATTTTAAAAACGATATCTTTCACAATTCAAAATAAGATCGCTATAATAAAATTAAAATAATTTAACTATTTTTTTAATTATAGATATAATAAAAATTTATATATTGAACTGTCATTTACATGTCATACTTGGCTAACTATACTCTCTTGGTAATGAAATAATCACCTTGCATTTTCTGGTCAACTGTACTCCTTTGGAAATGAATAATCTCCTTTGCATTTTCTGGTCCCACTCTGTCAGTGAAACAAACGGGGCAATTTTAATCATTTACTTTCATGGGTTACCCCATGGGATCTCTTGCAGCCTTTCACACAGAGGGCCTCCCCAATTAATAAGGGTATGGGAAGATGGACTGGTTGATGTGTGAAAATTTGGCATGTGACCAACATAAATGGTGGGAGGGATGAGTTTCCCATGGTAAAGAAAGCCGAAAAAATTGTTAGGTCTTCTCATATGTTAAAAAATTATAATATTATGATTATAAAATGAGTTCAATATATACAAATGTCTTTTTATAATTTTAACAGTTTAAATTGATATGATAATATCGTTACACAACTTTCTTAATGCATGTATTATATTGCAAATGTGCTAAGCTAAGTGTCCCCTTTGGTGTAAGGTGGAGGGAGTGCCAGTATTTTGACAGTTAAGTATGCATTATAATTTATGTGCTCGGCTTTTATTAAAATATAAGAATTAAAAGGCTTGTTATTATTAGAATTTAAACTTATATATGTATATATATTCCATATCCAAAAACAAATATAATGCAATATGATTGTTCCTCAATGTTATAAGTGTTAGAAATATGTTTCATGAGACTAGACATATAATTTATTGATTTATTAAATTATAATTAAATAATATAATCATATTAGTTTAGATATATGTATTAAAGAGAACTTTTTAAAAAGATATACCCATTTATGATGTATCATTTGATGAAAAAAATATATTATTTTTTAATAGATATATCCTTTTAAAATATATTCATTGAGCGAAATAATATAATATTTTTTAATAAGTATGTCTATTCAAAATGTATATTTTAGGTAAAAGAATTGATATTTTGATAATTTAGATATGGTCATATCTCTTTTTATAAAAGGGCATCTATAGCCATTATTTTAATATGTACAAAATTTGTATAATATCTCTACAAATTATAACGTGTGAGAAGAGAGAAAAATTATTTTTTTAATTTTTTAAGATAAGAATGATATCTGTGTGGCACAAGAAAAATTGACGATAATGAATTTAGGTATATAAATTTATTTATATACATAACTTATTAATAAAGAAATATAATAATGAAGAATTTGTACATTAAAATTATTATTTCAATAAAAAAACTTACAATAAGTGCAAACATATAGTAATAAATATCAAACTTATGATTAGTTGCAACATTTTAAATCATTTATATGAATATTGATAACCCATTTGGATTATGGCAATTTGTCTTTTATATTAAGTTGCTCATCCAATTCATATTTCTAGTAACATAAGATTTAATTATTTTCTCTTGATTTCTTTCTTTCTTTTTTTCCTATGTAGTATTTATGGAAAATAGGGGAATTCATGTTTTTGAGATAAAACCAAAGTTCTGATGTGTCTTAATCCCCAAATAGTGTAAAGGGTCCAAGGTTTTTGTTTGATTTTATAGCTTTAAATGGTGACTACTAACTCACATGAGTTTATTTCTTTGATTTTTTTTTTTTTTGAAAATTCTTGGAGGTTTGGGAAATTTCATAGGTAGCAACTTAGTGTATTGCCTTAAAAAAAGTTCAATTATATTTCTAAAATATTTTTAAAAAATCTGATATTAATTAATTTATTTATATTAATGAATTTTTTTTAAAAAATAGATGATTAATACCAATAGCGTCCAAATAATATGTAAAGTGTGTCCTCCAAATATTTTTCAATGTTCTACCGTTCATAAAAGTTGGTTAGATTTTTGGATCGTGTATGTGGTGATATGGACCCGAATCAATCGATCCGATCCAAACCGATTATGCTAAAAAATTTAAACCATAAATGCTCGTTATAATTTCAGTATAAATAGTATATTTAAAATAAATATCAAAATTCTTTAAATAAGATATAATATAAATGTTTATAATAATATTACTTTTTTTAGAATATAATCCCGATAAAATATTTAAAATTGATACAATAATAATAACGTTTTGCCATTTATTAACATAAATATTTGTAGATTTTGGGATCATCTTTGAATAAAATTTCTATAAGTTTTATATTTATTGATATTAGCATTTTTATATAATTTTTTATCTTAACGATAGATAACAAAAGACCCACTCACATTATCCAAGTTAAGGCTAAGAACAACCACCAAGAAGATAAGAAAGAATTCCAATAATAAATAAAGTATTCTATCATCTTTTAAGATTTTACACAATACTTATTAGACTTATGGGTATTCTAATATTATCTTTAATGTCACAAAAATATATCCTATTTTATTATCATCAAACAAAACTTATGAATTATCGATTTTATCTTAAGTGTCTTGACTAATGATAATAGAGCTCAGCTGATATAATAGAAATTAAAATCGAGATTCAACAATATAGTATTAAATTAAAAATCTCATAGAATAAAAATAATAATCACGAATTGATAATTGCATTGTTTTAAAGTATAAATGATTAGCCTAAAAGATACTTATCACCTCAGCGAAAGGTAAATTGATAGATCTCAGTATTCACCATAACATATTCAGTATTTGAAAACCAACACTTTAATTATCAAAATCACATTTTGTCAACAAAAATTAAATTATACATATCATAATATATAAATGATAACTTTATTAATATAAACTCTCTCTCTCTCTCTCTCTCTCTCTCTCTCTCTCTGTGCGCCACTTTACCTTATTCCTTAGTTCACTGTTTTTCAAGGCACCCACGGTCTTGGAATGGAAGCTTACTTCATTTATAATTTCATTAACTTAGTATAAGATTCAAATGACAATCTACTGATCAAAGGATTCTATAATTATGAAGGAAAGAGGGAATTTCACTTGCCTCGTTTTCTGGTCTCCTCTGCACAGCAACAGTGTAGCAAAAATGGCGGCAGTCGGCTTCTTTCTTCATGGCAGCATGCAGCAACCACGGCTGCAGAATTATTAGTGTCTTTAACACTGTCACTCTCTCCCCACATGAAAAGTCCCCCAAAGCCAAATACACCAAAATTTATAGCCCCATAAGACCAATTTACTCTGGATCAGAGATGGGGTATGTATATTTTTTAATTTAAGTTATTGATATTTAAATAAATAGTTATAATTAAATTATTTTTTAAAATATAAAAAAATTAATTATTAAATTAGAATTATTTATTTTAAAATAAATGGTTAAGATGTGAAAAAAATAACATCTATTTTTTTAAGAGATGGAGCCACTTTCAACCTTGATTTACTCCTTACTTGCAATTTTCTTGTGAATTTAATTTCCATAGTTTCTGAATCCTAGCAGTTGATTGTGAACTTAGAAATTCTTGTCCCCAAGGCTTAGAAGAAGGGGCGAATTTAGTTTTAGTGCATAGATTTTTAATTATTTAATGCTTATTAAACAAATTTAATAATTTTGTTTTTTAATTTTTATGAATGACTCAAGCAAAAAAATATAAAAATACACTAATATTACAATAAATACTATTTATAATTTTAATATATTAAAAATAATTACTAACTATTAATAGAAAGATTATTAAAATATTTTTATGATAACTTTTGATAATTTGATATGTTCAAATTTAATGTGACATTAGCCTAAATTTTCTTACAATAATGAACTCATTAATTATTCTAATTAATGACTACATTGGGCAGATTGTGGGACCTCTTAAAAATATTATTATTTATAAATAATGTTGAACCGATAGCCTGAATTACCATTATTAAAATTGAATAAAAAATATATTAATCGAACCATTAGATTTGATTTCCAGTTAGAATGATATTGTTTTTGACTCTTGGTTTCTTGTTGAGTAACTGGTTTTTAATTAGCAATTATTCAACCAGCAATTACATTACATATTTATATATATATACTTTAAAATTAGAAGATTAGTAATGGCATAATGGTAGATGCTCACTGTTCAAATTATGAAAATAATTTTTTATATAATATAATGTAAAAAAGCATACAAAAAAATCAACAAAAATTCTACACTTCCTCTACCATTTATATTACAAGAGATTCTTATATCGGGTTATTATTTTTCTATGTATTTTAAAATTATAAATTTTACACTGTTATACTTTTATATTTGAGTAGAAATATCTTAACTTTAAAAAATTAATTAACTATTTCGGTCAATTAACTATATTAAAATTATAATCGTTTATTTTTTTAATAATTATGATTAAACCTATTTAATTTTTTTAATTTTAAATTATATTATTGAATATCGTCTTTAATATTTTTCAATCCGATGAAATTATTGGTGGGGGTGATTGAATTTTGTGTAGTACCATTTTAATTGGTTGCCATTTTCGATTGGGCATTTCCCCTCTTCAAAGGGCATTGTTTCAGGGAGATAACCAAATCTATCCTTTGTTCATTAATTTCCCCCACTCTCCTCTTCTTGAGGAGATGAAAAATTAAATGGACTAAGGATTTTGAAATATCTACTATCCTCGGGGTAAGGAAATTATTTTTTACCTTGTCATTATGTAGTTATTGATGTATAATTTGGATCTAAATTTTAACTTGATAAATTTTGAAATAAAATTTTAAACTGTTTTATCTAGATCACGTACACTAAAATTAAAATAAAAATATCAGATGATTTAGAGTTGATTGGCTGAGTTATTTTTCAATACTAAGTTAGCAAGGAATGAGGGATATTGCTTTGAGAAACAGGATTTTGTCCCATTTTTATTCAAAAAAATTATTTTATAAATTTAAAATACCAAAAAAAAAAATCTTATAAAAACCCATGCTTCCTAAAAAAATATATATATTTCAAGAAGTAGGGGCTTCTCAAAACCCCTGCTTCAAGAAGCAGGAACCCCGCCCCCAAGTCAATAATATCACTTGACAATTAAGTTTGGAGGAGAAACAAAGGAAGAAATAGAGGGTTGGAGGGATGAATTTCAAAAAAAATCTTAAGGAAAAGGATGAGGTCTGTTGAGGGGCCAGTATGGAACTTTGTTATGCAGGCTGAGTATTATGCCCTAAGAGTTATTTTTTTTTGGCATGATTGTTTTTGTTTTGGATAATTGGATTAGATTTTTCTCTTATATTTGTATTAGTAGATTTGATATTTATAAAAATAAGAAAACTAATGCATGGGTAGTTTTTCATAATAGGGTTACTGGCCATGACGTGAAAGTGGGTTGATTGCTCGTCATTTTAATTAGTTACTATCATATATGTTTTGGATTGTAGATCATGATGAAAATTTCTTATGTGAAAATGTACAAATTGGGTATTTTTAAGAGATTATTAGCTAAGATGCAAGATATCAATCAAGTATAGAGAGTTGGTTGTTTAAAAAAATACACTGATATCTTTTGACATACTTTTCTGATACAGTATTATGCCTCAAGAAATATAATTCGAATTCAAAATCTTAATCTTTTAACAATCTAGACAACTGACCAGTGTTATTTGAATTATCGTTGAAACTCGGCCATGAAACTTTTCCAAAATTACGTGCTATTAAGTCTACTTTTTACAACTTATGTTGATCAATTTGGATATTTAATTTTATCTATGGGTTGAGTTAATGGGTAAGAATTAGTGCGAATTTTTAGTGGGCTTTACAATTATATATATATATATATAATTCAAATTCATTTAATTCAATAACACATTAATATAAGAAAAGCACAAAAATATAATTTTCTATCTTAGTTTTACTGTGTAAATTTTAAAGGATGTAATTAATGAATAAAAATATTTTTGGATGGAATACTGTTCAAAATTATGCAAGATTGATTTTTTCAAACAGGGAATAGTTACTTTTGAAAATTTTCAATTTGGTCCAATCTGACTTGAATCATAAATTTTTATAAATATAATTTTTTTATTTAAGATAAATACTAAGTTTTTGAAAAAAAAACTATCTCATAAATTCATATTCTTATATAATTTATAACTTTTTATATAAGAATTATTCATTTAAAATATACAGATTATATTTTAAAGTAAAACTTTATATTTTTAAAATATTATATATATATTTGGTAAATAAATATTTTCTATATTTAGATAATTTTTATTTTCTTATTATTTTTTTAAATAAAAATATTTAAAAATAAAAAAAATTATACATCAGCTTAATTTTAACTATAAATAAAAATATATTTTATCCGAATAATCGGATCGAACTCGGATTAGTCCGATTTAACGGTCACACAATTTTCTACGAACCTCGCTCTTGTCCGGCGTACGGCATGAACCAAGAAAACCGATCACTTTGTACAATTAAATGGGCTTTCTTTCATGGATACCGCTCCCTTCTTCAATAGTCCCGGCCCATTTGGTCTACCAAATTATGGGCCTTTTTTATCTATATAGGTTCAACGACATCGGGCCCAATTTCGGAGTCCCAATTCTCCTTTGACGGCCCATAATTGAACTGCCACATAGGCTTTGGCCAGGCCACAACACTTATCCCTGGAATAAAATATCAAAGGTTTTTTTTTAGTAAGTAATTAATATTTATATTAAAAGACAGAAAGTATATAATTTAGTCTCTAATCTTATTGCTTGCCTCATGATCAAATAAGAGGGCTCAAACAGTTGGATTTGGGGATTTTATCAGGTTCTATTTTTTTCCATCTAAACAGTTGCATTAAAAAAATTTAATGATTGAAATTTAAATATTAAATAATATATTTTAAATAGTTATTATTATTATTTTAAAATTAAATTTCATATTTGATACATGTTAACATTGTAAAAGAAAAATATAAATATAATTATCTTTAATATTTTTTTTATTTTTAAATTTTGACCATTAAATTTTAAATATATAACTTGATTGATAAAGCAGGATTCTATTTTCTCTAATGAAAAATAGGCCCTTATTTTCCAAATAGCTAGGGCATACTTGAGCTATCAAAATAGAACAAGGAAATACATCTAGAAAAATACAAAAGCCCAAAGCACAAAAATGTATTGGAGAAAACTTTGACAACATAAGTTACTTATTTTGGATTGAAGTTGTAATAAACAAGAAAGACATGCAATCAAGCATGTATGCTTAAAAGTTGATTTTATGTGAAAAATTTTTTTAATTAAGAAAAAATTATGTAATTTTATATCTAAAATTATTTTTATTATTTTTAATATTAGGCTGCAAATAACCCATTGAGCTAACTCATTTACATTATAATATAATTATAAGATGTTATTACCACTAACTTTTAATCATTTTGGTTATATACAATATTTGTGTACGAACTCTAATTGTAAGCAAGATAGAAATAATCAATAATATATCTTTCACAATAATAATAATAACATACCCAAGATCAGTAAAAAATAAATGACAAATTAAGCATTAAACAGATCGTAAAAATTTTTATTTCATTTTTTTCCCCTCTTTTTTCTCTTTGTTTAGCTCCATTATATTTGAAATAGCTTTCATTTGATCTGAAAAGCAACACTCTTTCATACTGCATTTGGCATTCAAGTACAAACTCAAATGCCAAATGTTTCATTTGAACACAACAAATACCCAAAAAATGACTCTGAAAATTTTGCATTCAATAATGCAAGTCGATCACTAGAGCTATGCCACAACAATAATAGCTTGAATAGGTGATGAGCCTCACATAAGAGGACTCAAAACCCAACAAAAAAGAGTATTCATTCCTCGTGTTCCATGCATTTACATTATCATTACCTAGCAACAAAGCTTATATATCCTCTTCATTTCCACCTCTAGCTAGAAAACATCACAAACCACTAAATCAGCTTCTTCTATCAAGATCTTCCTCATTGAAGCTGAAACCATGATTCAGTTGGCCAAGCAACATCATGTTGAAAACATCTCCGTCGGAGTGCTATTATTGTCTTTCAGTGGAGAGGTTTCATAGTTACATAATTCTCAGAATTTAAAACTCTGTAGATGAATGATAAATATTCAATTAAGTTATTTAGATAGCTATTTAATATTTGTAATTTATTTACATAATATTTAGTCATAACTATTAGATATATATGAAAACCTCTCTGTTAGCTATAACCGCTCTTAGCCCATAATACTCACTGCATACCTGAAGCTGAAACTTCGAGTTAGTGGTCATGCATTAGTCATGTTGAAGACACTTATTACTTGAAGTGTTGGTTTAAATTCCAGAGTGGGGAGCCGTTGCAGCTACTTGAATACATATAATAACATATTATTTATTTTGAGTCATAGGTATAGGCATGGTTTTGTTCTTCTAAGAATTTTTTAGGAAAAAAAATCATCATGAATATATGTAAGCCTTATTATAAGATATCTAGTAAATGTGAAATTTAAGACACCAACTTCAACACTCCACCTAGTTTAAGGAACAAAATTTTTATCGAGTGTGGCACATCTCACGTTGCAAACTTTCAGCTGAAATTGACTTTGATATTATTATATAACAACTTGAGTACACATGATAATATATTGTCTAATTTAGACTGCAAGTATAGAGCTATACTCACTCGATTTTGCTCATCTTCGATTTATGTACATATACATATATATATCAAGCCTCTAATCAAATTTATTATCAAAAGGGGTGTAGTTATCCATG
The DNA here is from genome assembly GCA_033239525.1 of Nepenthes gracilis. Taxonomy (NCBI): domain Eukaryota; kingdom Viridiplantae; phylum Streptophyta; class Magnoliopsida; order Caryophyllales; family Nepenthaceae; genus Nepenthes; species Nepenthes gracilis. The sequence continues at coordinate 2,650,183 of BSYO01000010.1, forward strand.
AAAAATACCTTCATGATAAATTCCAAAGTAGAAAGGATACAAAATTAAGAAAATAATTATATAATAAACAAAATTATTGTATTTATTGATGTATTAAGTGAATCCAACTACTTATATGATCCAATAATATCCACAGGACCTTGTTAAAAATATCGAGATTAACTTAAATGGAACATTAATTTGTTTTTAGAAGATTCAATTTATTACTTAAAATGGCTTTTGATGCATAAGTGGAAAATAGATTTGATTTTGATGGTTATAGAGTATTTTCTTGACTAAAATATCACAAGTCTTGCAAACTATAAACGCAATAAGAGGTTATAAGTTGATATATTTTCTAAAATCTTCTCTAATATTCAAGTCAATAATATGTTAAACAAATTGTATACAGAGATATATCAGATAATAAGATAGATATATGCAGTAATATGAGTTGAGTGCGTCTGAAGTGTCAAAATCCTCTAAGAGAGGAGATAAATTGAGTCTTTTGAATGACTAAATTTTGTATCCAAGATAATTTTATTTTAAGGAAAGAGTGTACTGTAAAAATTTAGATAGTTCATACCTCTTAAATGGCTACATTGGTGTGAGATCCATAGGACTAGGGCCCTAAAGTCTCGATTCAATATGGCTACATTAGCATGACATCATTAACTATGGTGGTGGATATAGTTCTTTCTACATTTAGTTCATTAAAACATTTTCCAAAATTTTACCATTCAATTAGACTTTTTTGGGATTGATTGTCCATGCGCTAACACGGCATGGCTTGATCAAGTGTTGGTTATGCGATTGGCTCTAATTTGGGGACCTCGGCTATACATTGACGTGACAAGCTAGTCCGTGTAAGCAACAATTTTCTTAGCAGGTGGGTTCAGTTATAAGTTCTGACCTCCCAGGATTGGCCTTTATAAGCAGAATCTTTGGCCTAATCTCGAGTCAGAGCATTCTCCTAAGCCCTCCTCTTTGTGCTTTACTTTTCATCTATATATTGAATTTTTTTAATCAAGTTCCATCAATTTAAAAAATAATGTCAAATTGACATTAAACTTGGCCTTCGTCTCTTAAATTTTAAGTAGTTAAAATCAATTGAAATCCCATTAGATCATATGCTAACATAAGAATACCTCTTCTTCTTTATTATTACTTCAGGATTTTGCCTTTTCCCCTTCCTTCAATGGCTTAGTATCCATCTTGTTCTTGTTAAATAACATATTCCATTAAAAAACAATAAGATTAGGCCCCTAATCAGCTTAATTTTCAAAAAAATAAGCTCTAATAGCCTTTTTTAAGCCATAATTATCAAACAATAATATTATATAACTAGTCTTAAACACTTATTAGATACCTATTTAGATATAATTAATTAATTATTTATATTTATTAATCTAAATAAATAAATAAGATATCACATTATACAAAAGAATTTGAAATACGCCTCCAAATCATATCAAAAAAATCTATCGTCAGCTTCGGTGGGCGTTTCAGCAGCTGTTTAGATTGGATTTTAATTCCTCACACAAACCAGTTAATTAATTGATTAATTAATTATAAAATCACCTTTTTGACTTTGTGATTTTGTTTTATTATTAATAATCAATTATAAATACCCTGTCGGTATGCCACATAAAAAATTAAGATTCCTTGGCCCTTTGGAGTGCCCTAACTGAACTTTGAATTTAGATACCTTCAATTATTAATTAAGGATTCTATCTTAATTAATTCTGATTAGTAATCTTACAAAGCTGACGTGATTAATTAATTAATTAATTAATATTATTAATATTATTAATGTGCCTCAAACTTGTTGCAGAGGTCAAGATATTGGCCCTTGGGTTATCCAAATTGCAATTAAACGTCACTTTTATTTATTTATTTATTGATATTAAATTTGTTAACATAAATAAATAAAGTGATGCCTTAATCGGTTTTACTTAAAAATTATGTAAATAAAAAATAGAGATATATTAATGTTAATATTAATATTTTTAATTAATTTAATTAATTTTATTTATTATATACTGTGATTTACCGATCTATATAAAATTTATTATTTTTTTGTCATTTTTTTAAAATAAATAATGTAATTATTTATATTAGTATCAGAAAAAAAATTTATAAAAACTATTGACCTCACTAAAAAAGAACCCAAAACCTATCTCTGACATCACTCGATAATATTTAAAAAATATTTGTCAAATATTTTGCATAATCTAATATGATAATCACATTAATATCTTGAAAAGAAAATTATTATTATTTATAATTTTAGAAGTAAAATTATCAAATATTTTGCATAATTATGATTAATATCTTGAAAAAAAATCCAAAATCTATCAAATATTTTGCATAATTTAATTTTAAAATTCTACTATGAATTCATAATTTTACAAGTAAAAATTTTTATAATTGAATCTTATTAGCATTTAACTTAGAAATAAATTATGATTTGGACTAATATTTAATTCATGAAATTAAAATTCGTCAGCCTTAACCTTCCATAAAGACACCAAAGATTGAAGAATAAATGTGGCAAAAAGAAAGCGGGGAAAAGGAGATGGCTCCATTGTAATTGTTTAAGGGTGACAATGTTTTTAAAATTATTATGAGTTATGGTTTCAATGTGAAAAGAGTTATCGATTATCAAAATAAAATCGTTTTGATTATTTATTTAAAAAAAAAAATAATATTATTTTAATTTTTTAAATAATAAAAAAAATAGTATCGTCGATGGTATTATTGGTGCCGTCAGTATCATCAATATACCATCATTCATCAAAAAATGGTACAATAAGTACAGTTATTATCCTTCAATCATGACGTTACTGATACTGATATATATATTCTGTCAATATTGTCTTTAAAAAATAAAAAAATTATCATATTATTAATAAATTAAAAAAAAATATTATCATTTTTCTTAATATAATTCTAAAAAATAAATTTGGATGGTTGAATATGGAATGATTATCTGGTTTTTGGAACATCTAAAAAATGTCCTTACGTAATTAAATAATGTTTATTAAATTATGTAATTAATTAAATTTATATATTTTAATATAAGCTTGTAAGATTAGTCGTCATGATTAAGTTTAATTTTCATTAATCCTCGCGGCTTCAAGTTTTTACCTTTGTTTAATTTGATGGGAAAGGGACTTAAAAATTTATATTTATTCAAATTGTTCTCACCATAAGTTTTAAAATTTGGAGAGCTAAGTTAATTTTTTTAAATAAAATCTTACTATAATGTTAAGATTATAACATTATAATATTAATAATTACTTATTTAAAATATTGAAACAACATCATCTATGTTTAATATATATATATTTCACTAAAAGTAAATACTTTAAACTCGTAGTATAAACACAATTCGTAGCATTTTAGATGGATACGAACTAAGTAGTTTTAGTTGTATATAAATAAAAAATCTTCTTTTGTCCCTTTTAAATTTTTTAAAAAATTAAAAGCTTCTGTTAACTATTACAGTATAAATATTAGAAATTTCAAATACAAGTTAAAATTCAAATCTTTTATAATATTTAACGCATTCCTTGGATTTAGATTGTTATATAAATTAGAGAGTTGGACGAATCCTTCAACTAATTCGAGAAAAATTTCAGGTTTTCTTTTCGTAGTTAGAAATCCTTACCCTGTGTGCTACGACAATTCAATGATATGTTAAAAATATACAAAATTTATTCTTTAATATATCATCTGTTACTCAAATTATAAATTTTTTTAGATAAATTAAAAGATGCAGAATGAAGAAAGAAGGGGATGAGTTTAGAGATTTTGTAGACTTAAAGAACTGAACTCCTCATTTGAGTGTACTTTTTATTGGCGTTTGTATGCCTGGATCAGACTTGTTCCCTTTTTGAATGGGAGAATTGTACTTATAATCAGGATTCTAACTAATTGGTCAGTCCAAAATTATTGCCTTTAATGGAAAGCATTAAATTGTTTTAAATATTTGTAATTACTTTTGATATGTAACTTTCATTAGTATTAATTCAATAACTGTCTAATCATTCATAGATGACCTTTATTTGACTAGTATTGGATTGGATCGTTTACATGTGCATTGTTATTCCTCGATTGACTGTAATCATTTGTTATGATTAAATGTCTCATTTGTTACTTTGTTAAGTTGTTATTTATCTTATTCTTATATGTTCTTTGTCTTCCAATCACTCAGAAGGTTGGCACGCTCCTCTACATCTATATTCGAATTACTAATGTTTGGGCCTCATTTCCAATCTGGGTTGCACCCACCATGCTCGGGTTATACTTAGCAATATTAAAAACTACTAACAAGGTGCCACGTCCAATGAACCTTGGAGGAGTGGAAGGTGAAGAAAGAAGGACCCATGGTCCGGGAGCTATGGTCACCCAAGTGAACGTCTGACGAACAATGTTCGAGTGAACAATGCAACGTTTTATTTTTTTTTTTTTAATTTTTTTGTATTTATTTATTGTATTATAATAATTATTTTTTACATTTAAAATTTATTAGTAATGAGTTATTTCATTTATCATAAATTAAAATCTTATAGATTAAATTCTTAATCTGTATTAATAAGATATTGTTGTTGTTTAACTTTTAAATAATTGAATAAATTTTAATTTTTTTCCTAATAAATGTTTGAACACTTAATTTTTTTATTTAATTTTAAACAATTACTTTATTAAGATTGTGATGGGTACAATATATGATAAGATCAATCTGACTTGTTGATTTGTGGAGCCCTTAAACCGTAAGCCCATAGACAAAGACAAATCAACCGAGTGGTTAGATTTAAAATAAAAGAGAATTTGATCAAAAATTTGAATATCTAAATGATAAGACTACTAATAATATAAAAGATTAATACATCAAATGACCGGTTAGTTAATAAATCACAATAATTAATCATGATAAATAGTTATATGAATCAATGAATGAATAGTTGAATTAAACATATAGTTAAAGCCCTCAGAAGATAAGTATTAATCTTAGAACTTATGTCACGGTTGATTCATTCAATTCTTAATCAGTATAACTTTCAATTAATTTATAATCATACATCTTCAAAAAAGGTATACTGATTGATAATAATAATAATATAAAATACATATTTTTTCTGAACAAAGAAAGAAAAAAAAAAGTTCAAAAAAGTATGTACAAAATACAACCTTTTAAACATTTATAAACCCTTACAATTTTGGAGCAAAATCCTCTAATTCTCAAATTTCTCTCTTTTTTATCTTTTTACTTTTGCTATCTTTCATTTTTTAATAAAAATTTTTAACTTGAGGGTGAAAAATATTTTAGAGAGTGAATCTTGTATCTTTTAACTTCTTAATAAATATTATGGATCTTTTAAGAAAAGTTAGAAAAGTGAATTCTATTTAAATAGTAGCATATCTACAAAGAGTTACTTGGTACTATAGTAAGAAGGTGAATGTGTAAACTTTTGAAATAGAAGACTTAGTGTTGAGAAATATTGAAGCAATAGAAAAGCTAGTACGTATGAATAAATTATTTCTAACTTGTGAGAGACCATTCTTAGTAATGGTCTTCCCAGCAAGAATAACATATCAGCTAACAACATCCACGGCAACATGGGTTAAAAAATTATCAATTTTACTCAATTTAGCTGCATGTTCCTTTACTTGATCTGTTTGATATCTAGTCATAGGAAATTTGTTCTCAAAAACCAAGCCAAAAAGTATTAAGTTAACATTATCCAAATTATTTGACAAAATCTAGTCATTAGAAACCTTAATGTAAAATAACGTATCCTTTTAATTTTTTATTAAGTCAAGATTTTTTCTAATTATTTTAAACTCCTTTTTAGGAGTTAAATAAATCCAATCATGTTTTTGATTAAAGTAAAAAATAATGATTTTGATCTTTCAAACATCTAATCTAAGATCTCATCATCGAAAAATGAACTCACTATGCTATGATGTGTTTGATGCATTAGGATGAAGGCAACCGATGAAAATTTTAAGCGCCTTTATTATTTCAATGAATTTTATTGATAGAGGAATTTGGATACCATCTTTCAAATTAGCTTTATTTATAGTAATGAAACTATCTTTTAGAAAATAAACTCCTTTTCAGACAAAAGAACTTTAAAAGGACTAACAGAAGAGACTGTTATACTTATTATAAATGTTAAGTACTATGTTCATAGACAAGCAAGAAGCATTGTTAACAATATTCTTCAAAATGTTTCGTAGAGCCATAAGAGATTTACAATAAGAAGATTAGAGAAATCAGAATATTTGACATTTGGTAAAAGATATAGAAGAATGTGCAACTAGGGTTTAAAAAAAGAGTGAAAGATGAAGGAATTTGAAAGGATACCTAAAATTAAAAGTGATGCATTTTTTATGACAATACTAATCTAAAAAACACTTTGCTCACCTAATATACATTAAATGATGACATGTCTTCCTCTCAATTTAAAACCAAAATACTGCACATTGGTGTGATTCAAAAATGATAATTTAAAAATTGCCATTTAAGATATCAAATGCGCTAATAATGAGTCATTTTAATTACAAAAGTTATCATGACTATAACATTATGAATTTAATTATCAACGTATAACGCTTTGAAAGTCCAACTTACCTTAAAATTTTAATATGATTGATTTTTATAATTTAAAATTCATATTATTCAGTTAAAGGTCTCGATTTGTCATATGGTTAAGTTATCAAAAGTTCAATTATCAAAATGTTGAATTGTCGGATTTATGCTGTGTTAATATTTGTCAAAATTTAAAGTATCAAGATCAATAATTAGGAAAAAATTTCTATTCAAATAATTTAATTAATCTAAATTTTTAATGATTTATAATTTTATGTAAAATTATTCAAGTCCAAAATATGAAATAAATAAATTAACAATTACAATTTGAATATGAAAATAACATTCTTCTTTTATTTATGAATTCATTCATGTACTAGATATATTTTTATATGAGGAATATTCAATTGTTCGGCTTGAAAAACAAAGAAATGGGTGAATTTCAGCAAAAAATTTAGAGCATCCACAGGGTTCTCCCCTCTCTCAAAAGAAACATCTAGTTACATAATTCAAGTTGATTAATATTAAGCAAAAGAGGACTTTGTAGCACCTAAGCCAAAAGATATTGAATCTGATGATTTTCTCATAAGTAAGATAAAAAATTAAATGCTCCACGGTGAGTGTATATACAAGTCCCACAATAGAGATGCAAGGGCTATGATACACCCACCGATGTAAGGCATTAGGAGCAACTATACGAGCAAAAATAAGTATGATTTAAAATATTTCATAAAAGAGAAAAATAAAAATAATTTTCTATATAAAAGATGATAATCAAGATAAACTTTTTGATACCTTTTAAAGGAATACAAAGGCATTTAGGTGAACTCTCTTCTTTTTAATCCTCTAAACGTAAACAATTCTATCATATGAAGAAATTTGAAATTTTGGATGAAGATAAAATGAGAGCACTTCTTTTATTAGTTAAAAGTGAGTTACGAAACAAAATATTTTAGGATGAAGAAAATTAGTCAAGCAATAGTAGAATATTTGCTGAGATATAGGAAATTAAGCATTGACTCACAAGATTAGATAATGATAAATGAGCACTAATTTAGATTTTATTAGAAAGAAATATTTGGACAATTTTCAAAGTAGATCATTTGGATTTTTATTTTAACCCTCAAAACTTGAGTTCAACTTCTGAATATAGGGGTTAGTGTTCGATATTGTTTAAAATAAGATCCACCCAACCAATTGATTTATGGAGTTTACAAATGATAAACTTATAAAAATATATAAATCAGCTAAATTGTTAAATTTAGGTTATAAAGGAGCCTGATCAAATGAATAAATTATCGAGTACTTAAGTGATTAGACTACCAAGTATATGGAAGACTAAAGTATTGAATGGTTGGACAAATAATTAAATTGAACTGTTAATCCCGCCCAACATTTTAATAAATTGAAGGGACATCTTAATTGGTCAGTTAAATCAAGTGAGAATTTAGTATACTTAATGGATATGAATTAAATTTATAATATATTAAACAACTAAACTATTTAATTCTAAGTAAGGGTAATAACTTAGATGATGAACAGTTATTTCTCTTTAGAAAATCGTTACTGATTGATAATAAAATTATAAATATACTCACTTTTTTCTGAAAAGAGAGAGAGAAATTTGGAGAATAGGTATAGAACTCTAACTCCTTTATCATTTAAAACTCTACGATTTATTAAGCTAGTCCTCCATATGTGACTTTCTTACATTATCATTTTTCCTTACAACTTTTTCATTTTTTAGAAAAAATTATTAATTTGAACGTTGGGATATGCTTTGATGAGTGAGTCCCATATTTTTTTATTTCTTATTTGATATTGTAGTGTTCAAGATTTGGATGAGAAGATTTGATTGACCATTTTGACTTAAATTGAATTGTTATTATTGTTTGAGGTACATATCTATTTTAATATATAATTATTTAATAATTCAGTTGGATATATACTATAACTTTTAAGAAATTTTTTATGATATAACATGAATCTTATTTGTTTTATAATCATCTATTTTGCCGCTTATAAAATAATTTGTATTGGGATTCAAAACACACATATTATAGGTACAATAAAATAAAGGTTAAATATTCCGTCAATTATTAACCACTAATCTCCCATGTTAGTACAAAGAATAGCAATATGAAGCCAAATATAAAAGTTATATAATAGTGTTTAATATCAAAAACTTTCTCAATAAAGAAAAAAATTAATGAATAAAGTTCAAACAAATCTAATATAAATTGTATTGTTTCAAATAATTTAATCTAAGAGCTATTTAAAAAACCTAAATAAATAATCAGTTGAATACAATATTTAACACTTTGAACAATTTAAAAGAGAAGAATAGAATGTGAAAACAAGATACTTATCGGTGTTACGTTCTACAATTAAGAATAGAATAATATACTTGAACTTATGATGAATGAAATTCGAATCAAATTTTAAACAAATATAAAAAATCTTTATCTTTTCACTTTTCTCCATTATATCTCATCATATGTCACTTCTGTTGTTGAAATATTCCAAATCTGACCTAACAATTGCAATAAGTTTTTATGCCCTATGTTGGTGTAAGGATGTCAACTTGTGTTTGAATGCCACAATCAAATGTAATCTTTGCTCACTTTCTGTGTACAATTGCCCCATTAGGAGCCTTTTGGTGCCCCTAATACTACTACTTGTGCTCATGTGCCTATTTATGTGCTTTTTAGACCCAATCTTTGGTATCACTTTAATCCTTCACTTATACGAATCCTTACACAAAAAATTAAATAAATCATTAGATAACCTATTTATTTGAAATAAAACTCAATAAAGTAACCCAAAACCTAATAAATTGTTCCTAATGACCTCGTAGGGGACTTATCGCCTTTATAATAATTATTATCTTATCTTATGGTAACTTTCCCTCAATGGAAACCCCTGTGTTGGCTTCATAAAGTTTAAACATTACCATCTTATGCTCCATCGATATACTTGGGGTATATTTCCCCCTTTAGTGCCTTCATATCGATAGAATTTCTCTTCTTTGCACACCACCTTGGCCTTCTCCTACCAAACTAAGCCTTTTGCTGGTCATCTTAGTGTTTCTCTTAGTAATCGAAGCCTCTTTCAAGTATTGGTTTGAATACTTGCTTCTTCTTACGATAACTAAGAAATTTTTGGTAAATTTTCATTGGCATTTACTAAATGTCATGAAAAAGCTCTTTTTGTCAGATTTGCTAGTTGAATCAAATTCAACCGCATGCTTAGAGCATATTGCATGCCCTTAACACATGCTTTACTTTGTTGTTTGCTCTCAACTAGTGTCCTAGATGCTTATAACCCTCAACAACCCATATATCTACATCTTCAAACCTTATAGTCTCCAAACTCATAGGAGATGAAGAAGGATTTCTTCGATGGTGCATAGAGAGAGAATCTACTATTAATAAACCGACTTGTCTCATAGTTTATGAAACTCTATATTTTCTTCACATCAGCAATTAGAAGATCTTCATAGGTAGTAATAGAATCTCAATAATGCCAGTTCTAGTGATAGATAAAAAAATAAATACAATCCCATATCGGTTTAGGTGAATTGCTTTTCCTTGAAATTGTCAAAAAAAGATGAGCTTAGGGATAAATATCCATAAAGTCCCATAGACTTCTTTTAAGGTTTCTAATCTAGAAAATGGTTTGATAATTAGTTTAGGGTACTAGCTCAACTAACAATATTAGAGAGCTCCCTTTTGCAACCAAGCATTTCTTTTTAGGAGTTCAAGTTTCGTTGCCTAGTTTTTTGGTTTTGACCAATAGGATCACGGAATTTGCAAATCATTTTTTCTATGATTCACTTGATCGATTTTTCTAAAGCCCGGTATCAATTCATCATCCCTTCAATCTTTCATTCCAGGTAAGCAAGCTAGGGAAGAAGAGCAAAAAAATTACTAATTGCTAGCTTAGCTACAATTTTACAATCGATATAGTATATCAATAGAAATGCCTTTATTTGTTAGAAAGTCTTCTTAAATTATCATACTACTCTTCATATATTGATGATTCTCACCATCCCTTCTCTCTTATCACTTACTAATTTCCTATCTAACTTCTTGCCAAAACAATCCCATTTCTTGTGACATTTTTTGTTACAATCATATAACTTCATATCACTAGGTATGGACCGGCTGATATTTATCTTTGACTTGTCGCCTCTCGACCTCTCGTGCTTGTGATTGCTTGTTATGGCCAAGTTACTCGACTCTCCCGAAATTCTATTGCTTTCTTTCCTTCTATGCTTATTCATAAATAAGCAATGTTCCCATCAAAACTAAGCATAGTTTTTAAATAATAAAATTATAACAATATTATTGTACAATGTTAGAACACCACCATCTTGTCTTTCTCATTAATTTTCCCATTATGTGTAAACATTTGTGTCACAATCTCATTAAACTCATTCATGTGCTTTTTAAAGTTTTGCCTTTCTAACTATTGAACGCTATAAAATTACTTTTTCACATGCAATCTTGTTATAAAAAAAATTTAAACATATACTTTCCATCAAATTCATTTAGACCTTCATTGGATTTGACAAACTAATGACAATTTAGAAAGTGTTGTTTGCGAGATACATCATAATCTTGCAATTGGCCAAGTCCCTCAGGTTTTGCTACTCACCATCCCTTAAATTTTCTGATTTGTCTTCCCCCATTTTTAGTACTTTTATCATTTTTTTGGACTAAAATATTCTACACTCTTTTTTGTTAAAAAAATAAACATTTTTGCTATTAAATTTCTCAATGAAGAATGACAAACCATTCAATATTACCATCAAATGTAATTTTCACATTAAAAAACCTACTATCTGATATCATTTATTGGGACTTGAAACAAGCACACCACCTAAAAGTGGAACAAAATTCAAATTCCTCATAAATCATAAATTATTAATATTCTGTATAAGAAATAATAATATATAACCTAATATATAAATTTATAATAATATTTAATATAAAAAATACTTCTCAATCAATAAAAATATTAAGGGATAAGCTCTAAAAATATCTGTTTAAAAGTGTATGGTTATAAATAACTGTCTTCCAAAATCCTTCACAGTAATTTATGCAAATAATTAATTGAATATAACCTAAATACGTGTAAATAGTTGGTTGAATATAATCTCAAATACACCTATCAATGTATAAGAGAATAATAAAATAAAAAAGAGTAATCAATCAGTAATATAACCTACAACTAAGGCATGAATAATATTTTTATTTTTAATAAAGAATAAAATTTAAATTGAACTACAGATAAATGTCAAAAATCTTTTTCAATTTGACACACCCTAAGCCGTATATTATTATAACTAATTTTAAAAATAGTGGCATGTCATGCTCAATCATAATAATAGAGAAATGACAAAGTATACGGCTAGTATGCATTATAATTATATTAGCTTTATTTGATTATTAAATAATCTGGCTATTATATTTCTTTAATAATTAATTAGTATCATCAACTGGTATAAGACTTATTATAGTGTTAATTTTCTATAGTGATATCTCATCCCAATACAGTTTAAAATAACGTATCTATCACGTAACGTGGAATTATATCTTATTTGATTAAAAAATACCAAATTTTAAGAATAATATCATTTATAAATACAAAATAATATTTGTCCAAATTAAAAATAGAAAATGCTTGTCCAAAATAATACAAAATATCAGCTCTAAGACGGCAACCACTCAAAAGAAAAAAAAAAAAATAAAGAAGAGTCAATTTTTAGTTGCACGATCATTCATAATCACCAAAGTCTACCTCCTTGAAAGTCAAAATATAAGTAGTTTGGAATCTTAAGATTACGAGTTTGACTTGTAATGTTACGTATCCAAATTTATTTTTTATATGATTTTTACTGATCAGATCATACGTTAGAAATCTGCTAATCGTACAAGATCGGTATAGAAATTTTTTATTACATGAAAAAGATTTATACTGCTACGTATCTGAATTTACCTAATTTATAATATTTACGGACGTGATTATGCATTAAGAGTTTCCTAGACCACGACATGGGTATGAAGACCGTTCGTTACTAAAATGGCACAGATTGCTATGTGCTTGTATTAATATATAGATTTAGCAGATGATATTATATATTAAGAGTTTGCTAAATTTATTATTTGTTAACAAAAAAGTCCGTATTTTTATTTGTCTAGACTTACCTAATATATAATCATTATTGATGAGATTATATATTTAGATTTAACAGGCCTGCCAAGTGCGGTCAATTGACCCACTCAAAAACAATATTTATGTAAACAAAATAAAAAATAAAAATAAATATCTACCAATAATTAAACTAAAAATTCCAACTATTACTTGTTTAGTTGTGATGTAAAACTAATATCATTGGGAGAAAAAAAAGAGTTGGGTTGATTAGGGTTGTTAATTGGGTGGTAAAATATGAAATATTATGCAATTTGAGGATCTTGAAAGCGAGGGCCTATGAAATAGAGGTGGCGGATTTGGTGGTGGTGTTGAAAAACCACCGTCCTTGGAGGAGGTGATGTTGACATCTCCCCTTGAGTTTATATATAAATTTACATAAAATATAAATTATTACTGATCCTATAATTTTTCTTATAACAATAGATAATTAATAACAAATATTGCATGGACTCCGTGTGTTCATAATAACCATTAACATGAAAAATCGAAACGAAATTGATAAAATGAATCTAAAAATAAGATAATCGAGCCATTCGATTCTGTTTTTGGTTGCTATATTAAAGATCTATCAGGTTTTAATTTATTTTTGGTTCATTGATTTTTAATCAGTGGATACTGAACTGTCGATATGTAAATTTATATACATACATGATTATAAATAAATGGATATTTACAAATATATAAATACATATAATTGTTCTTATTGAATAAAACTTATATCATTTACAATTTAATGTTAAATTATTAGTAGAAATTATAATTTATATACTAAAATATTATTTAAGTATTTTATAATTTTGAATTTTTGTTATTATATATTTACAATTTCAATAAAAATATTGTAATATTTGAAATAGATTAACTGGTATAACCAAATAGGTTAATTAGCCAAATCGATTTAGGTCCAAAAAAGTCTATTGTTCAATATCCCAAACCGTGAACATCCTTAATACGGACAATAGATTTTATTAAACAACATCAGAAAAAGTAAAGCTCGTTTATTTATTTATTTATATATAAACTTATTAGTATAAATAAATAAAACATAATTTTATTTAAAAATTTATGAAAAATCCTCCCCTACTATCCACTCGTTGCTTCATCATCTCAAAAGTTCTTGTCATTGGCCCAACGCAATAATAGATACTAATTAATAATAAACAAATTAGAATAAGATTTTTTTTTTTTTTATAAATGAACAAAAACTCAAATAAAAATACTAAAGACGAGTCAGACATATCAAACCCAAAGCCTAGAATAATACAGGATTACAAATTACAGTAGATATTAAATTTGACTGAGTTAATTCTATTTGGTTTCCAAACGATAATAATTAGAATCTACTTAAATTCAAATAATACACAGGAAAAAGTATCAATCGAAATTCAAACGATCACAATAAAGTATCCAAACAAATTCAATTGAAATGTCAATCCCTAAATATAAATAGATTATAATTAATAGAAATATACACATCCATCTCAAAATGCATAATCCAAATACCAATTCAAATACAAATCCAAATTTCAAATATAAACAAAACCAAATATTTGAGTATTTTTTTATTCAAACCCTATAAGCATTCAATACCTCATAATCTAAAAGGGTTAAAAGATATGATAAAATTATGTGTTTAAAACTCAATAAGTATCAATAATAATAAATATATGTCTAATAAAATAGAACGAATTGACGAAATATAATAAAATATGCTCAAAATCAAATATTTCAAATGTTCAAATATGTTACGGCTCAAATGCCTAATGTTTAAATATCAAATATCTAAATATCAAATATTTAAATATGATTTAGTATGCCAAATTTATATTCCATATATAAATATCTAATAATAGACCAAATTATGAAGTCATTTTAGATGTCTAAATACAAAATATTCAATTATTAGATGATTCCCAAGACTTAAATATGCAAAGTTGAATAGAATTAGAATATCGTATTCCAAACATGAAAATATTGATAATATATAGGTAAAATTTTAAAAATTAAAAACATACTAAATGTAAAAATTAAGGATTAAAAAATCTGCTTTGAGGAATAATTACTCATACTTCTAATAATATTAGATCAAAATATTATAATTTATACTCGTAAATGGACTATCTATAAATTACTCTCTATAAATAGAGTTAAATATTATTATTTTTTTAATCCATGGGGGTAGGCACAGTGTATTAAAATATACTAGGATGTCCAAATATATTATTTTATTTAATTTTTACTATAATTTTTTTTATAGAAAATAACAAATAATGGACTTTATAACAATATGGTCGAAACTCTTCCTCTTTATAAAAAAAGTACAAAAATTTTTACTTTATTATAAAGTACAGATGTAAAACTTTTTACTATATGAAAAAGTAGAAATACCAAATCAAATATAAATGTAGAGTTCGATCCGAAATACATGCATAAATTAGCACATGTAAAGCTAAAATAAATAAATTTATGAACATCCAATTTTTTCAATACAACCAAAGAAAAGTTTAAAATATTTGATAAAAATCACATGTATGTAATAATGTTTAATGGTCAAAGGTGATGGGTTCGGCAAAACACGGGTCATCCCAGAGCCCAACCCACAGGAGTAGCAGTGGCCCTGCGGACGATTTCCCAAGGCCGAGGCCTAGGAGGCACGGTAGTGGTCAATTTAGCCTATCGAAAGGAGAGAAACCAAAAGGTCGGCTGCCCATGATGCGGTTGTTGAGTCAAAGGCCCAGACAGTGGTACGATTGGCTCAGGTGAGTCGACTCGAAACTGTTCAAGTAGGGAGAAGGCGATTAGGATTGCGCGCGGTGCCATGCCCACAATTGCCCCTCCTGCATAGCTACTGACAACCTCGACAGTACAGCGCGGACAAGCAAGAAGAGCCTCTCATAATGCGGCTGTAACAACTATCTTGGCAACCCAATAAATATCTATAAAATACTCACCCGTACGGCATATCACTCTCAGATAGTAAGCACAACTTTATAATATTTTCAAGAAAAAGGCGACAGTTACCATATGCATTCCGCATACGATTATTGAGATAGTTTAGCGGATTTATTAGGACAACCAACATCGGCAGTGAGGCCCAAGGGAAGCCAAACCGACCCCAATTTTATAAACACCTCTTCACCCCCGGTGGGAAAGGGAGAAACAATCTTATCCTCGAGCACCCCTGAAGTATCAAAATCCTCTCTTTCTCATAAGTCACCGAGTCCACGAGTGCACGCTCTCTAAAAAATCGCTCCCAGTCAAGCGTACCTTTCGGAGTCCAGTCTTTTAGTCCACTCTTGATCCTTGTATACCCGTGCATCCATGCATCTTATATTCTCTATCTTTCTCTCTGGCGTAGAAAGATTTTCAATTTAAACGTCGAAGGATATATTGGAGAGTGAGTCCCACTATCCTCCGACCTATCATTTGTTTGTTGTATTGTATAGGATCTAGACTATTAGGAAAGAAAATCAAACTCATTTCAATTTGACCCATCTAGAAGGATCAGGTGGCTTTTTAATCCATGCTACGATCTGGATCCAGGAACGTATTAGGAAGTAAAAGATAGTATGCATATATAATAAAACATAAAATGTAAGCAAATATTGAAGAATTCTCAAATAGACTAAATATCAAATTTAAAAATATTTATCTTAATCTTCTAATCTAATAAATCTGATTCTTAGATGTTTCAAAATCTCCTTCCTTATTTTTTTTTTTTATTTCCTCACTTCTTTCTCATTTTTCCACAAAAATGGATAACAATGTGTGAGTACATTTTATAACTCAATCACCACACAAATGATAGATTTGTGTTCATCAGGCATCTTCATTTAGTCCAAAGTATGCATGGGTACTGTATAGACACACATTAAGCACAACTTATTTTAACCAAAATACGTATAAACATATTATAAACACATATCAGGTATAACTCTTCTACCTTAAATGTGCATAAGCACGAGATAAACACCTATCCTTTTTACTCAAATGAGAAAGATACGAGAAAGTAAGTGCAAGAATGTTAAGTGGATGAGGATGAATATCTGTTTGAAGGATTATATTTCATTTGGTGTAATGTTTGGTAAAGTGGTCTTGGATGATACTTTCAATTGGCGAAGTGTCTAACTTTAAAAATTATGCACTCGGTTAGTAGAGTGATTCACTTCTTTTCTCTTTTTCTTTCAGTCATTTTCCCTTTATTCTTCTATCCTCCTCTCCTTATTCTGTCGGGAGAGATTGTATTTATAATTAGAGACGCCACTTGGTTGGCGGACCTTTGAATTAATGTGTTAGCTTGATGCCTCTTTAATAGTGAGGGGTATTAATTGTTTGTATAACAGCTGTTTTCATTCAATGATTGGACTGCTTAGCTTCTAACTATTGGGATCACTACAGTCGTCGCCTGAAATAGCTCATCTAATACTCATTTATGATCCTTAAATATTTAATGGTTCAGGTCATATCCCCTAGTTCAATTATTGCACCTTTTACCTCATTGGTTCAAATGCGTCTTCTGTTAAGATGAGCATCTCATTCTTTTGTGCACTAGATTTGGGCTGGTCTAATTCTTGCTGTACCCATTAATGATATAATATTTTTTTTATTTTATTAGAAAAATTATTTTTAATAGATATAATTTTTAATTTAAAATGTATTTATGCAGTTAACGA
Source organism: Nepenthes gracilis (assembly GCA_033239525.1). Taxonomy (NCBI): domain Eukaryota; kingdom Viridiplantae; phylum Streptophyta; class Magnoliopsida; order Caryophyllales; family Nepenthaceae; genus Nepenthes; species Nepenthes gracilis. The sequence continues at coordinate 2,667,655 of BSYO01000010.1, forward strand.
ATCGGTTCCTTTTTTTACTATATAAATGGTGAATATGCCTATGGTCTATTATGAACAAAAAGAGTGATTTTTTTTGCATAACATAGGACAATTTTACATATTTGATTAAAAAAAATTATTTTATATTTAAACATTCCATTTTCATTTTAATTTTAAAGGCCTTCGAAAAATCGCTGTTATTTGCCATTTTTGATATAAAATTTCAATAATACTCTTTCAAAATAATAGGCAATAGTAAAAAAAAAAAATAGTGCAAAAAAAAATTTTCAAACTTAAAAAAACTAAAAATAAATTTAAGTACGTGAATGCATATAGTAGGGGATTGAGTGTATGTGTACGCCCGATCGGAAGTAGCTTTGGGTGTGCTCGACTGAGTGGCGACTTATGAGATGGAGGGTAGGAATGGGGCTTTTAGATGGAGGTAGATCACCCGGATAGGTAGCCCCTTAAATAGAGGGTAGACATCCTGAATAGAGGGCGGCTTGTGGGTGGAGGACAGCTCCCGGATGAATAGCCTTTTGAACGGAGGATGGCTCCTAGATGGAGAGTAGCTCCTAGATGAATGACCTCCTAAATGAAAAGTATGACCTTTTGGATGGCAGGTTGGCCTCCTGAATGGAGTCTGTAGTGTATTTTTTCTTCTCTCCTTTTACATATGAGAGCAAATAAATATTTATAACATTTAAGCCGCTGGACGTTAAGGCAGACAGATGGCTGTCCACACAGATTTGACAGGCTGTCACATGGATCGTGGATATCGATTATAGTAACCGTAATCAGTCAAGAGGATTCCTTCTTTCTTTGACGTAATTATGAGAGGTGCATTATATGGCAGTTGCTATTTTGGGAGAGATCGTGCAAATTATAGACAAATATTTTTGAAATATCTGTCAAATTTGTACTAACTAGTTATAATAAGTTTTCCTACCGCGCAAAAAAATGATTGCGGGCCGTCCTGACACGGCCGTTCATGGCAGGCTGTTGGGCCGGCCCATATCTCAATGGGCGATCCTAGATTGTGCAGTCATAAATCTTGGGCTGCGGGGGCCTTCTCCTAGGTTGTAACTTTTGGATGGTCTTTTCATCGTAAGTCTTGACATCTGGGTCAATTAATAAGTGACGAACTCATTATATATAATAATTTAAATTTTAAATATGTATCACAAAATATCATACAGACATGTGCCCCGCAAGGTGGGGTGGCTCTGATTACTAACTCAGTCCTGGTGGAGAGATTGTGCCAAGGCAATCCCTCCTTTCTCTCCGCCTCCTTTTCCACTAAGCAATACATATAATGTATATATATTTTTAAGACTGATATCATTCACATTCCTTATATATTTTATTTTATGTTAAAAATATGACATAATCATTATTATATCATTTGATCAATTAAAATGAAAAGGTTGGCAATAAATAGCAAGTTTTTTTTTCTTTCTCCACACATTTTTAATAGGGCCAGAGCATATATGGAACATAAATATTATTTTTAATAAACAAAAAAAATTGAATATTGGATAATTAGATTTTATATCTACCTCCACGAAAAATGCAATGTGTATATGAAAAAAAAAAAGAAAATATTCATAATTTTTTCACATCAAATTTTATTCCTACTTTTACTTTATTTTTAGTGCTTCCATGAAATTTTAATTTATTTTTTGTACATGTTCCTGTTGGCCTTTTTTGGGTAGCCTTTGTGTTTTGGGGACTAAATTGTTTATACTAACTGCTTTATCCTTTGCCTTTCAACAACGTGTGATCTTTAACTAATACGTCTCTACTCAATTGAGTGCCACAAGAAGGATTCACCAAACCTTGCCTTGGTTAGCTTCACCGTTGGCAAGTTGAGCTTGGATCCTAATGTTAAACCCTCCCAATTTTAAAAATATCATTCTATATGCTAGCCAAGAACTTTCAGTTTCTAGAGGATCCATTTCTAGAGTCTAGCTCTTCAAATATGTCATCTCGCAAGCCTAGAAGAATGCCAAATGATTGGTGACATGTTTTCATCTACAATCTTTTTAGTTTATTTACATTACATACATATATGGCCTTATCAGGACCTATTGACTTATGGATGGTTTCATGGCGTCCTTACATATTTAAGGATCTCCTACTGGTTGGATTACTCTAAAACTCTTTTAGCATAGTGAGTCGATTGCTATTAGCTATATGATTTTAGTTGTTTTCTTTGAATGGTCTTTTTCAGGATGGTGAATTTGGACTCTATGAAAGGAATGCTGTTGTATAACTAAATCAACCATATTGGATCTGACTTACTACTATGTTGCTTCTAGCCCTAACTTCACCGTACTCTTACATTGTCTCTCTCTTATATTATTCATCCTAGTCATTGGGCAATGATTTGAGCTCGATTGCTTAGAATTCTCCCAACTTATTCAATTCCTTAACAATAATATAAGCCATTACCGGTGCCGCAAGGTTTGTATAGGTCCAAGGTGCTTGTTGCATGAGCTTAAAGAAGGACTCCCCGGGCAGTGCAGATGTGATGAAGGCATTGATCTTGGCTTCATCGAAGAGGTTGGAGACATTCTTGGCGTCAACATTGAAGAGTGATAGGAACTACTATAAGCTCTCACCTTGAACTTGCCTAATGCTTGTAAGCTGCCAAGGATACTTCTCTTTCCTCCTGCTGGTAGCAAACTATGTTAGAAAGTTTGAAAAGAGCCCTAGAAGAATCTAATTGAGTTCTGCTCTAGCCAATTGAACCAAGCTTAGCGCATCTCTTTTCAACGTTTGGGGGAAACACCAACAAAGTGTTGTATCCCCTAAATTTTGAAATTTGAGTGCATGGAAATAGTTCACATGATCCACAAGATTAGTGTTTCAATCATACCGTTTTAGTACTGACATCTTAAATTTCTTTGAGAAAGATTGTTCAAAAATTTATGAAACAATAGACGTCTGACTTGTCTATCCTATCTTGACAATCTGCTTAGCCTCTTTTTCTCTAAAAACTCAACTTTTAATCTTTCTGATCCTCACCTTGATGCCTATAGAGGTGATTTAGTTTTGAGGATTTTGATAAGATCTTAGCCTAACATGTATATTTGGACTTTGAAATGTTGATGTCGTTAGGTGTGTATAAGGACAATATAATATAACCCTTTATTTCTACACAACCTAACTTCATTTCGAGTTCCAATGTTTCTTAGTCAAATTTATACCTTCATTGTCCATTTGTCTTTCCATTGGGAGGCACTAATTTCATTATGGATTTAACTGGATCTAAAATATGTTGAATTTATCCTTATTGATCCGTTGTTCTAATTAGGAGGCACTAGCTCCATTGTGAATTTAATTAGATCTAGAAGTTGTTGAATTTATATCTACATTATTGATTTTCTATTCTAATCAAGAGACAGTAACTCTACTATGGACTTGACTAGATCTAGAAGATGTTATATGTTTGAGTGGCTTACTTATGGTTAACCCTTCCTTTGACATCTTCCAGGATGTTGATGTCTAATAGAGATGCAAGTTATTCTCTTGAGGCTTATTTTTAACTCTCTCACAAAGTAACTCAAGTGTACGAGTTGTCTCTCAAATTTGTGATAGTAAGCAGACAAATTTGTACTTATTTTTGAGTGATCATTTTGGCAATTGATACTATTCCCCCTGAAGTCCCTAGTAGCATATTTGTTGAAGCATAGCTGGAACACTTTTTCGCTTGATTTTTGTCTACAACTTTTATTGTCACGTCCCAAAATTTTATTTCAACGTTAATTTACAAAATTAATCTATCTCATACTAATTACTTATATTATTAGGTAAAAGTTTCAAAAATCAATGGACGTGAGTTTCACGTCGATATTATAACCGACCCAAATGAAATAAATATAATAAATAATCTAATCATAAGACTTGAAATACCACATTGGCATGTGGCTAGAAAACAAATCATATCAAGATATTAATACATACGTAAGAAGTTATATCTAAACTATAATCAGAGTTAACTATATCTATATCATCATATTTTATTTTTATACAAAAATTTTGTTTAAGATAACATAAATATTATAAGCTACTGTTTGAAATCTAAATACAATGTCAGATTCTTTTAAAATCCTAAACTAAATTTTCCTTTCCTTGAATCAACTCCTCCTTTACAAACATCATGTGCAAGTGTCTGAACTCACTAAGTTGAAGGTGGCTAACAAAAATAAAAGTAAGTGTTGTGGACCAAGGACCAGCATTGTCTTGCCGACTAAGTAGTGAACAATTAAAACCTAAGTTATATTTATTTTCAAACAATTAAAGGCTTTACATTATTATTTAAGATCTGTAGATGTACTGTCATACATATTACCCAATAGACGGGGTAGAATACTGTTTTTACAAACGTATGATAGATTCGAACCCCGATCACTATTATAATATATTAAAAAATGCTATAATATATCACTGATGATATTTTTACTATGGTCATATGTATAAATAAATTAAAACTCTACATGGTCGACGAGTCGCAAGAACGCCTCTTACATCTAAAGGCAAACACTCCTTCCTACATCAATCTCCTTCTCTATCTCAATTTACATTTTCAGTTACATTTTGTAATTCGAAAGCTTATTACTGATTTGAGCGTCGAAATATTTTTAATGGGACAATATCCCGCCAACACCTGACCTCTTGTTTGTTGTAGTGGTGTGCAGGATCCAGACTCGGTGAATAGAATAGAACCCAAACGATCAAGTGAACCCGAATCTTTTTGAAATCGGATCTAGGTACGCATCAATGTGAAAATATAAATATTATATGAAATTGAATAGGATTTCTATTTGTCTATATATTAAAACATTATAAAAAATTTAGCAGTGTTATATTATTACTTATTTTAGTATATTATAGTGGCGATTGAGATTCAAACTTGATGCGTCCTATATCCAAATTTTGAATGGTTCAGGTTGAGATGTCCGTCAGATTTCGGTCCCCGTCCGCTGAGTTTAGGATCTTACACACCACAATTTAAAACAAGAGATTAGGTGACAGCAGAATTTGATCCCACCGAAAATATTCTGACGCTCAAGTTAATAGAGAACCTTCTAAGGATAAGAAGATAAAATGCAGTGAATGCAAAGATGGATGTTTGAGGTGTGTTGAGAATGACAGTGGGAGATACACTCATGGAGAGAGTGGCTTGGGTTGTGGATACTTGTAGAAAGTAGTTTTTCCTCAATACTTAGTTCGTAGGGAACCAATAGTAGAGAGAAAAGGGAGAAAGCTTTAGAAAGTTTGAGGGCATGGAGAGCTTCCGTTAGTTTGAGGATGCTAGAGGGCATTTAGTATGTACGAGAGAGCATACCTGTGGAGTGATTCTCCATGATCTTTTAAAGCCATGGGCCTCCGCTGCCTTCTTTACGTAACGAGACGGGATGCCTGCCTTTTGTGGGGATCATTACCTTTCCTATGTAGATGCGAGCGTCATTCTCGGCTGCAACGGTTAAGAAGGTTGATCCATTTCTTTCTGCGTATGGTAACCGTTAGGATTTTCTCCGTGAATTGCACGCCAATTCTTGCGCCTTCCTCCCAAGATGCACTCTAATTTTGGAAGGTTACCGTTACAGTGGAGATTACTTTTTTGGAGATGCAGATAATTAAGATAGACGACCGTTAAGGGTTAAAAATGTGCACGTCAGCTGATTTAGACATAGGCCATGTTTATCCTGAGCCGCGATCGTCCTACTGGTTGCTTCTTTGGTCAACAACAGTGTTGATCGTTCCAAATATAAATGTGCACTGTTAATTTTGGGACATTTTTTCTTTTGTAAGTCGGCCTGCTACTAGTGTCCCCATCAGAACCTATCATCTGCGAGTGAAAGTAAAGTTCGATTCCGTCTATGGGGTTATATATATGACGGCCCACCTATGGTATTAAATAGTAATATAATATATTTGATTGTATAAAAATAAATATAACACAGGTTTTGATTATTCACTCATTGGTTGATAAGAACCTACTGATCCTTAATCCATAAGAAAATCATATTTGAATAAAATTTGTGTGGCACGTGTGAATTAAGAAATAAAAAAAATTAAAACTGTGTATATTTAATATAAAATTTCATTGTGTTTTATCTAAATTTGATTTATTATTTCTTCCGATATGATTTAATAAAAGTGGTATGCTTAATTATAATGTCTATATTCCTTGTTAAACTTTTGACTTACATGTATTTTATTTTTGCTAATCCAATTCAAATTAGCGACTTGGTTATTTGTAAGAAGGTAAGGTTTAGTTCGAGGGGTTGGAGTTGAAGAAAATTTAGGTTAGGTTTAGGAAGAAATTAATTATTATATTTTATTTTGGACAATTTGGTTCTATATTAATTTAATTATGGTGAGCTATTATGAGTAATGTTATTGGATTCTAATTATTTAGTTACTTTGATTTTTAATTTAGAATGACTTTTTACGTATGGTCTGACGTCATGATATAGTTGGTATTCTAGCCATCCGATGACGTTACATTTTAGATTTTGTTATTAGGTTATATTATTTTTATTTTAGTCGGTCGAGATATTGACGTGAAATTTACGTCCGAATCAGGCGCTAATCAAGTATCGTTCAACTTGATATGACTTGGTCCAAATTTGACTTTAACCCAACTTATTCATTGTTGACTTTAATTTAATTTAATTAATTATAATTAATTTTAAAATTTAAAACTCATACCTTACATTTGCTGTTGATCTTCATTGTTGTGTGTGTGTGTGTGTTTTTTTTTTTTTGGCTTTGAAGAAACAAGTTGACTTATTCTTCTAAATGACGCCACAAATAGAATCTAGATTTTTACTTGAGAGATTATAGAGCGGAGTCTTGTATCTTTAAACTTGAATTCTATACACAACAAATTAAAACAATTTAGGTGATTGTGGCTAACTCTCTGGATTATCTTTCTACATTTAAGTTAATAATAGGTTCTTAACAAGTGAATTAGGTAGAGAGTATGTATAAATGATTGGAAGAATAGGCTTTAAGAGAATATTTGGCGAGGAAGAGGCATTATGAATGATAAGTTTCAAACCTTTTTTATACAAACTAAGTGCTGCTAGACTGATATTGAATTATAAAGATCGTAATGATTAGTAAGTGATCAAATGCTCTGAGATTCTAATTTGTTCATTATTTGATAATTGGATACTTGATTGTATGATCTTTGACGGTAAGATTGTAAGATCATCAAATATCTTATTATGTTAAATGACTTTGCATTTAGTAGGGGCATGGCCCATTCTATGGCCAATTAAGTAACCTTCTATTATTGACTGTTTATCTTCTGAAGGGTTATCCACCTTTCTTCGGTAGCCAATTCTCATAACTAAGAGAACATTATTGTCTCTTTTAGAAATGATATCTGAAAATCACTTTTCAGTGCCATTATTTGATGGGTATTTATAGGCTAGAAAACTTGTCTTATAGAAAACCTCACATTTTCTTGCTCACCCAATCGTCATTTTTGCCACGAAAAAAAGTAATCATTCATTCAACGTTTGCATATTAATTTGACTAACACGATACTTACTTAAACATTAAATATATTACAAGAAGATATTCCAATCTCAAGGGCTCTTATTTGTGTAGGTGCCGTGCAGGATTGGGATTCATTAATTCAGAACTTGCTCAAAAACTTTCAAAATCAAATTAATTTTTTAAATACATAAACTAATAAACTTGACATTTCATAAATTTTTCTTATAGAAATATATTTATTGAGCTAGTTATGTCAGCTGTCTAGTTAAACAGTTCATTTAGATTTCAAATTGTAGCAAGTGGTCCCACCCAGAACTGAACATATTATATAATTCAAACTACATTAATAAAAATCCACTCGCACTGTCTGCATTTTTTGAATGTCAACAGCAAATAGATGATAGCTACATATGTTATTTTTTAAATTAATTGTTTTTCATAAATATCTCAATTTTAGCATTTTAAATTAATATTAAAATAAATATTACTGAAAAGGTTCCTAAAAATTAACCTACCAGATTCCCACTAATAACCTCCAACCCAACTATAAAGCCAAACTAAATCTACGCTTCTGTTCACTCTGTCTCGTTTGGATCTCTCACAGAAAACTTCGGCCGCTCCCATGGCAAGTCCCTACGCCGTCTGCAAAGCCTCAGACTTGGCCCCTCTCCTCGGCGGATCCACCAACTCCACCGCCGTGGCCGACTACCTCTGCAACAGCTTCACCACCGTAACCTACGCAGTTGACAACGCCTACTTACTCTTCTCCGCCTACCTCGTCTTCGCGATGCAACTCGGCTTCGCCATGCTCTGCGCTGGCTCCGTCCGCGCCAAGAACACCATGAACATCATGCTAACCAACGTCCTAGACGCCGCCGCCGGCGGCCTCTCGTACTACCTCTTCGGCTTCGCCTTCGCCTTTGGGGCCCCCTCCAACGGCTTCATCGGCCGCCACTTTTTCGGACTCAAGCAAGTCCCTTCTTCAATCTCCGCCGGAACTTTTGACTACAGCTTTTTCCTCTTCCAATGGGCCTTCGCCATAGCCGCCGCTGGTATCACGAGTGGCTCCATAGCCGAGAGGACTCAGTTTGTAGCCTATCTTATTTACTCCTCCTTCTTAACGGGCTTCGTTTACCCGATTGTCTCCCATTGGTTCTGGTCCGTCGATGGGTGGGCCAGCGCCAGCCGGGCCAGTAACCTCTTACTCGGGTCCGGCGTCATCGACTTCGCCGGGTCGGGCGTGGTCCACATGGTGGGCGGCGTTGCCGGGCTCTGGGGGGCCTTGATTGAGGGTCCGAGGATCGGACGCTTCGACCGCTCCGGCCGGTCAGTGATCCTCCGTGGCCATAGCGGATCGCTGGTGGTGCTCGGTACGTTCCTGCTCTGGTTCGGGTGGTACGGCTTTAACCCGGGCTCGTTTCTTACCATCTTGAAAGCGTACGGTAACAACGGAGGGTATTTTGGTCAATGGAGCGCTGTAGGAAGAACAGCCGTCACCACGACGTTGGCCGGTTCCACAGCCGCCTTAACTACTCTGTTCAGCAAACGACTGTTAGTTGGGCACTGGAACGTCACCGACGTTTGCAACGGGCTTCTGGGCGGCTTCGCCGCGATCACCTCCGGCTGCTCCGTTGTGGAGCCTTGGGCGGCGATTATATGTGGGTTCGTGTCCTCTTGGGTCCTGATCGGGTTCAACAAGCTGGCCGAGAAAGTGAAATACGACGATCCACTAGAGGCGGCGCAATTGCACGGCGGCTGTGGGATGTGGGGGTTAATATTCACCGGGCTGTTTGCCACCAAGAAGTACGTAAGCGAAGTGTACGGCGGCTCGCCGGACCGCCCGCACGGATTGTTCATGGGCGGCGGTGGGAAGCTCCTGGCGGCCCAACTGATCCAGATCGTGGTTATTTTCGGGTGGGTCACCGCTACAATGGGCCCACTGTTCTATGGGCTTAAGTGGCTGAAGCTCTTGAGGGTGAAGAATGAGCATGAGATGGCAGGCATGGATCTTACTAGGCATGGTGGGTTTGCTTACGTGTACCGTGATGAAGATGACCTGTCAACAAAGCCAGAGTTTATTGGTATGAAGAGAATCGAACCAACGTTCACAACCCCATCTCCTCACGATCATAATTCGACATCTCAAGCCGTCTGATCTGATCAAGGGTCTGGATTTATCCACGTGCCAATAGTGGAGGGCAGGCGATGAATGTGAGGTGTTGAAGCGGTCCTGTTGGGATAATATCGACCAATTTTGCCTATTGTTTGTATATTTGGTTTGATTGAGGGGATGCTGTTTCGTGAAGCACCTGCCTTTTATCTTTTTTTTTTTTTTAATTTTGTTTTTTAATAAAAAATTAAAAGAAAAAAGATCTTTGTAAAATAGGATGCTTCGATAGCATCCCTAGTTTTATATTTGGTTACTTTGGTTTATGAGTGATGTAACTCTTGATGTAAAATAGCAAATGGAATGTTTAATTCAAAGCCATGCTTTTCAAAATATACATTTATTTATTTTATTTTAGTTAATTAAATCATTTAATCTTATATAGTAAAAATATGACTTACTTTTGATCCATAAAATAAAATAACTTTTAGCATTTTATAATGTATCTTCAAATAACTAGTAGATAGATTAATCTTTTTGATTATTTTTTTTATAGTAAATTGATTATAGCATTAGATAAAACTATTATATAAATAAGAGTTACAAATTATAGAATTTATTCTTACACTAGAAGGATTTCAATTTTTTTAAAAAAATTTTTGTCTTTTCTTTGACAAGAATAGATATTCATATCACTAATTTCACTTGATGGCGGGGGAGATATGGGATTGGCCTTATCGAGATGGCATGAGAAATAAAATAGACAGATTAAATATAAAATTTTATTATATAGTATGAAAATCATATTTATGTTTCTTGCTATTAGTGTTTTTTCCTTCTTATCTCATTTATATATAAGTATTACTTTATTTGACTCTATAACTCGTATAATTTGACTAAATTTGGGCAAATTAGAGCTTTATTTGAATGAGAAACTAAGCTAATTTAAAACTTATTGGGCTGTTATTTGATGTAAAATTAAAAATTGATGATTCTTTTATCGTATGAAAAAATTTTTAGAAGATAAGAACTTATGAAATAATAAAATTATTTTATTGGGTTTTTTGATAATGAAAAATTTTCATCCCTCCTTTATGATATTGATGTCAAACTCAAGGTGTATGATTTCAAATGTAAAAATTATATACTAAATAAGTCAATGTACATAATAGTAGAAAATCAATCATGTAATTATAAATTCAATCGTGATATTTAAAAATACTCTTACCAATTATATTAGCTCATTACAATTTTTTTATTGACCGAGTTAGAGATTTTTTGTAATTTTAGCCATTAAAATACTATTATATAATATAAGATTCAAAGTTGAATATATCATACATAACATTAAGCTATGCTTTATATATTCCAAACTACAACAAAGTTAAACAAAAGAAAAAGAATAGATAGTTCACTTCATACTAGTTGCTCTTTGAAGAAATTATTTTCAGAAAAAAATAACAATTTTATCTCAATATTATTTGATATTTTGCTTGTAGAATAAATTTAAACTATCCAGCAAATCTATTAATGGTAATTGTTGGTGATAGTTTAAAATGAGATTGACTCTATCCATTGACACGTTTATGTACTCTAATTCTTCGCAGCTCTAAGAATGGCAATCCTTTTTGTAACATCCCAAATGTTTTAGGAATAATTAAAATTTTAAATATAAATTTTATGGTAAATGCTTATTTATTTAGGAATTAAATAAAAAATAATAATAAATATAAATAAATGTTTGAGTTTGATTGACGCTACAGACTACTTTAGTACAAGAGGCTCTTATTCCACTGCCCACTAATGACCAATAAGATGACCGCCACCATTCTCCGAGGGCGCCGTTCTCAACGTTGGCCAACAACATGGTGATTTATCAACTCGCATCACAAACGGTCAACCGGCGCCCCGGCTGTTACGCCTTAGGCCCAAATGAGCCTATTCCATAGAATGAGCTCGATCCGTTTGGGCCCACTACTTCGCTCCACGGACGGCCGACCACGATCCTCCAGGATATTCCACGATCTCCTTTACACCGGGCCGAAAGGATCCGACAAGATTGGCGCCCTTGAATAAGGAAGGCCATAGCCCGATTTTCCCAACGACGGACGCCCGCCAAGGTAACCCAACTAACATGTACCGAAAAGGAAGGACGTTAGTTTGGAAAGCTGTTGGCCTCCTCGGAAGGAAAGGATCACGCCCATCTTGGCCGACATCCGCTCCGGAAGGCAAGCACCAAGGTTGAGACAGAAGGATCACGCCTTCCAAAGAAGGATGATCACTCTTAAAGGGAATATAAAATAAACCCTAGAATCCTCATTAAGGAAGGCGCCGCATTTACTCCTATAGAAAACCCTAAGTGTTCTGAGAAACAAGCTCGGGTTCTCTTGGCCCAAACTCTCAAACACAATCCAACCCAAGGCAACGAACGAGTCTCGGCCTCCGGAAGGAAGGCCTTCTTACCATACCAGGATGACAAAGAAGGAAAACCATCTTTGCCATAAAAGAGGTCCTCTAAACATCCGAACAAAACACTCTCTTCCCCTCCCATTGCTCTCTATCTTTATCTTCGGAGACTCTTTCTTCAAGCAACGAGCGAGAGAAAGCTGGGAGTGTTTTCGGTGGGATTACATCTCGGGTCGTTAACCCCAAACCTGTTCGTTTTTAGTGGTAACTCGCAAGCATTCGAACGGGTGAACGGAGCACGTTCAAACCATCCCAAGAATCGAGAAAGGACTTGCGCTTTCGAAATCCGGATCAGTACACATCATTCTTGGATATAATTTAAAATGAGATTGACTATATCCATTGACACGTTTATTTGTACCCTAATTGATGACTTTAAGAATGGCAATCATTTTTGTAACATCCCAGATGTTTTAGGAATAATTAAAATTTTAAATATAAATTTTGTAGTAAATGCTTATTTATTTAGGAATTAAATAAAATAATAATGAATATAAATAAATATTTAATATGAGAAATAATTATATTAGACTTAATAGATCTAAAATTTAATATTTAGATTAGCTAAATATTAAATGGTCTAAATATCCATATCAAAATTAATAATAATATTAATATTAATATAATTAATATTAATATTAATATTAAGAAGAAGAAGAAGTGAAGAAAACATGGACAGAAACGAACGATGAGAAAAGAGAGGAAAGAGGAGTAAACTTCCGGCCAACTTGTACTCCCCGGTGAGTTCCTCTTCTCAAGTCAAACGGTTGGAAAAATCAAAATTTATAAGCCGATTTTCTTCTTCCTCTCGATAGCCGACATCATTTTCTGTCTATATATATGCAAGCCGTCTATTCCCTCTATATATGGAAGCTGATTCCTTAGAGTAGCAAAGAAGAGAGAAGAAGGTCAGGCCACTGTTATTGTTGCCATCGCTGTCGATTAATGTTGGAGAAGATTGTCGTGACTGTTCAAAGCCACAGTTGTCGTTAATACGCGCCATTGCTACAATGTCACTATAAATCAGGTAAGTTGATTTGAGATTTCTTTCGCAAATAATCTTCCTATTTTGCAAGTGATTTTCATTCTTTGTGCAAACAATCTCTTCCTCCTTCTCTGAAAAGCTATTATTGATACTCACATATCTCAATTTCATGAGATTTGGCAGAAATAGTTGGGTATGTTAAAATTGTATGAAACAGAGCCACAACTTGTATGACACTTAAAACTGAAAAAATCAAGGATTGTCGTTAAAATTGGAGCTTAATAAATTATGAAATTATATTATAATTTCTCTTTATTTGCATAATTGAAAGTGAAAGTTAAAAATTTTTTTACCTGGATGAGAATCGGACGAAACATGAATAACAGAAGGTATTGCTTTGTTTTGCAAAACGGCTATAGAAATGGTATATATAGCAACATGGGTGCGAGTACCCATATGTGTGTATGGGCATGTATATAAAAATATATATATATATTATGTATGTATGTATATAAGCAGGTGTGTCTGTGTGTACTGCTCGTGTGTATTGCTGCATGTGTGTGTAGATATAACTGAGTGTGTGAGGTCTTTGTAATGTAGGAAGTAAATTCTTTCGAAATCCAAGTTCCAAGTTTGAGCAATGTGTGAGAGCTCAAATGTGTGTCTTTCCAAAGTGCAATGGTGGTGCTACCGTGTGTGTGTGTGTGTAGGTGTGTGTATGTGCAGGTGCATGTGTGCCGATTTGTGTGCATGGGTGTGAAGCAGTGTGTGTGCAACATGTATGTTGGTAGTGTGAGGGTGTGTTAACAGTGTAGGTGTGTGCTAGCAATATTTGTGTATACAGATGTATTGCGTGTGGGAGAGTTAGGTAATGCGGCCATGAATGTTATACCTTAGAGAGTAGGGTTGAGGACATGATTCGATTTCGTTGGAAGCTCTTTAAGTAAAAAAAAGTATTATACATATGCATAGATATAATTTTAAGACCAGTTGATTTGTTAGGGCTTTACTTGTGAGTGACAATTAATAATTTATTTATGGTATCAATAATAGGTTTTGACGGAGGACTAGCTAAATGTTAAATTAATCGAAATATGTTATTCCCAGTTCATTTTTATTCTTTCATCATTCTGTGATAAATTTTTTTGTGTTAATCTTGATGGTGCCGTGAAGTACGGTTTTGTCCGGGTAATCCAATAATCCAAATTTTATCGTTATACTTGTAAAAGCCTCTTTTTAAAATATTGACCCGTCAAATTTGATATATTTTGAGTTATCGATATAATTAACATTAAGTCAGGTAAATTATTCGGCTTTGAAAAATATCAAATTCTCCAAAATCATCTAATCCAAAACCAAAATTCCAATGACACCTTATCCCGAATAAATAACTTATTAAAAATACGATTTATTGTATTAAGGTGATAATAATGTATATTAAATATATCTAATTAAAATTTATAGTTATGGGTTTAAGATACTGGCCAGACTTCATACTTTGCAGATCTGAAGAAAGGATGTCCCGAAGTGCTCCAATCACCACTTTCTCTCTCTACTGCGCGCGTCCCCTCTCTCTCTCCTCCGCGCACAGCCCTCTGCCGGCCGCGTTGCTGCTGCCTGCCGCCGCGAACAGCCGTCGTCTGGCCGCCACCGGCCTCTCCGGCACCACCCGGCCAGCACCGGCACCGTTACACGGCCGCCGTTTCACTTCGCCTCGCCCGATTTCTCTTCGTCGAACCCACACCGAGCTCACGAACGCTCAGCCGACGCCACCGCAGCTCCTCCCACGGCCACCAGCAACTGCCGTCGACCACCAATCGCTGCCGATTTCCTGCATCGCCGCCGACCAAGGCCGTCGGCGTCCTCGACGATTTCCTCTTCGCGAAACCTTTGCCGGCAAAATTTCCAACCACCGGCCAATTCACACCGCCGATAACCACCGGCATCGCCTTCCTCGTCGCACGCCACCGTCGTCGCCGTCGCCGACGAACGGCCGCCTCCCTCCTCCTTTCTTCTTCCTCCCGAAACCCTAACCTTTCTCTCTCTCCTCCATTTCTCCCTTTTTCTCTTTTCTTTTTCCTTTCTCTTTATTTCTTTCCATCCTTATCTCCTTCTTTTCATTTTCTTTTCCAATATATATATAATAATAATATTATTATATATATATATATATAATGTTTTATATATATATATATATTCCATTTAATTTTTTTAATCCAAAATCCAAAACGATATTTAAGAACACATTATAATTAAGCGCCAACCAACCGATCCAAATATCCTCCAAAAGATTTTCAATATTTAATAAATTTTATCACGTCCAATTTGCCCATAATTATAATTAATATTAAATTAATCTGAACAAAGATCCGGGATATTACAGAAATTGGATGAAACAGAGCCACAACTTGTATGACACTGAAAACTGAAAAAATTAAGGATTGTCGTTAAAATTGGAGCTTAATAAACTGTGAAATTATGTTATAATTTCTCTTTATTTGCATAATTGAAAGTAAAAGTTGAAAATTTTTTTACCTGGATGAGAATTGGACGAAACATGAATAACAGAAAGTATTGCTCTGTTTTGCAAAACGGCTATGGAAATGGCATATATAGCAGCATGGGTGCGAGTACCCATATGTGTGTATGGGTATGTATATAAAAATATGTATATATATTATGTATGTATGTATATAAGTAGGTGCGTGTGTGTGTACTGCTCGTGTGTATTGTTGCCTGTGTGTGTAGGTATAATCGAGTGTGTGAGGTGTTTGTAATGGAGGAAGTGTACTGACAGTGTAAGCAATGTGTGAGAGAGCTACTATGTGTGTGTTGGTAGTGCAATGGGGGTGCTACCGTGTGTGTGTGGGTCTGTGTATGTGCGGGTGCATGTGTGCCGAATTGTGTGCATGGGTGTGAACCAGTGTGTGTGCAACATGTATGTTGGTAGTGTGAGGGTGTGTTAACAGTGTAGGTGTGTGCTAGTAGTATTTGTGTATATGGATGTATTGCGTGTGGGAGAGTTAGGTAATGCGGCCATGAATGTTAAACCTTAGAGGGTGGGATTGAGGACATGATTCAATTTCGTGGAAAGCTCTTTAAGTAAAAAGGTATTATACATATGCATAGATATAATTTTAGGACCAGTTGATTTGTTAGGGCTTTATCTGTGAGTGACAATTAATAATTTATTTATGGTATCAATAATAGATTTTGACGGAGGGCTAGTTAAATGTTAAATTAATCGAAATATGTTTTCCTAGTTCGCTTTTATCCTTTTATCATTTTGTGATAAATTTTTTTGTATTAATCTTGATGGTGTGAGTATGGTTCTTGTTAATACCGAACGGTAATTTTATCGTTATACTTGTAAAGCCTCTTTTGCATCATATTTAATTGAGTGAGTATTTGAGTTATTGGCTTATTATGGTCAATATTAAGGAGAATGTATGAAATGATGAAAGATCAGTTGACGGGAGATTACTTGCACCTTAACGTAGGGCCTTACATTTTTATTCTGATTTTGTATTATGGTGATACTAAGGTATATTATTTATTGTGGAGGGATACTTATAATTATATGACCATCGTAAGAGATGATATTAGAGATAACATTTAGTAAGGGGTATCACGGTTGGTATGGGTATGCTACGGATACAGCCTCTAGGATGACTGTAGGGATAGTAAGATATTATGGATAACCTTGTTGTATTTATCCAACTGTTGTGGGAATAAATACGCTACCTTTGGTTCGCGGTGACAGAATAAAATTCAAGAAAATTCATTATGATATTTCATCATTGTTAATATATCTTGAGTTTGGGATTCGATAGATTCTACGAGTTGTATACGGTAGAATCCATATGTTAGATTTTACGATATTCAGATTCAGTGAAATCCATATTGTTTATTATTATTTGGTTTTTAGGTTGTTCACGCTGATATTCGGATAAGGAGATCCCATTATTTTTTGTAAGGTTAGATTCTGAGGGATCTTCATCTCTTATTGGTAAAATCTTATGATCTTTGTCACATCAGGGTTTCGGGTGACTTGCCTTTCTTATGTATTTAAATTATAAATATGATAAAATATAAATTCTTGGATATATTTATCTGTTGGAATTATATTATTGTTCTTAACTCCTAGCATACATTATATATTGTATATTTGAGGCATTTATTATCATTCCCCATTTGTTTTTGGTTTTGTTATTACTTGTTGGATATTTTGTTCATTCTTCTTCTTTTCAGAGTAGCAGGTGTAGATAATGATAACTCTAGAGTTGGATAAAAGTTTGTGGCAAGAGAGATTGAGGTCCAGCGGGAGAGAGCGTTGATTTTATACTCTAGAGATATATTTTGATATTTTACTTTATTTTGTTAGAATTTTTGGGGCTATATATTTTTTTTCAGATTTATCATTGGTGTGAGGATATTTAGATTATTATATTTATATTTTTATCGATTGTGGATGTGCTATATATTGATTTGAGATTTATATTTTTTCTATGTGATCAAATTTGAGTATTAGTTATGGAATTTGGGTTAGGGTCGTCACACTTTCTGTAACGAACATTTCATAGAATTAGAGTACATTCCAAAAGGAAGGCTCTAAAATCAGCGCGCGATTCAGATGTAGCTTTAATGGTCATTGCGCATAATATCTCCACAAAAGGAAAGGAATCCTCCTTCTTGACCATTGTATCCCAGAATGGCGCCTACATCCACACGAGGGAAGAAAACTATCCTTTTAGAGGGCGGACATCCCACCTCGTTATTAAAAGAAGGCGACAGAGGTCTACAATTATAAAAGGTCATGAAAATTCATTCTAAAGACACGCTCTCTTACATACTTAAATTAATAGTAGCTCTCCAACTCTCAAGCATCCAATTACTCTCTCATCTCTTTTGCTACCTGTTCCCAGCGAACTCAATACTCAGAGAGGACACTCTCCACGAGCAATCTATGACCAAAGTCACTCTCCAACAGTGCACCTCCGATCCTTACTCACAAAATCCCCCACCCAGCATTCATCTCTGCATTCTCTAATTTTACCTTCTTATTCTTGGAATACTGATTGTTAACTTTAGTGTCGGAGGATAAATCAAAGAGTAAGTCATGTCGTTTTCCTCTGATTCCTCATCGTTTGATGTGGTGTGTAGGATCTCAAACGTGCAAGACGGTGACCGGACTCGAAGAATAGTTCAACCCGAATCCGTTCAAGGTTTAGATTTATAATGCATCAATATTATTTTTTTTCAATAACCGGCCTTTCTACAATTCAATAATAATAATATATAATTTTATACTTAATTAAGATCGATGACATGATTTTATTTTTCTTGTGGCAAAATCAGAATACGATTCCACTTAACATTATACTAAACGACAGAAAGGGAATCCTTCAACTACCAGTCTTTCAGGGTGTTTTGTCGGCAGAATCACTAATTTTGTGGATAAAAACAAATATAATGTCAAAGACTTCTTTAATATTATAAAAAATTTATAATTTTAAATAATAAAATAATTTCTTCACGTATAACCTAATGAGATGGCGTGTATATCTAATTCTTTTGAAAGATACCAAAAATTTCAGTGATTAATTATTAATAAATAATAAAATTTATTTATAAATTTATAATTAAATATAATAAAATAATTTCTTCAAAATATCGACATAGATTAATCGAACGAACTAATTCGATTTGTCAGTTATAAATTTTATAGGATATGATAAAAATACTTGAATATTATGGACGAGCACGATTAGAAAAATAAATCAAATTATTTTTTTAAGCCGGGCATTATTATGGGTGAAAATACCAATCATTTATGTCCTAATTTATATTCTTATATGTAGAAGCTTTTTTATTTAGATAAATATCAAGTTTATAAATCATCTTAAATAAACTATTTTCTTGTGACTACTAGCTTTTCATCTAAATATTATTCATTTAAAATAAATTTTAGGTAATGTTTTTTATCTTAATATTTTTTTATATATTTTAAAATATTTTTATACAAATATAAATTTTAAGCAAAAATAATCAAAATTTTAACTTGATTCAACCTTATTAATCCAAGAATTTAGTGGGAACATCCAAAATTAATTTGTATAGGCCGGCGAGAATAGGGCCAGAGGTGGCTTAGTAAATTACGGTCGAAGAAGTCATTTAATAACCAGAACCAACCAAAATTTTAGCCATTCAAACTAGTCGATTAGGTTACAAGACAATTGTGATTTCAAGTCTGAACCATGCCATTTGAGGCGATCTACATTGAACGGAAGAGTTAGGTTAAAGGGTGCTCAATTGCTTTATCAAGTGGCAAGCTGACTCCTTATAAATTAGTCGGGTATTCTATGCCTTATTCCACCCCTCGACTATAACTGATTTTCATAATCCAACACAAAAAGTACTCATCGTAATGCACGACTCAGAAAATGAGTGGTGGTAATTAACTTAAATGTTTGACAACAATCCAATTTCTGGGATGTGTCGTTCCTATAAACATCTTTCACATAGTAGATATATTTGTGGACTGAAATTTTCTAATTTTTTCCTTATTTTGAAGGATTTTTCAAGTAAAAATCTTGTTGTGTTTCTCTCTTCCGTTTTTCTTATTTTCCTTTTACTACCGTTCGATTAGCTTGTGTGTGGTTGGTATCTTACTATCCGATCGGTCACCACCTTTCCTTTTGTGTAACACCTATAACCCTAGTAAATAGAAATTATTCATTGGCTTTTATATCATGATGAATGCCATCTCCTTCATCACAAGAGGAAGATCAAAAGTTGGGGAACAAGAGATTATCATCATCTACGAGCATTTTGGTTACCAACTAATAATTATAATATTTAAGGTATAATCTCATAACATGCAACCTGTACCCCAAAAAATGTAGAGCTTGCCATCTGGAGATGCATCATCCTCCCTACAAGATACTCTTCGAGTTTAGTTCTCCGCACACAATCTTTTTTTCTAATAGTTAGGTCAAAAAAATTGATTTGAGTGTCCAAGGATAATTCAATGAGTAGTCATACTTATTCTAAAATTCTCATTTTAGTTTACAGTATGCAAGATCTAAATTAAAAGATTTAAATATTTATTTTAAAATCTTTTATATTGAAATTCAAATCCAATATATGTGTCAAATACTATTATGTTTTGTTGTGTTAGATAATCAAATGTAACTCATATCTACCATTCTTGTCTATGTTAGGAATATCTTTTCTAAAGCAAATAATCATTATCCTTTTTTTATATATATAAATTTGAATTATATAATTTTTTCTGTAAAAACCAAAAGGAGACAATTCTAGTTTAGACGTTCAACTAAAAACATGAATGGTACATGTCACTGCATATTCAACGGCGGGTTGTCTTTTGCTTTCAACATTTCGCTTTCTCAATTGTCAAATTGTCATCTATCAATAGTAAAATTAGATAAATTTATTTTTAAAATTTATACTTTAAATTTTGACAAGTATATATATATATTGTGTTATCAGATCTAAATTATTGTACAAATTAGGGAGTTGTTTGTCTTCCTCCACCGGCCAAACTAAAGTAAGTCCTGTCTCAATTACTGCGAACTTGGGTTCTACGCACTACAACTAAAAAGAAAATGTCAGAAGATTGTCGGGGCTCACTCTCCCATATGTCTTCCGACGTTCAAATCAGAAACCCTTCCATAAAAAAGGAAAGATACAAGGGTACTAAGATAACGTATGAATGCACGAGGAAAGAAGGATTGAGCGTGAGCCACAGAATGGAGCTTTGGTAGTTGCGTTCGACTTGGAACAACTTGGAGGTACGCTCGATTGAGAGCGGCTTAAAGATAAATATTCGTTTGATTGGGAGTGGTTTAGAGGGTGAGATGGTGTGCACTGCTAAGTGTGCTTGGAGAGAGGGAGAGATTCGGCCGTCAAGAAGTGGCGTGGTGAGTGAGATGTGTGCTCACGGGTTTGAGTAGTCTTAGAAAGAGAGACTCCTTTACTCTTTGAGGGGTGCTCGAGTGCGTAAGTTCGCTTTCTTTGGAGGGGCTTGAGGAGGTAAGATTGTTTGCCCCTTCCTACAAGTCTGAAGGGGTATTTATAATCGATAGGGGTGGTTCAACCTCTCTTAGGTATCATGACTGGTGCTAATTGCTTTCGTGGACACACTAAGTTGTCCCGACAATCACCGGCACTTACTTGGTAACCGTTGCTGCCGGCCGATTAGTCCTTCCTATATTAGGATGATTTTGGAGATTTTCATTAGAGGGTTGCCTTCTTGGGAATGATTCGCCAAGTTAAAATTGTCATCCCGAATAGCGCACAATCTTGGACAGAATATCCTCAGAGAAGTAACTGCCATCCTGAAAAAACGCGATCTTATGCAATATTTGGGGGATATCTGTTGAGTTGTCTAAGGTGTTTATGGCAAGTCTTCATTGCGCGGCCTACTAGTTGGTGAGTTGGATGGGTTCTTGTGGGACAATCCTAGTTGCTCGTTCTTGACTAGACTGACACGGGTTGGCCCGCTTGGTCCTCGGCTTTTGTATTGCCACTCTGTGGACCACTGTCCTCTAGGCCCTTCCTTCATCTTTGGGTTGATCTACTTATGGCCGTATTCATCAATATATATATAACTTTTTATCTTGTATAAAAATTATTTTATAATTAATTTAATTAAGATAAATATTATACAATAATAATACAAAAACTATCGACACCCAATTGTCAATAATGTAGCCAAGCCATCAGCTACTGGCTCACAACCTCCTCTACCATCGCGTTGGCTATTGACTCCCTGACTCCTGTCGTCAATCACCGAAAAGCGATGCCAATGACTGCATCATTGATAAAAAATATGACCAAAATTTTTTTTTAAATAATAAAATATCAGTATTAGATATATTATTACTATAAAAGACTATAAATGTTCACCATATAAGTGATAATGAATATTTTGAGATATTTTTTCATAATAATATTTTTTTATTAAATTAAAAATAAACAGTGCCTTAATTAAAAAAAAAAAATCAAATGATAAGAAAGGCATTAAATTTAGACCATCAATCCGGATAAGAGGCATGCCGTGCCACATATGTGGACCACCACCAGCCATAACAGCAAACAACTTCATAAAAACCACTGACTTTGGACCCCCATCAAATAAAGACAATAAATAAACATTTTTAAATAATTTTTAATAATATAATATTTTATTTATATATATATTTAAACAATATTAATTTTTTTATTTATTTATAATGATTTATATATATGTTTCATTTGAATTTCCTTTTTATTTATTTTTTAACTCATAATAGGTTCTATATATAAAGAGTGAGTTGCATATGAGTTATAAATGGATATAATATTTATGAAGTCATATTTTATGTGGCTCTATTAAACTGGATAAATGATAAATGTCTTATCATTTAAAATTATTTATATATAGACTAAGGTCAAGTCATCAACAATTGATAGTCTATTCTCACAAGTTCTTCGTGCGATGTTATTCATCTCATTGATTGTGTGAGACGAAAAATCATGGCACAAAGTTTCCCAGAGAAAATAAAAATATGATTGTTTCGACATTTTTAAATGCGACTTGTTAAAATTTTCATATGTAAATAATATTTAGATCCTAAAAGCTAAATTAAGTGCAATATAAACTAAATTGAGAGGTTAGAAAGGCTTTAAGAATTCTACACTGAATTTTTTTAAAGCTGAAATTAGTAACTAATCCGAACATAAAAATGATTAATGATATAAAGGCAGCAGAAATGCAAAAGTAAATAGCCGTGGAGAAGTCAATCATTTTCTAGGAGGAAGACCATGGGTGAGCGAGGGGACGATATCACATGAGAAACAAGCATACACCTACCACAAACGTGTAGGTGGTTAGAGGAATAATGATACAAACCGCTTGGGGTTCTTAACAATGTTTTCCGAGAGGGCAACTAATGTTAAGGCAACTATGGATACTAATTCAGGACAAAACAATGTAATCTATTTACAAGAAGATTTCAGACCTTAAATGCTATTATATGAATGGTTAAATTATAACGGAGGAAATGTATGAAATGATTTTGAGATTAATAATCCATAATGTATGAGAAAAAGAGCAACTTGAAGCTTTAATGGTGTTGAATGCATTCACAATGTTTATAACAGCGTTGTAAGAACAATGCAATTAGTGCGCTATTTATACAGATTTGCACTTGACATGGGTTTGAGTCTCACCCTTTATCTTTGATGCTTATTAGCCGTGCAAATTATAAAAAATTTTAGAGGAAAATAAAAAGAAAAAGAGTGATAATTCTCAAATAAAAAAGTTAGAGTGTCAAAATAAAATCTCTCACATACTGATAATTCTTTCTTATGGCCGATAGAATACTAGCTTTGTCCATCAAGCAATGGTTTTGCCAAATCGACAACCTTCTAAATCTTATCTTTTTTCCTTGTGAATCTTATCTACAAGGAAAGGCACTTGGAAATTGAGGAACTCAAATCCACTAGTTTAAGACTTTCAAAGAAGTAATCTCTGGGTAGAAATTACTCACAAAAAGTGAACTAAAATCCAAGTTATTGCTTTTATTTGCTAAGATAAGTAACATTCAATTTTTTTTTTTATGATCCCTATATGTTAAAATGGGTTCATAAATTATAGTCAACAAACATATCTATACTAATCTGATCAGTTACTTATCTTATCTCATCTACATTCTTAATGGCTCATCTTTATCGTAATAAAATCTTTTAATGAATCACTTCTTCATGAGTTTTATATCAATTATAAATATTTTGTAATTTATTTGCCTTATTTGTGAAACTAGGGGCTAGGCGCACAACATCCATACATCAACTGCCTGAGCAAAGCTGCTGGGTGAAGCTTTTGCTAGAAGTCCACAAGCCAATGGTTTGAATGCCGATTTCGAGTGCATTTTCAGCTGTTATTTCCTTATCAACCATGAGTCAACCGTTTAATTAACTTGCACAGAGTCTATATATATATATATACACCCTATTTTACATTTAGATTACATATTTTTGATGACCAACTTGAGAGAAAAAGTTAAAAAAGAAGGAGAAGATTCCTATCGTTCATTTGGGCTCCGACTTTTATATTGACATTCATTATTCATAGATACGTTATCCTTTTTATTGTTGTGGATATTTGTATTAGTGGGTCTCTTCCATTTTTCATTACTTATTATATCAGTATTGGTTTATCAATATTGTGGTAAAATTAAAAAATGTATTTCCACTTGGTATATTTATATTTAGAATTTATAGTAGAATTATACGAATATAAAATCTTATAGTTTTAGCATATGTTAAAGGGGTTATCACAAGAAATACTATCCGTGTTATTTTTTTGTTATTATTGTATTATTATTGTTAAATCATCATTGTATCTTTTGATGGGTCCAAATAATAGGCTCAGTATTTTGATCTGAATATAAATTTGTTCTCGACTTGATTAAGAAGCTTGGTGTTCTGGGATCTCAATATTATTTTCACCGTTTTTGAGGTGTTAATATATTTCCATTTAATTTTAGTCAATTTTTTGAGTTAATATAGTTTTTTAATTATAACATGAAATTTACAAACATCCATCAAATTTTGTTGATATAACACATCTTTCGTGCAAAATAAATATTATTCAAAAAATTAACCTATTTTATAACTATAGAATAAAATTGACTTAAATTAAAAGCAAGAATAAATTAAATTCAACTCAAAAATATGTAAAAGAAGAGTATTCTGACAAATTTGCTATGGTTAATTATTAAAAGAAATCATATTTTATTAATAGAATAATTAGCTAAAAAGCAGCGGTGAAATAACATAATATTTATTCTTAAATATTTATAAGCATAGAAATATTTCAAAGACATTCTTAAATAACATAATATTTATTTATTATTTTAGCAAAAATAATGATCTAACACTGTTATTAAGCCAACTCAACAGTCAACAAAAAAAAAAAAAAAAGATAATATTAAGCCAAATATCAAATCATTTCTAAAAATTACAAAATTTCAACAAAAATAACATATACATATATATTTTTTTTTACATAAAAAATCTGGTCCAGGAGCCCAGGAAAGGAAACACGACAGTCAGCAACCTTAGAAACAATGGTTTCTCTCTGCTTCTCCGTCTACTCAGTTTACCGTTCATCAGTCGCCTCGGTAGCTTATCGTGGCTTTCAGTTCGACCATTCCTAGTAAAATCATTGCCGTCCACGGCAGCTTGCTTATCTAACTCGTCCCATCCACCAAAATTCAACCCACTTCCGCCATCTTTCTTGGCTGAGCCACCATCTGCTGCCACCCAAGATCGGTAGCTCTTCCTGTCCCGTCTACTTCCCATGCTTCCTTGCCGAGTGCTTTCACTCCGATCAGTAGTTTTTCTGACAAACGGTCCATCTCTGGACCTCGGTACGCGGCTAGGGTTGAAACCCCGACTCCCCCACAGCTTATATATAACAGAAGAAAGTGCTGATTGTCCCAGTGGAAGTGCCAATGCCATGATCAGAGCATTAGGGCCCGTCCCTAGCAGCAGCGATATGGCAATGGCTGGAAGCAGCCACCCGAAGGCCTTGAATACCTGTGTTTGATCATCGATGTCAAACCACAATATACAGCACCGAGGAAAATATCGACCATTCTCGTGCAGAAATGCTAAAAAAACAGCTTAAGCTCACAACATGGATAAACATATCGATATCAATATCCATACCAAAATCCATTGTAGCTATCATGGTATCGGACAATATGTATCGATATAGAGTATACAGGAAGAAAAATTTATGATGATCATAAGCTGATAGAGATATATCGACCAATATATTATTCAAATATTGGGTACATTGGTCAATATATCGCATTATATTACTGATAATATAATATATCGTGATATTGTTATAATATCAAAAAATATCCTCAATACCGATATATAGAGATTAATATTAAAAATTTTGGTCGGTATTTTTACTTATAGCAAACAACCAAGCTGTCAACTCACATGATAATTGATGCAACGAAGGAGGAAGAGAAAATGGAAAAGGGAAAAAGGAAGAGGCAGAATAAAGAAGCAACGGGGAAGAAGCAGAGATGGACAAGAGGGGAAGGGAGCAATTCTAGGTAATGGCAAGTAGCATATCATCATTCATCAACACTAATCAAACAATAAAATTAGGATTTCACGCAAAAATATTTACTCTTACATTAATTACAAAATAAACCTAATTTTTCAATTAGTGAAGACTTCAAATAAAGAGAGAATAGAAGAAATATATAACCTTTCAGTGATATCTTAAAGACTACCAAACTACAAAATTTTAGCATCACCAAGATGACAAAATATGGAAATATATTTGTTGAATATAGAGAAAGGAGGGAAATGGAGATAAGGCTTAGTGCTTAATGAGCACTAAACACCCATATTTGTAGCATTAAATAGGTAAAATTATAATATTTTCCTTTGCCCTCATAATACTTCCCCTCAAGCTCATGTATATAATATCATAAGTGCCAAACTTGCTAGAAATATATCCAACTCTAACATCTCTCAAGGACTTCATGAATAAATCGGCAAGTTAATCACTTCAACTAATATATAAAGTGGCTATCTCATTTATTAATAGTTTCATTAGTATAAAATGGCAATTAATTTCAATGTATTTAATTCACTTACAAAACATAGGGTTTGAGACGATATGTAAAATAATTTGATTGTCACACATTAATTTTAGTAGTAAAAAACAATCAATTCCATGCTTTGTGAGAACTCATTGTATCCATATCAACTCACACCCAATTAATACTATTAAACAACACTTTGATTTTACATTAGAATATGATACCACATCCTACTTTTTGCTTCTCTAGTATATTAAATTTACATATATAAATACATAATACCCAGATGTAAAAAGACAGTTAACTAGAGATCCTATCCAATCAGCATTGGAACAACCTATGATGTCAATATACCTTCTATTCTTATAGAATAACCCTTTGCTTGAATCTCATTTGATATATCGAAGAATATGCATTACAGCTCTTAAATGACTTTCTTATGAAAAGTCTAAGAATTAGCTTATTACACTTACTATAAATGAAATATTCGAACGAGTTATTACCACATAGCTAAGTTTGCCAATCAATCTACTATATCGTCTAGTATATCGTATCAAATTTCCTTCATTAGGTAGCAAATTGATATTGGAATTTATTAGTGAGTTACAAAGTCGAGAGCATAGGATACCTACTTCACTCATGGTATCAAGAGCATATTTGCAATGAGAAATAAATACCCCAGTTTCAATCTTGCAATTTTAATCCCTATGAAATACATGAATGGTCCTAAGTCTTTTCTTTAAAATTGTTGTTGCAAAAATATTTTTAACTCTTAAATCATTTATATCATTTTCAGTGATAATTGTATCATCCACGTAAACAATCAACCATAAACATTTTCCCATCGACATATGTCAATAAAAAATTAAATAATCAAAGCCACACTATTTCTATACAAATTGTAAAATAACTATACTAAAACGATCAAACCATATTGGAGAAGATTACTCTAAGCCATACAAACGCTTTTTAAGTAAACAAACCTTATCAGACTTCCCTTGAACAACAAACCAAAATGATTGCTCTATATAAACTTTCTCTTGTAAGTTACCATTTAAAGCAAACATTTTATCTAGCATAACAGTACAACATCCCTAATGAATAAAGACTTCACTAATAGATTTGAGTATAGCTACAAAAGATAAAGAAACAATAATAAATAAAAAGTGGGTGACAAGAAACTATAGGAAACAACATTGAAAATAGATTGTGAAGTTATACAACGATAAGCACCTTTATGTTGTACAATTGGAAGACGCAAATCGGATGGATGCTAAACTAGTGATAGATTAGGAGGAAGTAAGGTGATCAGTTCCAACATGTCTTGCGGAGAAAGGTGAGAGTATCATACATACACATGTACATTTGATCTATCCAGTTAGGAGGATCTCTCCACAAGTTTGAACTCAGTCGGGCTCTTTAGAGTAGCAGATGGTTCAGGGAAACCAAGTAGAATAAATAGATGAAAAGAAAGAAGAAGAACCTTAGCCATGAAATCAGAATAAGGTGAAGGAGAAGAAATGTAGGGGATTGATTCAAAGAATATTTAATTTGTAAAGACACAGAATTTGCGCAATTATGGATGATAAATAATTTGTGTAACTGAGGAGAATGCATACCTAAAAAAATATATTTGAGAGATGCGGATCTAATTTGTCATGATCGGAAGATAGATTATTGACGGAGCATATACATTCAAAGATAGGTCAAGGTAATGAATAGAGATAATCACGGTATAAAAAAATAGAATACGGAATTCGGTCATGGAGCATAGATAAAGGTATTCGATTAATCAGATAATAGCCATAAGGACCACATCAACCCAAAATGTCAAAGGGTATATAAATGAAGAAGCAATGTATGGGTAGTTTTGATAATGTGTTGATTCTTTTATTTAGCCATGCTGATACATATTTTAAATTTGAATTCAGTTTGAGAGATTCTGAATCGGGCTCCTAAATTTTCCAACCCAAATCCTGCATATACAGACTAAAATAAGTTTCAGAGGAATTAAGACTTGTTCTCTAGGTTATCCTTCAATACTGAAGTTAATTTTTTTAGGCCTAGCAATGAGGTTAAGGGGAGAAAGAAATACGAACAGGGAGAGTGGCAGCATGGAAGACTAGGCACCGTATTTTATGAAAGAGTAAAGTGTTTGTTGGGCAAGCTCTTGACCTCTTTTTATATAAGACTAAGTGCAGTGAGGCTGAACCGTCTAGCCTGAGTTGATCTATTGAAGATTGAAATGCTTTAAGGCCGAGTTTGTTAATAGCTCTTCTCTCTCAAATATCAAGTGTTTGATCCCCCTTTGTGGTTAGCGGGTTAGTATTTACAACAATTTAAATGCCAGAGACAGTTCCCCATAGTGGATCTACAGGCCACAACTCAACATAATTAGTTGCTAACCGTTTAGGCTAACAGCCATCTCGCATGTTTTGGGTCATATGTCATGGTGAGCATTGCTTCTACTAGACCGTCCATAATCAAATGGTATTGTCATGTCGCTAGTTGTGATATCAATAAAAGACCTAGAATAGTCGGTAGAAGAATACATTATATGAGAACACCTATAGCAAAGAACAAACAGCATCAATTACCAAGTAGTTTGAGAAACAACACTGTGGCAGCACATGTAAATCACACACAAATTTTCAGGCTGCACGTGGAACTCACGCCTATGGGTGACAAGACATTCAGTGGCGAAGATGGTGTCTTTTGCTATCGTTTTGACTCTTTAAGGCGACCATCAGAGTCCAAGTAGTTCTTCGATTAATTTTGCAGTATGTGATAGATATAAGAAACAGGAGAGAGGGGTTACAAGCCAGGAGAGAGGTTTGGTGTGGCGGCACGTGCGGCGTCAAGGAGGGTTCCACTTCCAAGATCCAGTGCAGCTCTCCAAGTTGACCACCATAGTATAGTTAGTTTTTCGATTAGATTTGTGGTGTTTTGTAGATCTAAAAAATAAGAAAGCGAATGAGTTCGGAGTTATGAGCCCATGTTATTTAGGACCAGGGGTGTGGGGATTCAGGAAACTAGGTGTCAAGGCTATGCAGAAGTAGTCAGCGGGGAGCAGCAATGGTGCAGCGGCAGTGGTGATGTGGTAGCGGCAAGCTGCAGCGGTATTATTAGAGTTTTTGGAACCCTAGCTTGACATCATGTTAAATACAGAGAAAGGAGAGAAATGGAAAAAAGGCTTAGTATTCAAGGAGCATCAAACACCCATATTTATAGCATAATATAGATATAATTATAATATTGCCCTCAAACCTAATAACAATATCAAATAAGATAAACAATCAAATCATACCTCAATAAACTAATATATGAGACGTCCGCAACAACAATTGTCTTCTTTTTCTTCCATTTTTGGTAAGCCCAAAGAGAATAGATTGGCAGAAGTCATTGACCTTTTTAGCTGCATGGATTAACTAAAGACTCCATGCAACTGTGTTATGCATCAGGGCATTTAGAGAGTTCATATACTAGCAGTAGTGTGTGTGCACGAAGTTTCTGAATACAATTTTAGAAGAAAGAATATACAAAAAACAAAAGAAAATTCCAATATCTCAATGGATGTTTGGTGATCAGTCATAACAATGAAGGCTAACCACTGCTCAACCAATCAATGACAGACTGAAGTATCTTCCTTTTGGGACTTATGCAATGACACAACCAAACAACAACAATAAAGTCTTATGTCTTATCAGGTGTGGTCGGCTATATAAATTTGTTTTCGCAACTCTACACAATTTAGTGTAATCTTCTCTTGGAGTACCAATGACAGCAACCAAAGCAAGCCCATAATGGAGGAACGGATTTAAAAATAAAGCTCAATAATCCTGAATACCTATCCTGTACTTCAATATAATTTAGGAAGGTACAAAGTATGCCAACTTTTTCCTTTCGGACTTGTCTGCTATTGTTCCCACAGCCAAAAACAATCATTTCAGGCATTTTTTCTTTTGGTTTTTCGGTTTTCTTATGTGCAAATTACAGAGGTCGCTTATATTAATCTTTATCTTTGTTCTACAAATTAAATATTGTACTTTATCGTTTATCAACATGAACAAATTGAGAGTGACCCTTAGCGTAATAGTAAGGCTTCTCCATTATAACCAAAAGGTCATATGTTCAAATCAGTGAATATCCCCTTTATGATGCAGGGATTCAGCTCTGTATATCAGACTCTTCTGTAAAGCCTGGTGCACTGGGATGACCTTTCTTTTCTCAGTGTTAACGGCTTGAATGGCAGCAAACATTTGAACAACCACATGTTTCCCAACCCATCTTGAGGATTGTACAACGGAGACAAAAGTAACGTGCAAACATGTGGCTTCCTTTCAAGGATTTAAAATTTCACAAAAGAGAATGTCTCATAGTTGGAATGTCAGCCGAGTCAAACATCCAGTGATCCAGTTTAATTAGAAGAAGCAACATATCACTACTCGCATTTCAGATGTTGGAATTACAGAAGGCACAGCGAAGGATTCGGCAACTTGATGAGCTAATGTTTTGCGAATAAACGGGCATAAGAATCAGATCTGTGTACTCTTGTAGAAACTAATGTAAGCAAAAAGTTGATTTTGAATATCTACGCCAGTAAGCCATACAAGAAATATATCAGTTTATTTAATAGCTGGAAGATAAAGATGACACACACCGACATTGATATTATTGTAAGCAAGAAAGCCTGATACTAATAATAAGGAAAACTCATTTCTAAGTAAAGATACTCCTATAATTCGAGCATTTGAAAGTTTAAAGAAAGACGAAAAAACAAGAACGGGTAAAAATAGTGATTACGAAAATGGGATATTATGGATGTTGAATGATGACAAAGCTCCCTCCCAGTAGGATGAACAAGGTTGACGTTAAAGTTAGTCATTTCAAGAATTGAAACACTGGAAGACAATGTATGTGCTGAATGAAAACAAGCTCTCTCACAATAGGATGGCTAAAAATAGAGAATTGAGCATTAGCAGAATCGAGAAAGACTGTAAACAACGAAGGATAAAAACATTGACTGTGAAAACTGGATATTATAATTGCTGAACGATGACAAAGCTCCCTCCTCGTAGGATGAACAAGTACAATGTTAAAGGCCCTCACTTGTAAATATATTCAGCATAAAAAGGAAGAATACGAGGTACAGCAAGCGAATCTTTTAAGATTGGAGGGTAAATAACGCTATGAAATCTGCAAAAACACATGCAGATATAAACTGAATCTTTTGAGATTTCTCATAGGTATAATTCGAATGTTAGTAGATGTTGTGCAAGCGAAAAGCAATCCAGAACACTCAACATTATAACTCATAAGCATACGAATTCGCTCCAATTAAGGTGGTAATTGAAGAGGTACAGCAACCACAACCTCAACCTCTCACGTTGATATTCAATTGCAATGTAAAACCAGGATGGTTTAGACTCTAAAACCACCATGATTGTTTGGTGGGACAGCATCTCCACTGCTATAATATCAAACAGATAGAAAATGTTCAGAGTAATTGAACCTCTCCAGTAAGTATCCTAATGAAATCCAAATAAATTCATATTCCTTTCATTTTCTTCCAAGCAGAGTACGTTGCCTCTACCACTCTAACATGTTTCCCTTAGAAGAAAACTTCCATAGTAATGTCCAAATTAGGATGATTTTTTTACCTTGAAAATCCAATAGACGCCACCGGATTCCTCGCAGAGCCCAAACCCTCCTCGTCCTCATCGTCGTCCTCATCTTCCTCGTTGATTTCAGAAGCGTAGTCGGACCACCATTTCCGACGCTTCTCATTGCTTCTGAACCCAATTGAACCGTCCCCATCGCCGGAGAATTCATATCCACCGTTGAATTTGAACCGCTCGCTGCGGATCGTCTCGCCGTTGGAATCCCACGGCTGCCTACTTCCGGAACCGGCCCTCGTAGAGGAGCAACGGACCTTAGACAGGGGCTTGTAGTTTGGAGAAATAGGGGGTTTGGGGTTTACGAGTCCAACCGGTGGAATGAATGGCGCTAGCGTCAGGAGGCCTGCCCCCATTAGAGGGACTGGTCTTCTGTACCATATCCATTTGCAATTTATAGAAGAAAGGTGCTGAAGTAAATAATTAACCATCGTTATATCTCAATCTCCTATAATTTATCAATAATTTTTTTTATTTATATATATTTTTATAACTTATTTTAAGTATTTATTTTTTAATTAAAGTAAAAAATTTCTATTTATAAGCTATTAAACCCTAAAATACCAAAAATTATAGATGAAAATTTTCATTGCAGAAATTAGATTGACTCTTTATTTGATAAGGTAAATAATTTCTTTTCCTCAATATACAATTGTTTACTTAAGTTTTTTTAAAAAATATATATTCATCAACTTTGTAAATGATGGATATAGCAGAAATAATTTGACCCCAAATCAACTAAAATCCAAGACAGATTTGATCAACACTTCAATCCATATGGCGTAAAGTGCCCAAAACTTGGAAGGCTCAGATTTATCAACGCTGTCGTTGACCGCGCTGACTCGGAAGACGGCTAATAACAGCGTGCAAACGGTCAACGAAGCGTTGGACCTAATCATATAACAACAGCGAACTAAAAAATAAAAAGGCTTTGACTGGTAGAGGCCACTTAAACCCACGATCCATCCATCGACCAAAGAACGGCTCTTATGGCAATATCTACGATCTTTGCCGGTTCCTTAAATGGATATTGACAAAATCGGTACCTTTCTTGTAAGGAAGGCGCCATATTTTGTCAATCTCCTGCCAATTGGGGACTCCAACGGTAAAGAACATCAAAGGAAGGTGAGCTGCTGGCCGTCGCAGAAGGAAACTACCTTACTCTGTTTGGCAGTTGGTGTCTACTCCGAAAGGCAAGCCCGCTAAGAATCACACAGGGAATCACTCCTTCCAAAGGAGGAAGATCGCCCCTTTAATCATAAATAAGCCCATTGAATTATCATTCAGGGTACGCTTTCAGTTTCCTAAGCTTTCTGTAACTTACGCTTTCAGCTACCTACGCTCTAAATCATTGATACTTTCTACTACGCAAACACTTACTCAAAAAACCTAAGGTATTCAGCGCGCCTCTCACTGGCGCCATCGCCTCCCCACATTCTAGATTCAAGAGGACAGTCTCGTCTCTCTTTCATCTGAAAATACACACTCTTTCTCCCTCTCTCCCTTTCTCAATTTTCAGTTTCACAAACCTTCTTATCTTTCGAAGGCTATTTACTGACTTGAGCGTCGGAGTATTTTCGGTAGAATAACTGCCCGCTAACACACTGACATCCTGTTCTTTTTAGTGGTGTGTAGAATATAACTCAGGAAACGGTACCGAAACCAGGACAAGCGGATCAGCCCGAATCTGTTCAAAGTTCGAATCCAAGGATGCATCAGTAAAATATAGAGTAATATTTATAAAATACAGTTTATAAAATATATATTTAACTTAATTTTAAGATATAAATTTTATATTAAAGATTATTTTTTTTAAATAAAATTATTTCATCTTTTGTAACAATTGTTTCAAATTTATTAAATCAATTAAATATAATTCAATTCAAAAAAATAAAAAAAAAATTGTTTATGAGTTGATACCGTAGCAAATTTAGCATTCCAAATAAGTTCTTAACTCTGGTAAATTGAGGAGGTAAATTATTCGTGTATAAAATATGTATTACTTATAAAATGTTATGAGGAAACATCAATTCATCTCTTGAAGCCTATGGACGGTTCTCAGCTAATTAATTTCAAGTAATTGGTAGTTTCGGGGTGAAACTGTTTTTAAAACAACTTAATTCATATTCTATTTCTATGTATATATTTATATTATTATTTATCAAAAAAAAAGTATATATTTATATTATGGCTAGCCGTTAGAAGGAGGCTTGACACGATGGTTTGACTAGAATTCACTAAAAACTATGCTAGGTTGTCGGTCACTTTTATGTGAGCTTATACCCATTTAACGTGCCGTTTGGTGATCTTTGTGTGTTTTTTTACCAAATAGAGAATGAGAATACTCTCACTTATAAAAAAAAAATGTGGTACTATCAAGCAAATTTAGGTTTTAATCTATCATAAAGTTGAATACTTTGGCCATATGAGCATTGAGAACATGTTTATTGGAAGGATGATAGTGTACACCATTGATGTGTCTTAGATCCAGGTTGCTAATAGATTAGAGTGTTGTTGGGTCTTTGAATTAAGTTGAAGTGCGTCCAATCTCCATACTTATTAATCTAAATCCTATACACCATAATTTAAAAATAAAAGATTAGAGAATTGATGAGATTTGCTACATGGTAAGTCCTCTAACGCTCAAATCAGTAATCTTCCTCAGGAGTTAAAAGATGTGAGAACAAAAGTAGATGAATGATGATGTAAGGAATGAGTTTTTTGAGTTTAATTCAGAGGTTGCGCTCGACGAGAAGTGACTTTGATAGCGGTGCGCTTATGTGGAGCAACTTTGGCATCACGGAGACGAGAATTATGAGGAAATTCTCAAAAGGCTCTAAGGACAGAGCATGGATTCTGAGGGTTCGAGGCCTCATTGTATGCAAATGCCAGCGTCAGAGGGTTAGTATTAACGTCGGTATAGGCGTTGTTGTGAACTTATCATTGGAGTCTATCATAAGGACTTTTTAAAATACCAGAGCCAATTCAGCATTACTTGGGCAGCAATACTGACTGCCAATTGTCCTGCGCAAACTCGGTGGGCTGGTGTGAGAATTGCAGACACTAATTTAGGAACTGTGATCAGGTCAAAGGGGATTCTTCCTTCTTTGGGAAGATATTGCATGCGGCAAATATTGAAGTTACCATTACCGGGGATACACTGAGTTGGAAATTACCATTATTGAAGAGATTGCGATTTGGGACAATATTCACGGTTATTGTCGATTAAGACAGGTGATTTTCAATTCGTGAGAACAGTATTATGGGCCGTCCAAATTAGGCTATATCTAGTTTGGGCTGTAGCAGGTTGGCTGAAGTGTTGCTCTTGATCAACAAAAGTATTAGCCAGCCTCTGGGCCAGTGGGTCGGACGGCTCCTAGGCTGGCCTCCAAATTCGTGGATCACTGCGTTGGATCAGCCTATTTTTACTGTCCCTATTAATTGTGAAGTTTTCATTGCTTTTGCAACTACAGTTTATTTCATTTAAATGGTTTGCAATTAATATGCTTTTGATAGTAGTTGCATTTTTCGTCCAGAACATATTACCATTGCTATACAGAATTTTGTCATTGCAAAGCTATAATTGATAAAGAATATCATGCATGAATCGAACCATCATTTACCAAGTTCTTGGCCATCCTTGTGAAAGATGTTACGAAATAGAATGCTTTAATTTACCATTTCATGGGTTGTCATCTTGTTTTTATAAGAATTTTTGGATTTTGTTATTTCTCATTGAATATCTTTTATTCATCTTGATTGGAGGCTTCAGCTGCAATTGATTTGCTAATCATTGGGTGGCAAATTATTTATACATAATTTTTTGATAAAATTATATATATATATATATACTATGATTATTTACCAAAAGGAGATTTAATATTTAGGTGAATGACCACTTATTTTTCTTCCCTTTAATTTTTTAATATCTTAAACTTTATAGGTAATAAGATTATGTCCATATTAATCTATATTTTTATATTATTTGGTTTAGGTATGGCACAGGGATTGTCTTTTGCCAAAGATCGCTCGAAAACCCTCAACATTCAACTTACTCGTCAAAATCATATTTAATTGAAGAATCAGTACATGTCATATGCTCTTCAACTTTAATCATGTCCCATTGTTCATCCTCAAGCACGTCTCGAATGCTGACAACATTTAATAAGATATTATTATTCATCTTTAGTACCCTATAATTTATAAATGTATAAAACGTGCAGAAATGCTTCTTCAATATTATATGGAGTGAGGATCCGATATCCATCATTTAACTTGTATTATAGCATAGGAGATTATCTGTCATCTCGTTATCAATAATGAAAAGATCATTAAAAGTAAGGAAATGTATGGACTTGTTGAGGTCTTAAAACCCAACAAAGCTCCCCCCTCAATTAGATAATGAGCTTACTATCAACATTTCAAAATCCAATAAGACTCATTTATTGGGACATACATATTTGAATATCATCTAGTATTAATACTCTCTTGCTTGTTCAATTGTGCTTGATTCATCACCTTACTAATGTTAGCTTTTATCATTCAAATAATACGAATTTAGCTACCCGATATCTTTAATACTACTTGATGGTATTAATAGACACTTTGCATGCTTTGATACCTTTGTTGTATCATCAAAAATCTATATTTTCATTTCAGTTGTTTGGAATAGTCCGTCCAAAATTGACGTACAAAATCAATAAACATATGCCATAATCAATTGTTGAACATTCTTTTTGATTTTGTGAAGAGGTTTGATGTTAACACGTAATTATTTTTAAAAATCATATAACAAAAAGAACAAGTGATATATACAGGGTAATACTTCTCAATTAGAAAAAAACTATTAAAGAAAGTTCTTTACTATAATGTAAGTCTAACTATAACAAGTCTTTCAAATAATCTTCAAAATTAACCTAAACTTATATAAATAGAGCTATGAATAAAAGGAGAATAAATAAATAAAATAACTGGTAAAAATATTTTGTACAATATTTAGGATAATATAACCTAAAATAGCTAAGATAGGGACACGATTTGAAACCTAAATATTAGTTGAATCTTTATAGTCATGCAACATATTGAGTACAAATTTCAAACATGTAGAGACAAAATCCTAATTTTTGATAACAAATTTCAAAAATAAAATGCAGAAATTCAGCAACCAAAATCAGGAAATTAACAGCTGCACATAATTCAAAAATTACATGGGACTGTATTAAATTTCAGTCTATATTTTTCAGCAACTATAGTAACATATAGAGTATATTTTCATATCTTGGTATGCAACACTGTTTTCCTCAAAATACTACAGAGAAAATTGAGCAAACAGTGCAACAATTTAGCAAAGTGCAGAAATTTAGCTTGTGCTCTTGCATACAGTGTTTATATGAGAAATTTCAGCACACATAGAGGGTTTAATTCAAGTTTCTAGACATGTAAAGTCTTATATACAAAATTCAAAATTAAAAAGCAATATAGCTTGATATTAGAACATGCATGAAGTTAAAATACAAAGTTCAGCACATATATATACACTATAGTTGACTTAAACATGAGTTCTCATAAAATTGCTCTATAAAATCATGAGAAATTGACATACATATTTAATATATATGTGCTAACTTTGAAATATTAATATAATTGAGTAATAGAATAAAAATTTCCCATAGAATATGAAAAGGAACAATAATAAAGGAAGAAAAATATAGAGTACACTTATATTTACTCCAAATTTACCAAATTCTAGCCTTGAATTACTTGAATTGGATCTCCTCAAACCTTCACTCTCTTTCTCTCACTCTTCTCCTCGGCTCTCTCTCTCTTTCTTCTTTGAAAAATAGTTGCAAAAAATGATTAAAATTCTGAGCCAGGTACTATTTATATAAAGCCTCGCGCTCGAGTGTTACTTAGGCATGCGTTAGGCGCGAGGTCTTGGGTTCAGTGTGCTCAAGCACGACTCAGTGCGTCTTAGGCATGCATCGGGCAGGCCTTCTCTACCAGCTAGCCACTCGAGCCACTCTTGGGCGAGTCTCGAGTGCAGGGGTTCTGTTTTTGGGACTTATGCGCTGGTCAGGCCTCAATTAGGTGCCAATCCTTTTGACCTAAATTCGGTCTAAATTGACTTTTGACCTAATTTTTTATAATCTTTTGATTTTAATTTTAATTATATTAATTTAATTAATCATTATTATCATAAATTAAAGATTTGAACCTTACATAGATATATCATTATTCAAGATCAAACCGAGTTATAATCCACTAAATAACTGTCAACTGTTTATTAGATTTTAATTTATCCCAACTAAATTTAGATTATAACCAAATATCGTATTTTTTGTGCTTATGCCTAATGGGCAATGTAAAGCTTTGCGCTGAGATAGAGAAGAAGGAGGAGACGAACGGCAGAGACGAGAAGGAAGAGGAGACAGGGCAATGATGAAGAAATCGGACGCAACTTTTCTTTATTATCTCCATTTAAATTAATTGTTACAAGTCTCCTTCACACCCTCTTTATAATACAAAGTTTAACTAAAATAAAATAATTATACAAAGGAAATAAAAATACAGAGAAAATCAGTTAGGCAAAATAAGGAAGAAAGTACAGAAAATAAGGAAATAAAAATTACACAAATATATGGCCAAATATCCATTATAGTACATTTCCTAATACCCCCTGTAAGGTGGAGCATATATATTGATTATGGGTGGTAATATTTTGGTAAACATGTCAGCAAATTGATTATGAGTGGTCACATGGTGGGTGTGAATGTTTTCGTCTTGAATCTTGTCGCGAACCAAATGACAATCCAATTTAATGTGTTTGGTGCGTTCATGGAAAATAGGATTAGCGGATATGTGAAGAGCAGCTTGGTTATCGTAGTAGAGGTCTGCAGCGTGAGAGTGTGATACCTGCAAATCAAGTAAAATATAATGGAGCCAAGATAGTTCAAAGCAAGTAATAGCCATAGATCGATATTCTGCTTTCGCTGAAGAACGAGGGACAACTGATTGTTTCTAGCACTTTCAGCAGATAAGAGAATCCCCAATAAAAACACAGTAGTCGGTAATGAATCTTCGAGTGTCGAGACATTATGCCCATTTACATCACAAAAAGCTCGAAGCTGAATGTTAGAAGTAGAAAAAAGTAATATTCCTTGTCCCAGATTTAGTTTAAGGTTCGCAGAACTTAATAGGCAGCATTCATGTGACTAGAGGTTGGTCGATTTATGAATTGACTCAAAATATGAACCGCATAGTGTATATCGGGCCTTGTCACGATTAGATAGAAAAGCCTTCCAATTAGCCTTCTGTAAATGTTCGGATCTTGTAAAACAGTTTCGGTCTCCTTACTTAACTTAACATTTTGGTCCATCGAGAGTTTAAGGGGTTTAGAGCCAAAGGTACCAGAATCAGCTAGAATGTCAAGCGCATATTTTCTTTGGAAAATATGTATGCCTATTGAGGATCGTGCAACCTCTATTCCAAGAAAATATCGTAAAATGCCAAGATCTTTAATCTTGAAGGTACGATTAAGGAATGATTTGATGGAGGTAATGGAATCCAAACAACTACTTGCCACAAGAATGTCATCAACATATACAAGCAATACTATAAAGGATTTGTTATCGTTCTTAGTAAATAGGCTATAATCAGCTTTGGATTGTGTGAAGCCAAAGGCAATGAGGAATGTAAATAGTTTAGAATACCACTGCCTAGAGGCCTATTTAAGACCATATAGGCTTTTTAATAATTTACAGACTTGATTGGGTTTTCCTTTAGTGTACTCGGGGGGCTTATGCATATAAATTTTCTCATCTAAAACTCCATGTAAAAAGGCATTATTAACATCAAAGTAATAGAAATGCCACCCTTAAATAACAGCTATGGTTAAGAGTATTGCACAGTAGTAAGTTTGGCAATAGAAAAAAAATATTTCATGATAGTCTATGCCCTCTTATCGTGTATATCCTTTTGCAACTAATCTACATTTATATCTCTCAATACTTCCATCACTATTAAATTTTAATTTAAATACATATCGGCATCCAATAGTTTTCTTTCCTGAGAGTAAATTAGTAATAATCCACGTCTTATTTCGTTCTAACGTGTTCAATTCACTTTTTATGGCTTCGTGCCATTTTTCATCACAAATGGCTTGGGTATATATTTGTGGTTCACTTTGAAATATTATGGCAGATAAAAAATGACTAAAGGTGGGAGATAATTTTTGATGTGAAATACAATTTATAAGAAAATATGATTTACTTGGAGAAATCTGGACTTCTGATTGAGTGAATAAAGTCTAAGATACTTGATAGCAATGAAATTCTTTCAAGTATTCGGATGCTTTTCGAACTCCAATAGTTCTACAAATGGGTATCTGACTTGTTGTAGGAGATTGTGCATTAGTAGATGTATTTTGTTCTGAATAATCGTTGATTAGCTGTTTCTGATTTTTGCCAAACTGGCCGTGGAAAGGAATAGTAAGCAGTTCTTCACTATCTTCAATCATGGGTTCAACTACAAGATTCAAAAATGGATCTTACAGATTGCATGGCAACGGTTGGGTTTGCAACAGTTGTTCATTATTAATCACGATAGTAGGTGGTTCCAATGAGTACGCATCGGGTTGAGTATCCAAGCTTTGGTCAATGATGTCTTTCCGAAAAGGAAATATATTTTCATAAAAAATGATATCTCTTGAATAAAATGTAGTATAGTTATTGAGATCAATCAATTTGTATCATTTAACTCTAAAAGGATAACCTAGAAAGATACATTTTCTACTTCTAAGATCTAACTTTGTACGGCCATGAGAAATGGTGAAAGCAAAATATAAGCAACCAAATATTCTTAAATTTTCGTAATTGGGTTTCACGCCAAAGAGAACGTCATATGGGATCCTATTATCCAATAACGGAGTTAGCGTTCTGTTTATGATGTATGCCGCTGTAAGAATATAATCACTCCGAAATCTTAAGGGCAAGCCCAGGACTGAAATCTAATTGCCGTGACAATGTTCAACAAATGTTGATGTTTACGCTCAACAATGCCATTTTGTTGTGGAGTCTCAATACAACTCTTTTGGTGAATTATACCTCTTTTATTGTAAAATTCTCTCATGTTAAATTCAGATCCATTATCACTTCTTATGATTCTAATTTTAACATTGAATTGCGTTTCAATAAGGTTATAAAAATTTTCTAAGCACTGTTTGGTATCGGATTTTTGTTTGAGAAGATATAAACACGTGCTTCTAGAAAGATCATCAATAACAGCTAGGAAATATTTGTAACCGTCATGGGATACCTTAGAGAAAGGTCCTCATATATCACAATGAATCATTTCAAATAAGATGTATGACTTATGGGTGCTGGAAGGAAAATGGAGACATGTTGTTTAGCCATGTGACAATACAATAATGATTATTATTAATAGAATATAATGCTCATTTTACAAGAGGATTATCAATCAGTTTAAGTTTAGAATGAGATATGTGCTCTAAACGGCAATGCCAAATGTCAGTTGGAAACAAAACAAAATAAACGGAAGGTTTCACATTTAGATTGGAAATCTTGAGAAGAAAAACAGCTAGAGTATTTGAAGGTATTTCAGCACGCTTCAAATGATACAACCCATTTCTTACTTTACCTATCTCAATCGTTGTCCAAGTGGTAAGGTCCTGAATCAAACAGAAGTTAGAAAAGAAAAACTAGCAATTAAGGGTATTAGTTAACCGTTTTGTGGAAATTAGATTGAAAGAGAAAGAAGGAACAAAGAGAACATTTTACAATATCAATTTATCGGTAAGTTTAATATTTTTAATATGCGAAACAGATGCTTTACTTGTTAGTAAATGATGTGGCTAAAACAACCACTAAAGCGGAATAATGAATCGAGTTTATACCTCCCGCCATTTTGCGTGCTCTGTTTTTAAATGTGAGATTCGGACCGGTTTCGAGCTTCTGGACACTCCTTTACTCCTTTAGATGGTGTAATGCTTGAATTGGGTGCTAGGGATAAAGCCAGAACGCTCAATTTATAGGCAAAATCATCATTCGCCTCAATCGTGCGTTTCGAACTCAAACCGGCCAAGAATTGATTTGTTAATCAATGGGAGAGTTATCAACACTAAATGGACCACTAATACTTCAACAATTAGCTGAGTTAAATGGCAAAAAATGATAAACGCATCGAGGAAGACGAAGCGAAATCGAAACTATATGCGGCTCCAATCCGGCTCGGATCGGCTTGAAGAAGCCGGCTCTCGGCTGGCTTGGCGGCTCGAAAATGGCTAATGGGCTGGCCTCGGCTAATGGGCTGAAGCCTATATTACTTACATCTGGAAGTTTGACAGAGTATGAAATCTAGACTTTATAATGAACATATAATGAGGGATCACAAATCACATGATTTGAGGCCCCAAGTGTCAGAATCCATACATATTTCTTATCATCAAGATGCTTATGGGAGGGAGATACACAGAAGGTATTACCAGTCATATTTGCAGCCTTTGGCTGCTCAATGATAGGGTCGAATATGGGCTGGATTTTTTTGGCTGTGTTGGAGGTAACAGCAGTGTCCTTTGATTGAATTAAGTCCATGAATTGTTTGAATTGGGCTTTAGTCAGTGCTACCCTGTCGTCGGCATCTTCTTGATCGGTATGAGTTTTGAAGCTTGACAAGTTGGCAGAAGAGATCATGTTGCCAGATTTGTCATATGAC
The DNA here is from genome assembly GCA_033239525.1 of Nepenthes gracilis. Lineage (NCBI taxonomy): Eukaryota > Viridiplantae > Streptophyta > Magnoliopsida > Caryophyllales > Nepenthaceae > Nepenthes > Nepenthes gracilis. Next base: position 2,710,759 of record BSYO01000010.1, read on the forward strand.
TTAAGGTTAGGAGGAAAACCATGCAATTGATAGCATTTATCCACAACATGTCTAGTTTTATTACAATAAGAACACACAGGAACATCAATATTTTCAATCTTGAAGCACTGCTATACAAAATGTCCTGTGATCCGACAGTGAACGTGAAATGAGCTATCTCTCTTGACTGGATGAATGATTTTCACAATATTTTTTGAATAATTAGGTTTTCTTTTGGCTATTAAAGCCACTGTGTTCGAAGGCTGGGTAATAGATAACATCTGGTATTGTCGTTCTTACTGTTGAACAACAGAGAAAACTCTGTTAACAGAAGGGAGAGGGTCCATCAACATAATCTAGTCTCGGACATTAGAATAGGAGTTATTTAAGCCCATCAGAAATTGTATTACACAATCTCTTTGATATCTGTCAGCAAGAATTTTCATCTTACCGCGATCACAGTTCGGGATGGGGTCATAAATTAAGAGTTCATCCCACAAAGTTTTGAGTTTACCATAATACACGTTTACTGGGTCTTGTTCTTGTAGAAGGTTAGCCAACGATTTTTCAATTAAAAGATGCGTGATCCATTTTGTTGGGTAAACGGATCGCGTAACTCATTCCAGATCTCAAATGCATTATCGATGAAGGCAACGCTAGATTTGATAGATGGGCTAATGGAGTTTTGGATCCAATAGACAATCATAACATTGCATCGTCCCCTGACTTCGAAAAGAGGATCACTTGAGTCGATCGGTTTGTGAACGGTGCTCTCAATGAACTGAAGTTTATTTTTTGCTCTCAAGGCTCAACACATGGCTCTGGACCAAGACGAATAATTGTCAACGGTAAGTAAATCGGTGACCAGAGTGATGGCGAGATTATCACCAACTTCCAGCGAAAAGGATTTGTGAGGGTTTGGAAGTGCATGTGTTCTTGTGAAGTGGCGAGAGATGAGTTGGTTGCATTTGATGTGGTTTCGGACATAGTTGGCTAAGACACCATTGTCTCTGATACCATGTAAAGTTTTGCGTCGAGACAGAGAGGAAGGAGGAGACGAACGGCAGAGACGAGAAGGAAGAGGAGACAGGGCAATGATGAAAAAATCGGACGCAACTTTTCTTTATTCACTCCATTTAAATTAATTGTTACAAGTTTCCTTCACATCCTCTTTGTAATACAAAGTTTAACTAAAATAAAATAATTATACAAAGAAAATAAAAATACAAAGAAAATCAGTCAGGCAAAATAAAAAAGAAAGTATAAAAATAAAAAATAAAAATTATACAAATATATAACCAAATATACATTATGCTACATTTCCTAATAGGCTAGATGTCACTTACTCATTTTTTATTATCCTAAATTTATCAATCATAAATATATAACTCATAAAATTTATCAAAAACCTTTATGCTTTTAAAATATTTATTGTTATTATATATATTTTTGTGCCAACTCAAAATATTTTTTATCTTTTCTATGCATTAGAAGTAAAAGGCTTTAATATGGTAGAATTTAAAAACTATCAAATATACACAATGTATTTTGATATTATAAAACAATAATTTATAATTTAAAATTATTAAGCTATTAAATCAGTCTCAAAATCATGAGATAGCAGATTAAAAGCTGCACCCTCAGGACCAATTGATATAAAGCTCGTGTCCTTTGTTTTAACTCGAACGAAAGATATTAACAGAAACTCGAGCTTTTTGGCATTTTAATTAGAGAAATATTTGAACACCCAATTTAGATGTTCTTAATTTTTTTAATTACTTAATATTAATTTATCTATCTATTATATATATATATATATATATTAATTTAATAATATGATACATATTTGATGTTTTATTTAAATAATTAAATATTATAATTTTAGATTATTTCCTTATATTTTATTAAAAGGTATGTCTTTTAATTAGTTTAATTTTTATAGAAATAAAAATATTTAAGTGATTAAAAAATTGACTATCTTTAAATTACATAAATAATAAAATAACCATCATATATAGTTAAGTAATTTTTTTTAATAGACATTATACTTGAAAGTTGAGTATTTTTTATAATATATATTATTTTCTGATATAATGTATAAGCTTAGAAAAATGTCAAATTACTCTTATAGATAATTCTATAATTGATATTAAGATAGGGAAATAATAAATATCACTGATATTTATTTATAAATTATTAAATTTTAAAATAATATAACAATTTAAATATTTAAAAAATTTAAAATTTACAAAGTTTAAAAATATAAACCCATCAGGTATATAAATTAATAAATTATCTCATCACTTAATAATATTTAAATATATTATTTTAATATTATTCTTTTTAATAATAAAATATCTAAATAATTATATTCTAAAATAATATTTTATCTATTTATTTATTTATAATAATAAACATCTAAATTATATTTTATAAATATTTGCTTCAAATAGGCAGGTTCATATCAATACATGGGCGAATAGCATCGGAAAGATCAATATCTCGAATTCGTGTTCAATGCCTGTTCGAGTCTCAATCCTTCTCATTTATTAATTTTTACGCCTACAAAAAAAAAAATCAAAGTTTGTTCTTCTTGAGCCGAGGCAGAGCCGACCGCCTAATCAAAAGGAGCTTCTTCTTCAATAGCTTCGCCATAACCACCATGGTTGGTCTCCTGGTGCTCGTCCTCCCCCGCTTCCGATTCCTCTAGACGCATTCAAGGCATGCAATAGGCAGAGCGCCATCGTTTTGGCTTCTTCTTCCTTCTTCTCTTCTCGGTTGAAGTCCTCCCACAACAAATCCATCTTTTCATCCAGATCTTCCTCCCTTCCGCCGCCATCAACCTCTTTTTCCTCCTCCTCCGCCGCAGCCACAGAAGCTTCGTCTAATCCGCTGCGGACATCAGCGAATTCTTCGTCATGGTGATAAACTCTCGAGGATATCCTCCATAAAGAGGGTGAGGATTGCACGGATTGATATATTTGGTTGGAGACGACTGGGAAGCTGAATTGATCATCATCACCGGCCATCGATCTTCCTTCTTCGTTACCGAGAAATTACTCGGTGGATTTTGACGGCGTCTAAGAGAGAGGAATTTCAGAGAGTTATCATCAGATCAATGACGGACTCTAGGTTATCAATCTGGAAGGGGCTGAATTAAATTCTGAAAGGTATGCATAACCTCCAGTCGTCTTTTAGTTCAGAGCAATTGCAGCGCTGGGCCTACCTTCGGCAGCAGTTCTAAACTGAGATATCATATTAATCCGAAATTATATTCTAATAATTTAAAAAAATCAAAAAAAATATAATAATTCATCTTAAAATCATAATTATTTAATATAATCTTAAATTTTTTTATTTTTAAAATATAAAATATTTTTTTGGAATAAATGGAAAATAAAAATAATTTAAATTCCTAACAATATTTCTATGAGGTTCTCTTTAATTTTAATCATATATTATAATACTGAACAAATGAAATTAATTCACCGTTCACTTCTTTCAAATCGAACAAAACGTGAAGTGCACGGCTTGATGTGCTTTATTGAATGAAAATTAACATTTGGTGTCTCTTTAGAATTGTTTAGCTACCCAATTTAATATAATATTTAATATATTTATTTATTTATTATTGGGTTTGCATTAAAATAGATAAGAAAATTCAATACCATATCAAAACAAATAGCTAAAAATATTCTATAAATAATCACCTATTATTCTTAATAAATACTGATAGGTACCGGTACTTTAGCCCATAGGCAAGATCCATTTCCCCAAAATTGGGCCATGGTATCACGGAGATCCAAGAAGCCCAAGAGGTTCAGGCGCTAGAGCCAACCTATACAAAATGGATGACCGAAAGCCCATAAAGGTCCGTAGACTCAAAATGGTTTTCAAACATCAACCGCCTCTACAAGAGCGGTGTGTTAGAGATTTGGTGATTGATCCCATCAGATTGGATGAAGAATGATAGCAAGAGGCATGCACCCGATCGCAGCAGATATGACAAAGTAGAAGATCACTTGGTATGTACGCAACGTTCTTGGTGTGATGAATGGGGTCAGTGGAGTTGGTGTCAGATTTTCCTTCACACGTCAAAGCCCACGTGGACCTCCCTCCTCAAAGGATGGCTCAACCACTATAAATATCAACAAAGGATCTCAACATTCACTCTTACTTAAACTGCTATAGAGACAGGAAAAGAAAGAAAGGGAAAGGCTTAAGCATACTTTGTAATCTCTTTGTAATCTCCAACGGTATAGTAAAGATAATTCTTGGACTAAGAGTCCCGTGATTTTTCCTTCTGATTTATGAGAATATTTTCCATATAAAAATCTTGTGTGCCTTGGTCCTCGTACTTTCTAGCTCTCCGCATTCAAATCGTATCCTCGTCTTTAAACATAAGTTTTTACTCGTTGTGGTACACTGGTCTTGCCCAAAAACGGTCGTAGACTCAACCAAATTCTCGTCCTACAAGTTGTAAGATCCGAGGACGCAATATTAGCACCGTCTGTGGAAAGCGACCAAAAATCAGCTTTTGATATTTTCTACAAAATATCCAGGAACCTTCCGACACATTTTCAAAAGTCCAGCATGGTGAATACCAGGGTACAAGCAAGTGTACCTGTCAGGGACGAGGCCTCGTGCAATGATGGTCCCGCTCCCTGTATCAGGATAGAAGATCATCCTGATCTAGTCGAGCGGGCATTGGCTATTAGGGTGGATAATATGTCCAAAGCCTTCCTAACCCTTTGCTCTAAAATGGATGAACGGATGAAAGGAGCGCTTTCAAAGACCTCCCAAATAGTAGCGTCCCAAAACAAGGGCAAGGGAAAGAAGCACCGAGGCAGCAAACAAGTCCCCGACTAGCGCCACTTGACATCCAGGGACTCAAAGTCGCCTCAGCGGGGTCAAGAAAGTCCCTCGAGTTGAGAAATTATCTCAACGGAAGGCCACTTAGGTCCTCGGGTTCAGGAGGAGAGCCAATCTCCGTGAGAGGCCTGACCAAGTTGCTAAATTTTTCGTAACAATCTAAACCACTTCCGTGAGAACATCTCCAAGGGCTAAGATGAGATTCTCAGAGAGACAGCTTTTACAAAAGCGATGCGGCTCCGGGGTTGGGGTCCTAGAGCGCAGGCGAGGCAAATCCAAAAATCAATGACCTTATGAGTTGAGAAATTATCTCAACGAGAAGAAAGTGGCGACTCCACCCCACGTGGTGGAGACATTGGAGAAAGAAAAATCGGGGCGTATCTAAAGAAGCAAAAACAACGGAGGAGGCTCACCACTTGACTTTATACTCCAATCTCCGTTCGTAGTGGAGATCAGGACAAGGACACTCCCACCAAAGTTCAAGATGCCAAACTTTGACACCTATGACAGAAGTACTGACCCGATGGATTATCTAAACCACTTCTGTGAGCATTTGAACCTCCAAAGGCTAGATGAGATGGCCATCTAGAAAGTTGCTCGCAGATTTCATTCGCTCCTTCAGCAAGATGGCAGTAATTTTTCTCTCAATGGTTCGAATTTACAGCAAAAAGAATAGAGAAGTCGAGATTGATAGAGGGACACCTCACTGAGAGCAAAGTAAGGTATTAGGGAGAATTTGAGGGGATTCCTTACTCGATTCATATAATAATAATAATCTTTACGGCTAGCTAAGCAAATCTCAAAATTGGGAGATGAGGTGGAGGTCAAAATTTTGATAGAAATGCATTCTGTGCCCATTCTAGCCTTGGAGGGAGGCGATTTCTTCAAGTATCTCATCCACAAGGGTCCCTAAACGTTCGCGGAGGCCGAGGTCATAACAAGAGCGTACATCGTGGCCGAATAAGCTAACGATGCGAAGTGACTAGAGAAGGATGAGAACTTCCACCCGAGGGCGGTGGAAGGAAAGAAAAATTGTGGGGAGCATCCGGGTCCCTAGATGATGTAGATTTTAGCGTGAGAGACCACACAAGTCCGGCGGAGTCATTCGGATGGGTTAAGTTGGGCGCCCGGACTCGTGACTCTTCATCCTCCGAGCGACACCCCTCTTTAGATACCAAAATATCCCATATGGGATGCGAGATCTAAGAGGAGAAATTTTTGAAGTGGCCCAAACCATTGAAGAACTCAGGAGGTGGTAATCAGACTAAATACTATAACTATCATCGCGATGGGAGCGGAGCTCCTTTGCTATAAACAAGATGGGCTCTACGCCTCTCATCAAGAAGATTGCCCTAAAGATGAACTGCGAGAAGGAGATCGAGAAACTAATAATCATGGGTCACATCTACTCCTTCTTGTAAAGACCCGAAACATATTTTGGAACAATAGGTGATGTTGAGGCTGACCAGCCCAGGAATTGAGTGGTAGCGGGAGTTGTGAACATAATATTAACTCGCCGGCTAGAGAAGACGCTCGGGAAACCATTGTGGCAAAGAGGCCGGGGACAGGAGCTAGGGATGAAGTTATTAGTTTTAGTAACGAGAATATGACTCATGTAACTTCCCTCCACTCGATCCCCTAGTTGTAACAGCACTCGTTTCAGATGGAACAAATGACTATCAGATGAAACGAGTTTTTATTAACAATGAAAGTTCTAGGAATTTACTTTATCTTGATACTTATTTTAAATTGGAACTTAAGAGAAGTCAAATGAGAGTACCAGAGGGACCACTTTCTCAAGAGATGGACAATTAGCGATTGCGGGGGAAGAGTCCGAGCGTCGGGGTGTCATAAGGTTGAGAGGTTACGCTTGGGACGTACTTGAGAACTGCGTCTAAGGTCCTTACCTTTCTAGTCGTAGACCTTCCATCAGTCTATAACGTAATATTCGGACGTCTTTACTTGGCTACCTTTGCTACTGTCACTTCCATCCCACATCTGAAGATGAAGTTTTCAACTCCATTTGGGATTGGGGAGGTCCTCGGAGACTAGACTGTCGGGCGGACGTGCTATTTATCCAAGATCACGCAGACGCCCCTTCCACAGCCAATCGAAGACCTTGACCCACAAGACGAGGTGATGCTGCAGTAGGCACAGTCCAGGGAGCCAACTGTCCAAGTCTTGTTAGATCCCAAGGATTTGGAGAAATATGTCCAAATAGGAAGCTCACTGCCGAAACCATCTAAGACAAACTTATCAACTTCCTACTGGAGAATTTGGACGTTTTTACCTAGGTACCAAGTGACATGCCAAAGATCTCTACTGAAATAATAGTCCACAAATTGGCATAGATCATCGTCACAAACCCGTCAGGTAAAAGCATAGGAACTACTCAGTAGAGAAGTTGGTGGCCATACGCGAAGAAGTGAAGAATATGCGTGGACTTCACAGATCTAAATAAAGCGTGCCCAATGATAGCTTCCCTCTCCCCAAAATTGATCAACTTGTTGACTTGACATCCAATCATGAACTTTTAAGTTTCATGGATGTGAACTCGAGCTGTAACCAAATAAAGATAAACCCCGAAGACAAGGAACACACGTCATTTATGATAGACCAAGGGACGTACTATTACAAAGTGATACCATTTGACCTCAAGAATGCAAGTACAACTTACCAATGGCTCGTAAATAAAATGTTCGAGGACCAGATAGGTCGAAACTTAGAGGTCTATGTAGACGACATACTTGTTAAAAGCAAAATAAGCGGCCACCACATCTAAAACCTAACCGAGACCTTCAACGTGCTCAGAACTCACCAGATGAAACTCAACCCAAACAAGTGTACATTTGGAGTGGCGTCTAAAAAGTTCCTTGAGCTATATTGTTTCACATCGAGGGATTGATGTAAATTCCAGAAAAGATCAAGGTCATCCTTGATATGAGATCTCCTCGAATAATAAAGGAAGTCCATAAACTCACTGGACGGGTAGCATTCCTTTCTCGTTTTTTGACCAAATCGATCGAGAGGCACTTGCCGTTATTCAATGCCCTAAGAGGGATGAAGACCAATAGCTTTCAGTGGAACAATGACTGTGAGGAGGCGTTCCGAGGACTCAAAGACTACTTGTCAAACTGTCCTCTCTTAGCTTCTCCCCAACCAGGTGAAGAGTTGTATCTATACTTTGCGATGTCCGACACGGCCTTGAGCTCGGTGTTGGTACGACAACAGCATGATAGACAACAGCCCATCTATTACGTGAGTAAGACCCTGACTGATGCGAAAACCAGGTATCTGCACACGAAGATGATTGCTTTGGCGTTGGTATATTCTACACTGAAGCTTAGACCGTATTTTCAGATGCATAAAGTGGTAGTGCAGACCGATTAGCCGTTAAGAGCTATCTTACATAAGCCTGAGATGTCGGGACGACTGGTCAAGTGGGCCATTGAGTTGGGTGAGTTTGATATTGAATTCCGTCCGAGGCCACCCTTAAAAGGTTAGGCCCTCACGAATTTCGTTATCGAAACAATAACCCCGACCCTTGGTGATCCAGATCATCATGGTGTAGATGAGCTAAGTAAAGTAACAATATGGACACTGTACGTGGATGGCTCCTCAATAAAGGACAGCTGTAGAGTTAGAGTTGTGCTATGAACGCTTGATGGGTCAGAGATAAAGTATTCAATCACCCTGGGGTTTTAGGCCACAAATAATGCTGCAGAGTATAAAGTGTTGCTAGTAGGACTCCGATTAGCTAAGGAATGCTCAGCCAAAAACCTGATTGTTTACAGTGACTCTGAATTAGCCGTCAGCCAAGTCTGCGGATATTTTGAGGTTAATAGCCCACAGCTCTCCAAATATCTCTCGAAGGTTATGGGTATGACTGCGGACTTTGAGAAGGTTGAATTAGTCCATATCCCAAGGGAAGAAAATGGGAAGGCCGACATGTTGGCAAGAGCAACAGCTTCCAGAAACTCAGAGCAATATGCCCGAGGGATATAAGAAGTTTTGAACAGGCCAAGTATCGAAGACCCCGAATCAAAAGTGATGCAAGTATTGAGCAGCAGCACTTGGATGACTCCCTACTTAAAGTATCTGTCTGAGGGGACATTACCTGAGAACGTTGACACCGCCAAGAGGGTAAAAAAGACAGCGGGTTGGTACACTATTATGAGTGGTCAATTGTACCAACGAGGGTTCTAGACCCCTTACCTGAGGTGTCTCACTTCCGATGAGGCAGAATACGCTCTTCAAGAAGTGCACATCGGGATCTGTGGATCTCAATGAGTATGAAATTTACGAAACTGTGGTGTGATCTATGGTCTTTTGATGGATATCTATAGTCATCTGTCCATCGTGTAATATGGTGTCAATTGATATCGTGGCAAAGAGATATTGAATGTTGACATATGAGAATAGGGATTTCTATACTTGGAATAAGCAAAGGAAATTTGAGTGGGTCATTCCTATACCTGAGTTGAGCAAAAAGAATTGACAGGATAAATATAGGTTTCTATACCTGAAATGGGTGAAGGAAATTTGAATGAAAAATTCATATGCCTAGATTTGGCAAAGAAAATTGTTTGGATGAGTGTCTATTCTTATATTCGAATTGGGTAAAAGGAATCTAAAGGAGTAACCCTTATACCTAGAGTGGGTGAAAAGAATTATTACATATCAAACTCACTAGTATCAAGTAACTTCATACTATGGAACCAGTCCACGGAGGTAAGAATACGTGGCCTTTGTATCAAAGTGACATAATAAGATTCTAGGAGATTGTTCATAACTTTGCTTGATGTCACGATTTTTATTAAAATAGGTTCAACAAAGCATATACTTTTGTTGACATTTGGATTTGAGATAATCTTAGTTATATTCATAATATTTTAGGTTCGAGGTAGCCTTCGGTGTCCAATTCTTGTGTTTTTATGTCATGATCTTGATATATTATAAAGTTTCAAATAGAATATGATTGACTTATTTTATTATTCTTACTATTGTATATGATGATATTATTATCCAAGATTATTTTATTGACATTATATTGTTGATTATATTATTACTGAGCCTTTAACCTACTGTTATATTTTATTGGCTCCAAAGTAGTGTAGGTTTATATGACTAGTCAAAAATCTAGATTTGCTGATAAAATTACACGTAGATGATCTTGAGTTGTAGTGGTCTTTATTTGCAAGTTTGTGAGGATTTATTTTTATAGTAATAGAGACACTTAGATTTTATTGGGGCTACGTCCCTTTATTTTGGATATACCAGACATTTTATGTTTTTTTCATATTTTGAGAAATTAGACTTTTGATTGTGAGTTTTTGTTGTCATGGATTTTCATAAATATTTAATTTATTATAAATTTTATGATGATTATTTATAATTAAAAATTATACGAGAACAGATCAGGCCAAGTGATGGGTGCCCTGGGTCCGAATCACCACAACTATAACAATTAATAGTGGATTAAATTCAATAACTTTGTTAGATATCTTATTTGTAGCTTATTCATAACACACTCTTTAGGTAGTGCAACATTAGAATTAAAAAGAAAAAAAAAAAAAATAAAAAAATAGATGAGAGAATTAAAATGGACATTATATGTAAAGAGTGAATTGTATAATATTTATAAATAAGAAGAGTTATCATTTCTCTAAACTCCAATATTCATACACTAAAAGGCTTACCCTTTCTATTAAATAAAAGTTATGAGTTGATAGAAACAGCAAAACACATCAACTATTTGACCACAAAATTAGGCACATTAATGTCCATTTTCAGACATGAATGGCAAAGAAAAGCATAGTGTTTAACCATTAAAGAACGTGACCAAAGTAGATCCATTAATGGAGTGTGCCAGAGGCGTTGCGGTGTGCACCCGGTACGGCACCCACACAATGCCACGTTGTAGCCGTTGGTTGGAGATCCAACGCCCCTCATTAACTCTTTTATTTTTATAAAAAAAATATTTTATTTTATTTTATTTTTAATAACAAAAAATAATGGGTATTGAATCTCTATTCAATAGTTACGATACAGTATCGTATACGCATCGTACTGAGCCGCGTTCTAACACCCCTGTTCTTTTAACAAGGTAGCAAAGATGGTTTATTTCAAGACAAGATTGATATTTAAATATTAAATAGTTATTTTTTAAATTTTTTTGATATTAAATTAATATTCAATAAATATTAATATTATAAAAAATAAAAATATAATTATTTTTAATATTTTTATTTTTAAATTTTGACAACTAAATTTTAATCTAATAGTCTCCTAAAAAGAAATAGGATTCTCGTTTTTTATTTTGAAAAGATATTCATTGATAGTTATTTATTGACAGTTTGATATAATAGAATTTACCTATTTTTAGTTCTGATGAAAAAATAATTCTCAAATAATATTGTATTCATTCATCTATTTATTTTTATATAAGTTTAGTATATATATGAATAAGATATCATATTATTTGATATCTCCTAAGGATTTTCAAATGTCATTCATCTAATATGAATCTTTAATAAAAATTATTGGGTTATTCATCAAATCTCATATTTAAGATAAATTTATTCTATAGAAAAGTCTCACATTACCTAAGTAAAAAAATATAATGAGTTAAACCCTTGTAAATAGAATATCTTATTTAAGTTTATATTTATTTTAAAAGTTTATAAGTATCAAATATAACTAGTATTGTGTTATTAAAAAAAGAGTATTATAAGATCTTTTTGGCGAGAGAGTATTTATAATTTTAAAGTTGAGAAGTTCTAAAAGTTTCGTATTAAATTTTTTAATAAGCTTTAATTTTATGATTTTTTCTTCTCATATTGAGAAGATTTTTCATGTAAAAATTCTTATATTATTATCATGTTTATTTTTATTTTTACTAATATAATTTTAAAATTTCAATAAGTAATGTCAGAGTCGAAGATCCATGGGTTGGGAAATTGAAAAAATTATTGTGGTTGTTAGATTTTCTGCATACAATGGTGATTACTATATCAGAATATATGTCTAAATTTAAAGTTCATTTATTTAATGAAAAGAGCAATTTTATATTGTAAAAGTGTATAGTTCAAGGTCTTTAGGTATAATAAGGTTTTGATTAGATATTAGAGAATGAAAAATCTAAAAAAAAAAGTGAAAAATATTATAAGTAATTCAGAAAAAAGCAGTAAGTACAATCAGATTTGTTCTTACTTCAAATGTTAAATATAGTATGCTGAATAAATTATACTGTAAAGTTTGTGGAACAAGTTAGAGAGCATTTATACATTGAAGTTAATGACCAACAAGTTGTATCTAAATATTAATTTGTATTCTGAAATATACCGCATTTTTTTTAAATTAATTTAATATTAATTATAATTTTGGATAATTTGGACGAGACAAAAATTAATTAAATGTTAAAAAATTTTAGATGATATTTGGATTAATTAGGTTGGAGCCCAAGATACGCTCGTATTATCACGCAAAAATCAATTTGGATTTTGAAATAATAATAATAATAATAGTAATAACAATAATAATATATATTATAAAAAGAAAAAACAGAATTAGAGGCGGTGTCAGGGGGAGAGAAAAGAGAGAAGAAGAGAGGAGAGGGAAAAGAAGATGAGAGAGAGAAGACTGGCGCAGGGCCGTTACTGCTACAATCGCTAGAGGTGCCGATGCCGAAAATGGAAGCCGACAAAACCCTCTCCATGATGTTATCGTTCATTTTATGCATTGATATGAATAGATGAAGGAATTGTGAACCGAAGCAAATGGCCTCTGTTCGCCGCCGTCGTTGTCGGAGAAAATGGCTGAATGAAGGCAAGTGAACTATTCCTTTCTCATTGTGGATGCTGATTTTAGGATTGTATGTGCTGATTTCGAGAGTAATTGGTTGAATCGGCTGAAATTTTGATTTGGTATATGAGGTGTGGTGGAGAGAGAGAAAACCATCGCCGGTTGCATGCCCCATTGTCTATCGCTAGGTTTGCTGCCACCGTGGTTGCCGCAATCTCCTATGCCAGAGCCACTGTCGGCGAAGGAGAAATGTGAAGAGAGAGAGGTAGAGGCGTGATGCGCAGGAGAGAGAGACCATGGATAGAGAGAGAAAGGTGCACCGATAGGAGAGAGAGAAAGTCCGGTTTGGGTACCTTGGAGAATCTTTTTTGCAATTCTGCTTGGAATAAATTCGGGACAAGTATTTGTAACCCCTTTTCTTAAACCGATTTAATATATGATTTATTTTAGATACTGTTGAAAATTTTTACTAACATGTATATATTTTTGTATGATCGATTTATTTATTCTTAACATATATATATGGCTTATTGACTAATTTGGGGGTTTTTGTATGAATTTTATGATTTTAAAGGGTTTAATATTTTTTTAAAATCTTGAATAATTTATCAGATGCTATATATATTTATATCAGCATGTGTATATGAAAATGTGTATGAAATTTGTATAGGTTGAGCTTTTTTACATGCATTTGTCGGGTTGTGATCACTACATTTGGATTTGAATATTGGATATTCTGACTAACTCCCGATGAGAATATTTATTTAAAAATTTCTTTCCGCTGGTAGAAAAGGTTTAGAATAGTGACTTTTTTTCATTTAGATGATTTGATTTGATTTTATAATATATTCAAACGTCATAATATATTTGACAAGTTTGAGAATTATACCGAAAGTCGCGAGTGATAAAATATAGTGAACAATCTTATCGATGGATACAGAATACATGGGTGGCCATGCATGTTGGCTTAATTTACATTTGATTTGGTCTAAGGTTACCGAGATAAGTGTAACCATTTCTCAAGTTAGTTTATAAATAATCAAAACTCAAATTTGATGTATGATTTATATTTTTGCGTTGATTTGGATTTGAAATTTGTTGATTTTGCCTACAGCTTGACCTTAGTATGTCTCGTACGAATCATTTTGATTATATATTTTGATCTGGACTTTTGGATTATCTGTCGCGATACTACTTCACCATTTGCGTACGCTCTTAGATCATTCTACTATCATATTATGTCCCAAATCATAAATTGATCGAGTCTTGGATTTGGATTTGAACTCGAACTTGGACTTGAATTGGATATCAGCTTATTAGAATTGGTCCGAATTGGATTATGGTGGAGGCTCGCGGTCGTGTAGAGAGAGAGAAAACCATTGTCGACTCGGTGTCGCCGTCCGTCGCCATCTGCCATCGAGCTTGCTGCCGTTGTCATCGCCGGCGTGGTTGCTCTACTGTAGTCATGCCAGCGTGAAGAGAGAGCGGCAGAGACGGGCGCAAAGAGAGAGAAATGGAGGAGAAAGAATGGTCGTGCGCCATTCTGGACTTTCTTTTAGTGCTCGTTTTGCCTATATATATATTGATCGTCAGCTACCTTCTCAGCAAGCAAAGAGCTTGGGTGTGCAATAAAGCCTGCTAACAACTCTACAAAATCCATTCTGTCACTCTGTAAAACCTAATGATTCTAAAAGTCAACTACTCATCTTAGAACATGCGTACTCTGCAAAAGCTACCATCTTCCCTGAGATGTCGCATTCATCCCTTCTTGCAGTTGATGGAGTCAACCACCTACTTTGATTGGCAGACTTTGCAGGTTAAGCAAAGTTCTCTGCCATTATGAGTCATTGAACCTTAACAGAGTCTCTGGCCACTACTTTTCTTGGGACAAATAAACTTCCTGGGCCTCCTTGGCACAAGGGCCCAATTCAAGAAAATGGAACTTCCAATTGGGCCCGGGTATCAATATCCATTATTTACAATGTATACATACAAGATAATTTGATTCTATAAGGTCAAATAAATATGAAAAATGTTTATATGTTAGATAGAAATCAGTGGTTAGAGACAAAAATATTTTCTCTTCACGGTGTTAGAAAAATAAGATCATCAAGTATATAAAGTTCTCCAATAATGTTAAAATTTTTGGAGATTTGAAATGAGGGATGAATTTATTGGATTACTTCTCAAATATTATATAAATGAGAGGAATTTATTTTGTAAGAAAATCCTATATTATTTGAATAAAATAAATGTAAAGAGTTAAACCCCAATAAATGGAATCTCTTGAATTTACAATCATCTTAAAAGCTTATAAGCATTAAATATAACTAGTATTGTATTATTAAGAGAAAGGTATTATAAAATCTTTTGGGTGAGAGTGTAAGTGGGTTTTATAGCCTTTTTCTTTCCTAAAAATCATAAGTTATAAAAATTTTATAATAAATTTTTAAATAGATTTTAATCTCATAATTTTTTTTTAATCTTGGAGAGATATTTTCATGTAAAATTTTTTATATTATTATATATATTTTTTATTTTTGGAATTAAAATTTTAAAATTTCAACAAAAATACCAATGGATGACACTATAGTTGACCATTCCAAGATTGGTGTCTCTCTCATACATCGATTTGAAAATTAATACATGTGATATGAATCTTCCTTCGTAAGGCTTGTGAACTGATTCTCTTGTCTCTTCTTCATAAGACGATTTTTAATTATTATTGGGACATACCTAATAATATAATATTTTATTTATCTAGCCTATACAAATGGACCCACATAACCTAACCTTAAGGATTATATAAATATAACCAAAGAAAACAATTTATTTAATGAGACATCTAAGATTTATTTTGTGATGTCCTAAGTTTTGATTATATTAATTTTTAACTATACCATATTTTGAACATATTTTGTTACACTAATTTTATCTATTTAATTACCATATCTTAAGTATATTTTAGAATATATTTATAATATATTTGTTCATAACAAGTGGTTTGTAGAAAGAGGCTACAAAACAGACCTGCGAACAATCAATATGTATATAAATCTTTTCACTTCAATATAGTCTATCTGATGTTGTCATTGCAGTAAAAATAATGCTACTTGCATTTCCTCTTGTGGATCTGTTCTCCGTAATAGTGGCTATCTCTTCAGTTATCATTAACTGGTCATCTTTTTTAAATTTTCGTCATTGGGATGACTATAAATACTTTATTAGATCTCACGGTCTTCCATTATTTTGTCTATATCAAAAGATTCTTTATTCGTTTATGAAGGATCGAAATTTTTAATATTTAATTTTATCTTTTTTTAAAATTATCCTATTCGATTTTCTAGGTTTGTCATGGGCCCGTGACCTTTGATGCTTTGATTTTTTTTTTTTAAAAAAAATTCTGTGCTATTTATTTTTTTGGCTTTTGGAATTGTATTTGGATTTTTGTCATAATTCGTATTGCAAAATTTTTTATTTATTATTTTATTATTACTTACCCAAAAATAGGTTTATAATTTTGGAATTTATTACATTAAAGTATATGTGGTTTTTAATTTAAAACAGAATTAGTAGTTTGATACTTTATTAACACCTAAGATTAATTAGTCTTAATCAAAATCTGCTAATCACTCTTACATATTACCTACTCTCCCAATGGTACGAAACTAGTAATAGTAATTCCATGACCTATATTTATTTGATATCGAATCTTTACATATTATTAACATACTAAATCTAATAAAAATCAGATTATTTGATCTAAAATTTTACATAATTTAATCAATATATATAAATATTATAAATAAATATGATCATAAAAATTAAATTTATTTATCCTTTTGGGTTAGATATACAGAAACCAACTTAACCCTACCCATATTATAATTTTTTTATAAATATTTTTTTCTATTTTAAATAAATACTAAGTTCAATAATTATATTCAATTGATTATATTTTTAAGTAATTAATAAATTTTTATGTAAATATTTTTTACCAAATATATCTTTAGGTAATATTTTAAGCTAAATATCATAGTTTTTAAAATATCTTATATTTTATGTATTTTTATGTAAATATATTTTTAAATATAAAAAATATTTAAAAATAAAAAAAAGTCTAAATCGATTAGATTTTGATTATACACAGACATGATTTTTGAAATTTATATTTTGAAATAAAAAATTGCTATATTTTTAAATTTATATTTATCGAAATTTGTTTTTTGTGGGTTGAAAATTAAGGTTGCGTGAGGACTTTTTCTATTGTTGGTGGGCCGGGATGATTCGGTGATGACTTTTCGAGTAATTAGGATAATAATTTAAGTGAAATAACGTATGGTTGGAGCGTTGTTCATGTTAATTTGTATAATTATGGAAAATTACACGAAGAAATATTGTAATTTACGTTTTAAAAAAAAGAAAAAATATTAAATATGTGTTTGAATTAAAAAATTTTTAAAAATAAAATAATAAGAAAAAAATTAAAAATAAAAAATAATAAAAGCATTTTTTATTTTGTTTTTGATTTTATGAAAATTTATATTAAAAATAAAAAAATTAAGAAAAAATTTTATTATTTGATTACCGAATAAAAACTAAAGGAAAAATATATAATTTTAATATATTAATAAACTTAATTTAATATATTTTTTATTTTTGTGATTCTTTCAGCTTTTTAATTTTTTCTCTAATTTTTAAATAAAAAATATTTTTTCATAAAATACTAATATTTTCATATCTACTTTTTACAATATTTTTATTCTCTAAATTTTTTTATCTAATCTAAATATTAATATATATATATATATATATATTTATTTATTTATTTTATTTTAATTTTAAACACCCACTGAGTAATTGTGATGAGTATAAAATTATTAGAAGTCAGGTCGGCGTTAGACGCGAAGGACTTTTGAGGACATTTTATTTAGCTATTTATTTGGTCTTATATATTTTATTATTATACGATAATTATTAATTAAGTTGTTTTAAAATATTTTTATTGACGTTATCTTATATTTATTTATTTAATAATAAATTTATATAAAGATAAATAAATAAATAATTATTATTAAAATATTTTTTAAAATAACTAAAAGATATTTTTAAATATTTATGATTGTGGAATATACCACAAAATAAAATTCGTTATTTTCATTTTTTATTTATTTGCTTACATTTATTGCGTTTTATGAATTCGAATTATCCTATGGATTAGGAGCCGATGATTATATCTTCACACTGGGTCGATTTAATATAAATTCGATCTCTATAGCCTCAAACTTGAACCCTGTACATGAATGGTTATTTTTCTCCCTTACAATCGCCAGTCAAAATTATTCGTGACAATCACCCGTGAATAAAAAGAAGCGGTTGAGCAATTTTTTCTTAAGTCAGATATACTAAACGCACCAATATTAATATAAATAATTAATGAGAGCTATTGGTCTGTCTCTGTTAATTAAATAAAAAAGACCTCTATTTATACAATTTAAATTATATAAAAGAAAATATTTTTTAATATAAAAATAACATCTTTATATATATCATATTTAAATTATATAAATATTATTCTCCAAATAAAATCTCCCACTCGCACGGTAAAGACACGGAAGAAACCCTCTCGCCCTATCTCACACACACACTCTCTCTCGTTGCCAACGTGATAGCGTGAGAGCAAGCAAGAGTTTATTCCGGCGGAGCGTGTTGATCGGAGGGAGAAACCATGGCGCCGCCGGCAGGAGGGGCAGTGCAGCCGCAACAAATACCACAACCGCAGCAGCAACAGCAACAGCCGACTATTGGCCAAACTATAACGGGCATAATTAGAGTGGCGATTCTTTGGTACTTCCTCTCTAGATTCCTCTTCTCTCCACGAAAGCCTTCCGACCCTTCTGTTCAGATCTCCAATCTCTTCCAGAAGGGCGAACCCCTGGTCTGTCAATCCTTTTTATCTCTTTACAATTCCATGATCCGCTTTAATTTTTCATCGAATTTTGCATACTTGATTAGTGTTTCTTTGAGTGAACTCATTGATATAGCGTCAATGTTTCTATGGCTATTGGATTTATTGAAATTTGATTTGCTCCCGTCTATTAGGAGTAGAATTGATTTGCTCCCGTCTATTAGGAGTAGAATTGATTTGCTTGGATGCTGAGAAAACTTGGTTGGATTTTTATCAATCGTTCTGATATTTGGTTCTGAGATGTTTAGTTAGTGAGTGAAGGCATTCTTTTCTTTGATGGAAACGGTTGAATCATTACAAATCGACGGTAGCTATTGTTTTCTTACGATATTGGTGATTATGGTAACTTTGGTGGATGGCGAAGGTGACGGAAGTCAAGGTTGAGTACGAGTCATTGATTAAAGTGCTGCATGTTATGGCTTCGACATGCCATGTTTGGCAAAAATGGAGGTAGTTATTAGGCCGTGTTTTCCATAGTTTTAAATCATGGTATCTTAAATTTAAGTTTTAAATCATGATATTGTTGATGTAGGGTGTTTCCTATTTTGTAGAAACGTGAAAAGAGAGATAATTGATGAATTCTACATTTCCATGTATCAAGCTTTATAATGGGTCATCATTTTATAGGATAATAAGGTAGCGTAAATTAGAAAAGTTATAATAATTATAATTATATAAACTAGTTAAATTGTAAGATATTAATTATCTAATTTAGGTATAATATAATATATACTATAATATATACAAGTAGTCTAAATTAGAAGATAGTAATCTTTTAATTTAGAAAGAGTACAATATTCTTAATAAAGAAAGATATTATATTTTTAATATTCCCCCCTCAAACTCAAGTGGTTTGGAAGAGACCGGTTAAAGTTTGAAAACTAGATCAATGTGATGACCAAGCGGATGAAATTTTGTGAAAATATCAGTCAACTGATTAGTCGAAGAAACTAGAAGAAGGCAAAGGGTGCATTTCTTGAGGTAATGATACACAAAGTGGCAATCAACCTTGTTGTATTTTATATGTTAATGAAACATATTATTGTGAGTAATTTGGATAGTATTGTGGTTGTTACATCTCAGATCCCAAAACCAAACTTATTTTATATTAATCCAGTTATTAACTTAAATCAGTTCAAACCAATAGATTTAAAAAAAATCCATCGACAAAATAAAATCTAAAATAAATAATGGATGTGAACTTGCTAATCGAATACCAACAACTGTTCTGAATTAAAATATTAATATAATCACAAGATCCAAAGGACAAACCCACAAGTGGCTTCAAACCTGTTAATATGAGATCTCAAACCATTTGTAAGGAAAAGTATTCACACAGAATCAAAGTATTTGAAAATCACAACTCAACCAAATTATTGAAAAGAAAACCAAAATCAAATCGGATACTGATATAATACATAACTAATGCCTAAATTACAATAAAAAATCCAAATAAGCAAACTAACAATATAAACCAATATTCTTGCTAAATAATAATGTATAAACTAATATAAAAATCTTAATTTAGCTCTTTGTGATAACAAAACTCTTGATCTAAACTCCTGTAAGTAATCCAAACCCACTAATCTAAAGGGAGTTAGCAAAATAAAAGTAAGAGTGAGCTAATGGCTTAGTAAAATATAAAATTTTCATAAGTAAACATGTATACATCACGAACATATTTAAACTTATCATGGCTAAATAATCAAAAAAACAATAAGCATAATTCATGACTTATCACGCATCATCTAAATTGTTGATTTATTCACAACACATGCAATATTTGAATATGCTCAAATCATGTAAAAACTCGTGGACTAAGGACTAGTGGTGATCTCACTGATAAATGAGCAACTATTGAAGCTCGGATTATATATGTTTTCACACAATTAAATGCCATATGCTACTATTCAAAACCCGTAGGTAAACAATCACATATATATAACCCTGTAGACGGGGCCGAACGTCGCTATCAACTAGTGGATGATAGATTTGAACCTCGATTATCACTATTATATATGAGAATATATCATAATATATCACCGTTAATTCTTTACAATGGTTTATACACAATCGAAATGAAAACTCTACTAAAATTTAAACATATCATTTATATTTTCTCATATCGGAAAAAATATCATTATCTTTCAACTTATGTAGAGTTTTCTTCAAATACATAGTATGTTATACATCATAAATCTTGTAAAAACTTGGACATGTCATTTTAAAACATGCAAAAGCTATATTATGAAATTCATAAACATGCAAACTTTGTTCATTTTAGAAATTGTAGGAAAAATCAGTGTAATTAGTGTAATCTTCATCATTTTATTCCAACTATAAAGCATGCAGTAACTTATATGAGAAGACCAGGGACATAAAAGCATATAACTTGAAATTAAAGACATGTAAGAGCAGCAAACAATATTTAAGACCATATAAGAGCATTGTTGCAGAAAATCAGTATCTAAACATAATGTAAATGAAATTAGGGCATATATCTCATAAAAATTATATGAAACGAGAATGAGAGCACATTTATGTGAGATATAAATATTTTAGATACAAAATTATAGCACGAATAAATTTTTAAGACAATAGATGCTCTTAGAGATTAGAAAAGAATAGCAACAAAAGGAAGAGGGGTTTGGATGCACTTACCTTAACTTGATTTTACCTAAAGATTGCTTAATTTCTCTTTGATTTCTCTCTCTTCTTCTTTATTTCTCTTCTTTTTCTTCTTTTCTCTCTCTACTCTTTTAACAATCAGCTTAAAATGACCCAAAAGTGGCCGGAAAAGCCAATTTCTAGCAAGTTGGCATGTCATGCGTGGGTCATACGTTGATCATGTGCCAAGGCAAAATCCCTATTGTGCATATGCGTCTATTAGGCATATATTAAGTGCTAACATTTTTTCCAAATTATGTACGTGTGCTGTTAGAGCATACCTTAGACGCATATATTCTACCTTCAACACACACATGTGTCCATTGAGTGCACATTGGGTATGACCATCCTGCTTAAAACGCACTCACGAGTTGGACCTGAGTAATGAAAATTCAATCTCCCTTAAATTTCATTATATAGCAATTTTCAAATTGATCTAAAATTATTTCAATGTTGTCATAATTTATGAACAAAATGTGGGGCGTTATAGTGATTGTCATAATAGAGGAAAGTGTTGCAAGGCTGAAAAATACTAATATCTTGTAAAAACCAAAGAAGCTTAGATATAGTATCAACAACAGCATGATATTCAACCTCAGTGCTGAAACAAGCAACAACGGTCTGTTTTTTACTATGCCATGAGATAAGAAAGTCCTCTAATAGGGAGAGAAAACTAGTAGTGGATTGTCGGTTAGTAGGGTCACATATCCAATTTGTATTGTAATATACTCAGAGCTCCAAGGAAGAGTGAAAGGAGAAGTGTAACCATAAAATAGAGTGCCTTTCACATAACAGAGAATACGAAGAACAACCGCATAGTAAATAAAATGCAGAATTGATATAAATTGACTAAGATGCACACAGATAAGTAATATTAGGTTTGGTAACAGTGAGATATATGTGGCTTCCAATCAATTGACGATAAAAGGTAGCATCAGATAGGGGCTTGCCATCAGTATTATAAAGTTTGACATTATGTTTAATAGTACTAGTAGACATCTTATAGTCGGTGAGCCCTACACAAGAAAGAAGATCAAAAACATATTAGCGTGTATTGAATAGTAGCTATTAGATGTGGTGGCTACCTTAACTCTAAGAAAGTAGCAAAGGAATTTGAGATCCTTTATTTCAAAGCGCTGACTCAAAAAGTATTTAAGGATACCAATATTATCATAACTAGTAATAATCATGTCATCAACATAGCGTAGGTGAATAGTAATATTGGCAATAATATAATGAGTAAAAAAGGTAGAGTCATGAGAACCAGATACAAACCCAAGTTGTGAAATAGTAGAGTTAAATTTAGCAAACCAAGCATGGGCAGCCTATATATGACCATATTATTCTTATCGAATACAACATATTAGAATGAGGATTATCAAGAGGAGGCTTTATGTAAACTTCTTTAGTCAAATTGCCAGATAGAAATGCATTCTCTTTATATCCATTTGAAATAGGTGCCATTGACATGTTGTACTGACAATCGAGAGATTAAATAGAAGTGATACGAGCATCAAGAGCGAAAGTCTCTTGATAATCAATGCCATATTCCTATGCAAAGTCCTTAACCACAAAACAAGCTTTGTATTAAAATTTTGAACTATTAGAATTTATTTTCGTTTGTTTGCCCAGTTATTTCATAGTATAGTCTTATCAGGCAGAAGAGCAACCAAATTCCAAGTGTAAGTTTTGTAAAAAGCATCATACTCTTCAAGCACAGTTTGTTGCCGAAGAGGGTTAGAGTAGGCCTTGCGATAAATATGTGGCTAGAGAGAGTCAAAAGGAACTTAGCCTAAGTAACCATTAGATATTAAAGTTTGAACACAAAGTTAGATTGGCCAAGATGGCTGTGCTGGAGACTGGATAGGACACAGCAGTAAGCTAGTATGTGGAGTTTAAACGTGGAAATGTAAAGGTGTAAGCTCAAAAAGGCATCCAATTTTACGCTTGATCCCAACAAGTTGGTGATCCTATATATCACAGCATTTGTGAGAAATGGTTGAGCAAAGACAACATTCAACAAGTTAATTAATAGATATAAGTTTGAGAAATAAGTTCGAAATATGATAAGTATCTGAAATATAAAAGTCACTTGTAAATATATGACCAATATGATCAACAAACATATAAAAATTGTTAGCAGTATATATAAGAGAGACGTTAGTTGAAGGCATCTTATGAAACATTAACGGTATATTAGATGTTATGTGATTGCAACAAACGGAGTTGATAAACAAGGAGGAAGATGAACCTAAAGAGATGGATAGTGCAGTTATAAGATATGGATCCCAAATGATTATTTTAACAATGATTTATTGAATTAAATCAGTGGATTATTGTGAATAATTAAGATTTTTGATCAAAAATTAAAATTCAGACTAGTCTAAGTTAGGCTGATTGGCTCATGATTAGTGTCGGACCTATGCATAAGTGCGTTTTAAGTAGAATGTTCGCACCTAATGTGCGCTTAAGAGACGCTTGTGCTGTGGGATAGTTTGTGTCGTAGCTTCTGATGTATGTCTAATGGGTGGAAATGTGCTAATTTTATATAAATAAACCCATTTATCGATTTTGGTTCTTTTCAACTGAATTTTGTAGAGAAGAGAAAGAAAGAAAATAGGAAAAGAGAGACAAGTTGAAAAAAGGAGAAGAAAAAATTAAAGAGAAATCTAGAGATCTTTTAGTAAAATCAAGTAATGACAAGTGTATCAAAGCCCTTTATTCTTTTGTTGCTATTCAGTTTTAATTTCTTTGAGTATTTCTTATTTCAAATATTTATACGTCTTCATTTCGTAGTTAAATTGTTTTAAACCTTTCATACATAGAATCCCACTCTCATTTTATGAATTTTTATGAAATTCATGTCTTAATTCCTTGCAAATCATGTTTAAGTGTTAGATTTCTACAATATTATTCTTACATGTATTTAATTCTCTGTTAAATGTCCTCGTATGTCTTTAAGTCTCAATTACATGCTTCTACATATTTTGATTTACCACATAATTATTTATACATGTTTTTAATTAAGAGAAACCACTTGAACCATAATGAATTCCTGCATTTTCTACAATTTTACATATTACACATTTAAGTTTTTACATATCTTTAATTTCTAATTTATTATTTCTGCATGTCCATAATTTCACTGTGTGTCACACATTTGAAGAAATATGAAAGAAAACTCTACATACGTTTTGATTAATAAAGTATTTTTCTTCTGTATGAGAAAAACATCAAAGGTCGAATTTATCATCCACGGGTTAGAAAAGTGACATTTAGCCCTATCTATAGGGATTATATGAAAACAGTCCATCTATGGGCCATGAATAGTAGCATATGGCCTTTGGCTATGTCAAAACAATCATAATTCGAACTTTGATATTTACCATTTGTTGGTGAGGTTATCATCGATCATTGATCCTATAGTATATTAGCTTGATTTTAGTATGTTTTATCTTTTTACACAGTTTGGCATATTTGGCTACACATATACAGATTTGGCCATGACTTATGTTATTTTACTGCTTTGGTATAGTTGATCATTAACATTTGGCTTTAGTGTGATTTATCAAAAAATAATGTCGTCAGCATTTTGGATATTCGATCACAGTATAATTCTAGCATGTTTCATTAATATATATATCCATATATGAAAATATATATATGCATTGTTGAGTATGAGGCTCACTCTTATCTTTGTTTTTGCTAACCTTCTAAGTTAGCCAGCTCGAATTACTTGCAAGAGATTCGGATTGAGAGATTTGCTATTCAGAAGTTAATTTGTAGGATGCTTGAATGACTTAATGTTTTAATATATTGTTGGATAAGAGTTGCAGCTTTCAATCATTAGATTACGATGTTCTTATTTATGTTTGTATCCGACTGATGATGATGATATAATTGTGTAAGTTTAAAAAGTATTTTTGATTGACTTTATGGTTTTAATATTCTAATATTAGTTAATATACTTTTTCGTTGAATATGACTCAAGGTCAAATAATTGTTAATGTTTGGAGCCACTTTCGGTTATAGCATTTGGGTCTTGTGATTTGATTTTTGTATTATTTTGAGCCATCTAACAGTATTTGATTTATAGGATCACATCTCGATGTTTGTTTTGGATTTTTAAGTTGGTAGAATAAACAATTGAATTTTTGAATATTAAAAATAAAATTTTTGATTTAAATTAATTATGGATCAAGGAATTAATAAACTAGATTTTGGAATCAGGGATATGATAGTAGTGGAGTTACGAGATAACATTTGGTTGACAATTGTTTCTAAATCAGCTGCAGTAAAAGATGATGGTGTAAAGGCAAAGTGTCAAAACTGTAGAGGCAGCAACCATAGGTTTTTGGAAGGTTTTGCCTTTTTTGGCATCCCTGGCCTTTCTTTTAAGATAATCGGAGATATAGTGCATCTTTTCATTAATTGCAGTTGCCATTAAAACTACGTGAAGTAGAGGAAGTAGAAGCCATAATCGGAACAGTAGAGCTAGGTATTGCTGCCATGACTGTATCAATGGAGGGAATATGACGAGTATTTTGTGGAGTTTTCTTAGAAATAAATTTTGTGAGAGCAGCATCAAAGATAAGTCAAGGAGAGCGATGAAGCAGTGAGGCTCTAGTGTACTCAATATCATCTTGGATATTTATCATAAAATGAATGAATTGATGACGATCTTAGTACTCTGCAACGAATTAAGTGGATTGAGCATCTGAAAATGTTGGATTGACTTGAAAAACTTGATCCCAAAGTCTATTGACTTGACAGTGAAATTCAACAATTAATTGGCCAAGCTCCTGGCGTATCTAATAAAGTTTAGATTTGGGCTGAAATTGAAGAGTAACATCATTAGAGTAATTGTAGTGATTGTCACAAAAATCCCTGTTGAGTTGGGCATTCCAAAATTTAAAAAGGAGGTTCTAAATGGAAGGAACATATGTGTTGATAAACTAAGAGAGTATTTTACAATACGTTCCTTTCCATTCCTCGAGACATTCTTCAAATTCTTTTGATGGCTCTTTGTTTGTTTTTATAGGTTTGGGTTTTATCCCCTTAACAAAACGCTGAAGTTTATGACTAATGAGGAAAATTGATATTTGCTTAGCCTAGGCATTATAGTGGTTCTGTCCAGAATAATTTCATAGGGCGAGCAATATAATTTAAGAAAGACATACTTAGAAAGTAATAATGCTGATCAAATGGTGATAACTGGTATAGAAGACTGGGTTGGAGAGCTATCAGGAAAGCATTGGAAAAGGTGCCGAAAATACATCAAAGAGTTGTTGGAAGGTTGCCGGTTTAGTCATCGGAGGACAGATCAAAGCTGAAGAAGAACTGATTCGGAAAACTGATGTTTTCACAGTAGTCGCCTAGTGTGTATGATAATAGAGAAGACAATGAAGAACGGATGGCAGGGCCAAAAGAGTGGTTAGCCGCAACAGTCAATGTCTTGCAATGATCCTCACTAGAGGGATGAACAGTGAATGAAAATCAACCAAAACGAATGACGGAGAGCACATGAATGACTATTCGCTCTGATATCATGTAAAAATATGAAAGAGAGAATTGACAATTTTTTGTTATTTTGTCTATCAAATTGTATAACGGGTTATTTTTTTATAAGAAAGGAAGACAATCTAAATTAGAAAAATTATAATAATAATAATTATATAAATTATCTAAATTAAAAGATATCAATCATCTAATTTATAAAGGATATAATTTATATCCTAATATACATAAGTAATCTAAATTAGAAGATAATAATATTCTAATTTAAAAAGAATATAATATCCTTAATAAATAAGGATGTTATATCATTAATGCCATTCACTCCCCCCACCTTACTTGTTTCTTTGACACAGTTGTGCGAGTATGTGTGGCCTGTATGCCCTATTTTTTGTTGGAGGCAATAGTTAGCTAGTTAGCTTTGATTGTTGGAGGAGATTATTTGTTTATGAATAGTTTGTTAATATCATTTGTATGTTTCATTTTCATCTTTTGGAGTTGTACTTGCAGTGATTGGCCAGTGTTGTCTTATACGGTTTCTGTGGAGGTGTTAGCACAACGTTGTGTTTGCTTCATCCAAACAATGAAAAGTGTCTAAGATTAAGTATTCCTGAAAAATATGGAAACTGAAATCAACTATTTTAATCAATCTTCCTCTAAAAACATGTACAAAACCTATAAAATAAATAACTTGCAGACAAGTCAGCAATCTTCATCTTTCCTCACTGTATGCCGAACTCAACAATATTGTTGAATGGATCCTCACATTTTTACTGGCAGATTATTTTATGTTTAAATCTCTATGATTTTTACTAAGTAATGTTTAAACCAACCAATTCTGACTCCTTAAAACTTAACATCCGAAGATTTTAATTATGGATGGCTGCAGTGGATGGTTGCCATAGCTGCAATGCTGGCCACAGTGTTGTAAAAACCTCTCCTGGCATTTGCCTAGGTTAGGCGGAGCCTTAGTGCTTCGCTGAGGCCAAAGAAAAGCACCTCCACCCTAGGCGCCCCCAAGAGCCTTCGATGACACTAGGTGGTTGTCGTAGTACCATTTGTCAAAGTTGCTAAGCTTGTCAATATTGGTGACGATGGCATGCCATAACTTGTTGCAAACGTTGCGGACCCTTTTTCTTTCCTAATTTCTAAATTGCTTCTATGGATTAGATTTGTAAATTTTGTGTCAAAAACCACACAAACAATAGTAAGAAAAACTTCTAATGATTTTTAGGGAAAAAAATATTATTTTTGTATTTATTCAAAAGGCTCGAGTGTTTGGGCCACCAGTGACAAACCCAAAACCATCACTTAATGCTTAGCAAAAAGATAAGCATTTACTGCACGTTTGATTGTTGAAATGGAATAAGATAGGAATAAAATAATTATTCCCAATGAATAGAATAGGATGCAAATAGAATTAAAAATTATTATTTCTATATTTGGTTATTAAAATAAAATTAGTTGGGAATTAGTATTCCAATGTTAGATTTGTAAAATAATATAAGGAATAATGTGGTAATTTATCATAATAACTTATTTGTCCTTATATTATATATATATATATATAATTCTTAATTATTATTTAATATAATATATATTTTTATCATATAAAATACATATTTAATAAATATTTAAATAATTACATGTATAAAATATATAATCATATAAAATATAATTATATATTATATAATATATTTTTAAATAAGATATATTTAATAATTATATATATTTTTGCCATATAAAATATATAATATATATGTTAAATATGTAATAATTATTATAATATATAAAATACATATAATATTTAATAAATATTATAATATAAAATACATATTTATATAAAATATTTATAAAATACAATTGGTTGTTGTAATAATTATTATAATATATAATAATTATATAAAATACATATTTATTATATTTATTAAATATGTATAAATACATATAAAATATGTATAATCATATAAAATATAATTTTGTATTATATAATATATATTTTAAATAATTACATATTTAATAATTATATATATTTTAAATAATTACATATTTAATAATTATATATATTTTAAATATATAATTATTAAATATAATTATATATTTTTTATTATTATATTTTTAAATACTTAAAATTATTATATATCTAAAATATTTTTTCAATACTTAATTATTATATAAATATAATTATATTTTCTAAATATAATTTGTTCGGAAATAGTTATTTTCAAAAATTTGGGAATAACTAAACAGAGGAATAAATATTCCCGAATA
Source organism: Nepenthes gracilis (assembly GCA_033239525.1). Classification (NCBI taxonomy): domain Eukaryota; kingdom Viridiplantae; phylum Streptophyta; class Magnoliopsida; order Caryophyllales; family Nepenthaceae; genus Nepenthes; species Nepenthes gracilis. The sequence goes on from BSYO01000010.1 coordinate 2,739,833, forward strand.
AATAAGATAGGAATAAAATTTCTATTCCAACCAACCAAACGTGCGGTTAATGAACCAAACCACTATTCAACAACAAACAAACAGTACAACCTCCTCCATCCCATTAGAAAAATAAAAGTTGTATTACTCATGCTTAATAATTTCACAAACTTTAGACCCTCTTCTCATTGCCACAACCGCAGAACATTCCTTCCTAAAGCACTCTAGAGACAAGGGCCATGGGCATGTGAATGGTTAGGAGAGGGGAGGCAGATGTTGAAACGCTCCCAGCCAATACACACTTTGATCATGATCTACCCAAGATCTTTCGTATTAGTTCATAATTGGAAATTTTAAACCCGGGATAAGCTACGAATAGACCAAATATCAGGACAATCATAGACATCCACTCCTCAAGGCCAATGAAACAATAAATTTAATTTCGAGTCCACATAAAGAAAGAATCATTCAATCTGATAAGCTTTCAAAGGGAAGGAATCAGTTGCACCACAATGATATCTCATGAGAATGGAGCCATACTAAAAATAAGCCCATAACTTCTCAGGAAAACTCCATATAGATATTCATAACATATTGCGTCATTGGACTGAAAATCATCACCATTCTTGAAATTCTCACCTTGGTGGCTCCACCTTAGGAATCTCCACTATGGTAGTAGGCAGTCCTTTTCCTCCTTTTCAAGTCATTTTGCATCATATCATAAAGGAAGTGAAAAGAACCAGAAAGATCATTTATGCAAAAGGAGTTGAAATTGAAGAAAAAGAACCATTGCATCCATTGAGGTCTCATTACCATTCTCAGACATCTCTAATGAGACATTCTCTGCCATTGAGACATTATTCTTTAAATTTCTTCCGAAAAATGTGAAGATAAAATTCTTTTTTAAACTAATGTGGAAATACTACAAAATCAGACTAAGAGTAGTGCTTCATTTGGAAATACTACTTATTTTGTGCCATTAGTTCCTTGTTATTTTCCTCCATACTTGCCTTTTATTTTCCTGGCTATCAACTGAGATTCTCCCTGAAAGTGAAATGTCCATTACAAGGAAAAAACAACCCTGTTTTATATGTCTGTTATGTATCGGCGTATGGGCTTACACTGAACCCTTTTGGAAAAATGGTAGCATATCACACCCAAATCGAATTGCTTTCTTGAAAAGCCAATCTGTGTGGGCCAATTAGCCCCATGGATGACAATGATTATACCGAGGTAACAGCTGTACTATTAGCTTCATATTAACTGTATTATTGATGGTGTGCAGCCTTATTGCCGCTAAAAAGTTTTTCAACTAGTGAACATTGTTCTTCCTATCAAGCCACTGTGTTTTAGTTCCTTGAGTAAGTCATTCTAAGAGTCTCCTATGCCAATATGGTCCTGTCACTGAAGAAACTCTGACTTATTTAACGAAATTAGGGATAAATACTATACAGGGAGCATAGGAAATCCCAGCTTATTGTAGAATCTTCAACCAACTCAATAGTATAGGTACCAAAATGGAGAAATCAATTGAATTTCCTGCTCAAATAATGATGGAATTTATGCATATTTTGGAATAGCATTTTCTTTTTTGGGGGTAGAAGATGAAACTGATTTTTTTAAGGAAAATGTGATTTGTTCTTGTTATGATTGATAGGTGATGAAAATGGTTATTTTCTTAAGTTTGGATGACTCACAAGGTTTCTGTCAACCTGTTGGATGTGTGCATTCAGTTTAGGAAACAGAGGACTTGAACTACATTTTAGTAGATAAGAATGTCCTAACAACCAAGAAAACTCTAACACTCTGTGTAATATTGTGCGAAAAACAAACTTCAAAGCTTGTTTTTTTGGCAGTCACTGTCTAATGAGTAGGTTGCTAATGAAGAATCTATAGATGTAAATATCGGCTGATATGTATCAGTATTGAGGGAGCTGATATTAATATTTTTTAATATCACAACAATATTACGATATATTCCATATTAACCAATATTTAAAATATTGGCTGATACAAATTAGCCAGCTTACAATTTTCAGAAAATTTCCTATCTGACATATCCAATATCTATAAGGTGATAAATATTGTTCAATATATCCGATACTATATGACCATGACCCATACTGATACTGATCTTGATATTTTCATCCATGTCAAGGATCCCAATTCTATTGGACATTTCCATGGTTATCCTCACAGATATACTTCTAGGAGGTGGTATGGCCTTTCTTACTTGAAAACTGCTTTGTTTTTATTTGGAGTGATGTAGGGGAGGGAGAGACCAATAGTCTGTCCGTCTAGAGATTTCCTACTACAATGAGTGCTACCCTTTTGGATGAATGGACTTAGTGTGTGCCTGCTTGGTAATTATCTGGGCTTCCTATGAAGTGCCACAGCACAATGTCATGGCATATTAACTAGTGGTTCAATATGTATAATGAATGTTTGCCTGTAAAAATGGTCAACTTTTACTCCACGGACTTGAAAGAACTCAAAAATAATTGTTTTAGCCTGATATATAGAGCAGTTCTGGTCAAAAACACTGTGGGGGCCCGTATCATGTTTGTTTGCAATACGTAGACCATAGCATGGATTTGATATTGCCAAGAAATGGAATAATGCTGACATATGGCTGAGATTTACGCCATTTTCTTGTCCATTGTATTCTCAATGCTATCATATTGTTTTTCTGTCGAAGGGCATTCTTTCTTTGTTTTTTGATCCTTCTGATTGTTATGAAATTTTATTAAATGCTTTCTTTTTTGTTCAGGACATGTGGTTATACCTTTCTGAGAATGAGAAATTCAGTGACTTTGGCAATGAAAGAGCACTCGTTTGGCATGAGACTAATATTCCATATGCAGTTTGGGGACCACATAGTACTAGGAAACTCTCATTGAAGTATTATCCATCTGAGGTATCATTTTACCTTCTCTCCATGTCTTGTGGAACACTACCTGTTATCACTCATAAATACTACAAGTACATCCTTGAGTTTTTTTGTGATAATTGCTTCTTCCAATATGCATATTTTTGGTTTTATTCATCTTGTTTTCCCTATTTTTAGCACCCAAGTTTTGTTTGCTGGACATGTCATGCCTGAGAATCATCTTTGCTGCAGTCTTTGAAGCACAATGGGAGCCTTTATGCTCATGTCTTCTTTGCGCACTCTGGTTTTAGTCCAGATCCAAATGATCCTGAGTACCAACCTTTGGCTTCATTTGGGAAAAGCAATCGTAAGATGTCTCTCCTCTTTCTCTTCCACTGGAGAGTCCCACACGTGCATTTTAGCATCCTGGTAAATTTTGCTTTTTCCATCAGCATATAATTCAATGATCTTTGGTTAATTTTAGCTGTTGTGACATACTTTCCAAAGTCTAAATTGGACAAAAAGAGGAGCCTACTTGGAAGCACCAAAAATTCTAATGAGGGTGAAACACTATCTGAGGTATGCTCTGATATGTCTGTGGATTTTTCTGGAATTGTATCATTAATTATGGTGGTTACAATGAGCAAATGCTGTTGACTGTAGCTATGAATTGCTTCTTTGGTTATCCCACCTTTCTATGTGTGTGAAAGTGTTAATGCTCACTTATGTCATTAATGATACAATTGGTGGTTACAAAGAGAAAATGCTGTTGACTGTAGCTATGAATTACTTCTTTGGCTATCCCACCTTTCTATGTGTGTAAAAGTGTTAATGCTCACTTTTGTCATTTAGCTGTTTGATTTGAATTTATAGTTCATACTCAATTTTAATTGTATAATTTCAGTCCTAGAATGGTGTAAATCTCGACCACTCGAATTATTATCATATGGAGGGCTTTGCAGTCATTAAATAATTGATTGTCAATTTTCATCTGTGCATTTGAAGGAGGGCTGTGCTTGCATTTATATTGTATGTTGCACAAGGCTCCCACACCATGGGGTTTCAAGAGGGTCAAATTTACACAGTCTTATCCATGTGTTGCATAGATGTTTCTATGGTCTGAACACATGGCCTCTAGGTTATAATTGAGCAGCTTTATCGCTGCGCCTAAGTTTACCTCTTGCCTGTATCATATGTATGCTATTCAAATTCTTCTTTTTGTGCTCTCCACTTGCAGATCTAGAGGACTTTTAGTATTGACATTTTTGCAGTTTCCAATTATTGGTTGTGCACCAAATTATTCTGACTACTTTAATATTTGTCCCTCTTCTTACTGAACTTTGAGAATTGAGCAACTTCTTTGACAGGTACTGTGTCAAAAGGGGAAGGTCATTAGTCCAATATCTTCCCCCTTGAAGATAATAAAGAGAAAATTTTTCCTTTCTTTTAAATTCAAAAGGTTGTTTTGACCTAATGACTCCATAAGCAAATGTGTTGTCACTACAATCTGTAACAGAGAATGAAGGTCCAAGATATTCAGTTATTTTGTGTCAAGTATATTTTGTGCTAGAAATATATGATGAATATATGGTTTATGATTATTTAATTGGTCTTGTTTTCCTGGAAATGTGCATACTTGTATTTTGTTAGGTCGTGTACTTGATATATGTGGATCAGACTTTGAGTGGACTACACTCTCCAGGCGTAGCTCATTTTGTACTTGTCTACTATAGAATTATGTCATCATGGGTGCCATATGCATGCTATTTAACAGGTAATTGTTATTTGTAAAACAGTATAAATTTTGATTTTTTTTTCATGGCATGCACAATTTCTAGAAGAAAACTAGAAGATACATCGAGTAGGATGCCTTCTGGTGTTGTTTTGGAGTCAAAACATCGATGCATTTATTTCTAGGAAAGGGTTGCATGGTTCAAAGGCTCCCACTTTGTGGATTTAGAGAGGGCTAGTTATACTTACGTTACATTGCAAAGAGTCTGTTTTCGAGGCTTGAACATGTGACCTCTAAGTTACAATGGATCAATTTTATTGTCACACTAGGCTCATCCTCAGATACATTTATTTTTTCTTATCGACAAACTCTATTTTGTAGTGTTTCCCATCATATAGTGTGACTTGCAAAGTTAGTAGAGAGCAATTCAATTATCATCTTGGAAATGTGTAAAAGAGCCCTTTTTTAGCCAGGAAGAGGGAGGTATCTTTGTATGTTTTCGGTAACAAACTTCCATTTTTTCTTCAAACTTCATTTTTTTTTAATCTTTTTGAAATCTAAGAAGCATTATGAATTGTTTAAATGCCAGACTACACAGCATGTTGTTTCTATTGGTCCCTTGTCTATGAAATATAATTGCTCTTTATTGCAAAGAAAAATAGAGGGATGGAAATCAAAATTGGAACTATTTGATGAGATATGGTGGTTTGACTGCCCTATGGTCCAGCTAATTATTGCATTTTAATTGTTGAGGTCCTTTTATGCTTCCGGCCTTTAATTCTTTTAAAACTTTTTTACTCTATTAATGCAACTGTGAGATTATGATGAAGTTGTTATGTTGGTCATGTCAGGGGGATGAAGACACACAGGCTGATTCTAAAGATGATGGTCCGGCGGAGTGGATTTCATACTGGAAACAAAATATAACCATCAATCTGGTTGATGATTTTACCAGGTTCTGTCTCTTGTCATGCCTTCATAATACATGCAGCAATGAGCTAGAATACCTGAAGTTTGTCTTTGTGGAACTATCTTTTACAATTTTATTTAAATCATGTTTGTGCTAGCATTGAATCTTATACAGATAGCACTATATCAAATGAATTTATATGCATGGAGCTACTTGTGTGCAAGTTGTTTGGCATTCTGATATTCATTTTCTGCAAAAAGTTTACAAAGATCTTCTCTGCGATGAATTGCCTCTTAACATGTGTGGGCAACTACTCTGTATGATGGACTTGGTTTGTATATATTTTAAGCTCTTCATCAGTTATTAGCTGCCACTCTGTACAAATAGTCTGCAGGCATTCCCTTGTGTCCAAGATCTCAAAAAATATGCCAGGGAAACTATATTTTAAAATGCAATGTGTTAGAAGTTATAACTTAAAAACACTCTTAAATTAAGCTTGTTCATGTTTACTTATCTGTCAGTGAGTAATCACTTGTTTCATGGATGGTTCCTTTGTTGTCTCCTTGACTTAGATTAAGCTTGTCCATTCACTTGTTTTGGTCTTTTGATGTTATTTCCTTGCCAGCATGATTACCAGATAGCATAGTGATTTAGCTACCCCACATCATGAAAGATGAGGTTGTCGGTTTGATTATTGGCTTCCTCTCCAATGAAGTCACCATCTTACGTTTGAAAGAAAGGGTATTATATCGTTGAAATTCTTTATCAAGAAACGGTTGGGCTTGATATTTCCAGGATTTTTTTTTTAATGGTGTGCAAGAATCATTGATGTTCAGATATGATAGTTTTGTATTGCCTGTATGATCTGTATTGTTGTATTTTTGGTGCTTCTGCACCTCTTTATATAATTTTATCTTTTACCAATTAAAGAAGGGAAAATAATACTGATGTATTATGGGCTTTGAATGTGGAATTTGTTAAATGAGGTCCAATACATAAGGCTTTCCGCATTATGGGCTCTGAGAATGGTCAATTATACACTACTTCTGTTGAGTTTATTTTTGTGATTGGAAACTATTGCGCTTAGGTCACAGTTGACGATGAAACTCTTTCTGACACAAATCTTCAGGAAGTTGAGTAGCTGTATTTAGTGTTCTAGAATCCTGATATTTTGAATCATAGAAGCCACTTTTGTTTTTTTTTGAAATAATTCTGCTTTGCTGATATTTTCAAGCTTTTTTGTTTTATTTTATAAACCTTGGATTCCTGAGTTATAGTGTTGAAAGAAGGGGAGACTATTTCACCTATCCACTGATTTGTCAACAAAAGAACTTTCTTTTATGTTCTTAAAGTAGTAAGCAAAAGAACTAATATAGGTTATCAAACTAATGCATTATTTGAGAACTATATTTTAGTAAATATATTAAGCTGTTGTACTCCCTTTGGACCTCCTTAGCCCTCACTATGCTAGGAACAAGCTTCTGATATATTTATTTCTTATATATCACTCTTGTTTTGAGCATCATATCCTCGTTGTTTCTAATTTTTTGGAGCCATATGGTTGTTTTCTAATTTCTGATATTCTTTTTGCAGGTATTCCCGAAATGCTGTCCCACAAAATATTGCTCCTTGTATCCTTAATTCTTTAATTGATTTCTGTTTGCATTGGTTTAAGGTTGGATATTTAGTGCAGATGCATTTCAACTGTTTGGGCACTGAGTGAGGTTGGTATATGGTAAGAGAAGGCCTTTGTGTAGCCTGCCTGATGTCTTTTTGGTTACTGCAATACTTCGTTGGGATTGGGCAGTGAGTGAGGTTGATACTAGTATTTTGTATAGTAGAGAAAGCCATGTAAACGCTGTCTTATGTCTTATATTTACCTACTGCATGATAACCTGAACAGGACACTCTTTCCTGTTTGTAATTTAGGTGTATAATAATGGGAATACCAACTTAAAGTTTATGTGTCGACAACTTTCTATCTTTGAGTTGATGAAGGCCTAAATTTCAAACTTCCTCCATTCACCTCTTCTTTGCACATGATGCCGGCCATCTGCCCGGAATTATTTTTTTATTTTTTATTTTTTTTGAAAAACTAGGTGTTTGCCTTTTCAATGCGCATGGACCTTTCTTTTTGCTCAGTTGTAACTTATGTTTGTGCAATTGTTCAGAATATGGCTACAGAATGATAACTTGGTCATCAATTTTCTGAGATGATGCATGTTTTTCTTGCACGGAAGTTTATTTTGTTTGAACTTCGTTATAATTTTATTATAAAAGAATAAGGTCTCCCATTCCTTTGTTGAGTACAAGTGCCATAATGCTTCAAGAAAGCTGTGGAGATTGCAGCTTAACAGTTTGGTATACTCTCTTCGTTGAGCTTGAGATTAATGGGACTTTCTTAAGCCAGTCAATCACGGATCCCAGGCATAAATTTTGTTTTTGTTTGGGGGAGACAAGGAGGCCCAAACCATGATGGTTCAGATGCAAAGTGTTATAAGGGCAGTTTAGTCTGGACACTGTGCACTCTTGTGAAGGCCTCTGTTTTAATAATCTTTTATCTTACTTGATTTACTATGGAATAGAGTCTTGGAAACTATTTTATTCCTTTGATACTCCTTTCTAGTTTAATTTCCATTTCATAGATATCTATATTTGTACTGCATTCCCTCTCCCACCTTCCCCAAAAAAAACAAAGAAAAAGGTCCTGATTCAAACATCTAAGATTCTAATGCTTGTGAATTTGGCATGTTACAGTTGATCGTACTGGCCTTTGATTATTCCCATTCTGTCTTTTTCTTTGTCAAACAATTATCTAAACGTGTAAAATTGTGGAAGCTTAGCTATCAACTTGAATATTTGCTTCTGTGTTTTTACTTGTTCCCTTCATCCCTTGATTGTTAATGCACATGGATTCAAAATTTCCTTCCTCCACAAAAAAAAAAAAAAAAAAAAAAAACAAGATCACAAAAAGGGTCAGATGTATCTATATCTAGAGGTAGTGCCATACTATATGGTTTAAAGTAATCTGCTTAATTTTAGTAGAATACTCCAGTTCATGATTCTGTTGTGGTTTTGAGTTTCCTGAACTTGCTGTCACAGACTTGAATATAGAGCCTACAACTGGCAACTACTACCCGATGATTTTCTTCAACGAGTTTTGGCTACTTAAAGATAAGTTGATACCTATAAATGACACTGCAACTGAGCTGCCGTTACATCTGGAAGTGGGTCCTATAAGCATGACAAAGTGGCAAATATTCCTGCAAATTGATCAATCATTTCAGATGCATCGCCATTATGGAAGCATGCTTGAAGGCGAGGCTGATGAACTTAAGGTGCCTTTTGCTAGAACATTGCATTTCAGGATTTTGCTAGCGTTTGATGAAGAATATATAGAAGGTGGTTATAATACTTGGTTCCCCAGATCCTACAATGTCAGAGCCTCTTGGACTAGGCTGCCCTTTTTGGTCAAAAAACTTAGATAATTGACTAGTATATCAAATCATTCCCACTTAGACAAAATATTAACAGAACTGATATGCTGTATGATCAGCTGAATAGCCACAAAATTAGGTTTTTCAAATATAGGAAATTGGTGCTCTTAGACTCATCCATCCAGCATGTTAATTCTTGTTGCTTATGATAAAGGAATATGTTAATATTCTGTTGCTACTGTAATGCTTCATCTGATAAAATAATACCTGTTTCGTTGAAAATTTTGCAGAGAGTATTCTTAGAAGGAAATCCTTATCTCCTGGTGATCACTATGGTTGTCTCATTACTCCATTCCGTTTTCGACATGTTGGCTTTTAAGAACGGTGAATAACAATTACGCAATATAAAATTTGGTTTCTGCATTTTCCTAACTGGGATGATCTTTAATAAGTCTGCACTATGTTATGTGGAATATATAGCTTACGATAATGCTTCAAATGCCAGATATTCAATTTTGGAGGAAGAACAAGTCGATGGAAGGGCTATCTGCCAAATCGGTTATTGTGAGCTTTATCTGTCAGCTGATTGTATTCCTCTATCTATTGGACCATGATACATCATGGATGATAATTGCAAGTTCTGGAATTGGTTGCTGCATTGAGTTCTGGAAAATAGGGAAAGCCATGCACATTGAGGTTTGATTCCTTAACTCATGGTCTTCCCCAAGTAGTGGTGAAAACTCCCCTCCCCCCCCCCCCCCCAAGAAAAAGAAATAAAATCCTGAAAAAAGAAAAGAATCCAAATCCCAGGAAATTCAGAACATGATGTGTGCACTATTTTGAATACTTCCTTTTGTAGTTCACTTGTTTTTAACTTATGACTCCATTAAAATTGATTCAAGATACTAAATTTTATATTAAATGTGAATCTTTCCACTAGCTTGCTGTATCTAGTGGGCCATGCTAAATGAAGATTGGTTGAAACTGAACCAAGTTATGGGGCTAAACCTCAAGTCTTTGCATTTTGTACCTGCCCCTTCTAGAATTGCTTCGATCTCAACTATATATCAAAATATCAGCTAATATGTATCGGTTTCAAAAGATATATATACCAATTTTTCCGTACACTGAGAAATTATGGCTATATGTCCCCATATTGACATTATATAGCTATATATGTGCCATATGTATTGGCCTTTTTTTCCTTTTAGTAAGTTAAATATCATACTCAATTATGATAAAATTGACTAAAATTATTCAAATATGCAAATGTGCAACTAAAGGGAATCAATATCGTCTTATACGGTCAATATTGATATGACCTAAATTCATACCGATACTAATATTGTAATTTTAATCTACAATCTTAGCATAAGCAGAATAATATTTTTAGGGTGGGACAGGGAGGCTGAGTATGTGGGGTCTCATGTTTTTGTTTTCGGAGTTACCAAATTTTATTTGTTGCTGCATTCATTAGTTTCTATTCTTATCTGCACCAGGGAAAAATACTCCATATTCTAATCTAGCTGCTACATTTTTTCTTTCAGATTGATAGATCTAAGATGATACCTTTACTAAAGTTCCGGGATCGTGAATCTTACACAAAGAACAAAACAAAGGAGTATGACGATATTGCCATGAAATATTTGTCTTTTGTCCTCTTCTTCCTCGTAGCATGCTCTTCCATTTACTCGCTGATGTATGAACGCCACAAGAGCTGGTACTCGTGGATTCTTTCTTCATTGACACAGTGTGTGTACATGTTTGGTAAGCCCTTATCTTTTGGTTTATCAAAAGATAACCAATTTAGTGCTTTACTTGAATTAGTGAGAAACAGTGTCTCTTGCACCAGTACACTCACGCTTTGAATGTTTCTGTTACTATTACCACTGAGGTTATTTTCTTTATTTATTGTCATTCTGGAAAGGGGGCTTAATTGATGCTCATTACAGTTAGTAAGACTGCAGGGAATGAGGAAGAATCATTAGCACTAGGAAGATCTATCATTGAAAATTAGAAACCATCATGATTTGTTTGAATCCAGGAAAGTTTGAATGAAAGGAAAAGAAAATTGAAGAAAAATATTTTTCAATGTTTCGATTGCATCAAAAATCACAATGAAAAATACGATAAAAAATATATATTAGAATATTCATATTTAAATAAAGTGATTTTTGTTTCATTTTCTTTCATTTTAAATTTTTCTTCAGTAATTTTCTTTCTTTCAAACTTTTCTAAATTGAAACAAAAACTTAAGAGTGTGACCAGTGGAAATAGGAAAGGAAATTGTATGAACTTGCTATATAATTTTATGCTCGTTCTGCTGTAGCTGATGGTCTCTGAAAACAATATGTGGTCGGGAGTGACTGGTTGCTTGGGGGTCCTCAGTGTAAGTGTCCTGAAGATTGTGATCTTTCGGCATATAGCAGATCTTGTTGATATTCTTATTGCTTATAATAGGATCGGGCTATGTAATTTGAGTTGATTTCAAGTGCTTTCCCATTGCTAATATTTATTTTTTTGCGATCTTTAGAATGATTCGATATGATTCTCCTTTTTTTGTTGCAGGTTTTATTATGATGTGTCCACAATTATTCATCAATTATAAGTTGAAGTCTGTGGCTCATTTACCGTGGAGGCAGATGACGTACAAGTTCTTGAACACAATCATTGATGATCTCTTTGCATTTGTAATAAAAATGCCTACGCTGCATCGCCTTTCAGTCTTCCGTGATGGTAAGATTCAGTCTTAATAGATCTATTTGCTTCTTTTCATTTCTTTGATTTGATTTGTTTTTTATTTTTATTTTTATTTTTGGGGGGGGGGGGGAGAGGAGGGAGCATCTTGAATTGAACTTCTAGTTAATGTGTCTTCTTTGACATGCGGATTCCATGGAAGTTGAGATGTATGTGCCCCTTCTTTGGGGAGATTTACTGTGGAATCCATGGATGAAAATATTAGTATCCATTGTGGCTGTATCGAATGATATTTGTCAATCTTGGACATCTGTCGGGGTAAATCTTTTTGTTAATCCGGATTTTGGGCAAATATCAGCTGATTTATATCGAAGAATATATGGTTATTGGCCAATATGTTGGAAAATGTAGCACGTGTCGGCCGATCACTAATGAAGAAATATGTTGTGATTTTGTCGCAATATCGGAAGAGTCTAATACCTATATCCAGTGATATTTCTTTCCATGTTATAATCCCAGAAGTTGATAGGAAGTTGTTAAAGGAAAAAGATACAAGAGAAATTTTGCAAATTGCAGTTAGTATTGATGTGGTCCCATATATATATTGACTTGAAAGAAGTTTGTCATGTGGGCTTAAAACATAAACATCACATGGAATTTCGTATGCAAACGACATGATTCCTTGACATCCTTCGTTGGTGATGGATTGGGTAAGATTTTGGTTTATTTTATGCGGAAAATCGTTTCTCCTTGAAAGAGAAGTCTTGGCATAATAATAAAACCGTTTTCATATAATCCGATAGTTATGAGTTTGAATTGTAAAAATAACAACAAGACCATATATAATTGACCAAAGTAATCCGATCATTTACTTGTCCTGTGCCGGGCAGGGTGCCTTGTGTGTCCGGCTGCTTAGTTTTTTTGGTCTTGTGTTGTGGTTGATTTGGTTTTCTTAATTGCTCTTGCAGATATTATATTTTTGATATACTTGTATCAAAGATGGATCTACCCGGTCGATCGTAAGCGTGTAAACGAGTTCGGTTTTGGTGGCGAGGATGAAGATCAGGCGATGACAAGCACGGTTGGGACAGCGGCGAAAGTAGACGAGAAGAAAACCAACTGATGGACTAGTAATCGTGGCCACTGCTAGGTTTTGTATTGCAGTATTTAAAACCGTAAAGTCAGTCTAGACACCATCTCTTAACCCTTACTTTCACCACCACCACCACCACCACCACCACCACCGCTGTCGTCCTCTTCTTCATTTCCTTGTGTTAGAAACAGTTCACTTTCCTTTTTCTCTTTTCTTTTCAAGAAAGACCAAGTTTGAGAATTCTCCACCGTTGTTAGAATTTAATAGGTAAGGATAAGAGGTTGAGAGCCCAACTTCATGGTTTCTTGAGGAAACTGCTATGCTTTTCCTGTGACTAATGCTTTGATCTACTCATAGATTATATTTAGAAGATGTGATATTTATCTATTATTTTTATAGGCCTACTAATACTGATGGATGAAAGAAGTGTCACATATGATGCGGGTGTGTGTGACAGTTTACCCACCTTTAGATTAAAATTTAGAGGTGGGAATTTTAATATAAAAAAATTATATATATAAAATATTTATATTTATTTATTTATTTATTTATAAAAAATATTATTAATTAAGAAAAAAGAGTAAAAAATATTATCATTTTTTATTTAAGGTTTTGATTTTATGTTATAATATAAGTATTATTTTACATTTTATGTTGGCGATAAATATAAGATTTTTTAGAAAATATAAATATAATTATAAATGAATTATATTCATAACAATATTTGTGAATTATAATTATCAGTTTGGGGAGTAAGCTGTGTTCTGTGAAATTTTATTTTTTGTTTACCATTTATCTGATTATTTTAATTTACCCTAAAGTAATGAGTTCGGTTTAATTCATAGATTGATTTAATCTTTATTTTTTTCACAATTTAAATTACGTAACAAAATAAATAAAATACATTAAATTAACAAAATACATAGTATTGGACCGATACAAGATAATATAATCTTATAAAAATTTTATTTTAACAAACTCATAGCAAAACAAAATAATATATATATTTATATTTATATTTATTTATTTTTATATGCATTTTTACACAATATTTATATTGAATTAAGTCTGAACTTTGAGTTTAAGTTTGAGTTTGAATCACTTATATATAAAAGGCATACTAATTTCTTTATCTAAGCCAAGTTGAATTTAAAAACACAATATAACCTAACTTGAGTTCATTTATAATAGTATTATAGACTCATTGGCAACCTTTTATTTTGATAAGGGCCACCCTAAAATTCCTTGGTTCCCATTACCACCAAACAAATGCCCATCATCTAAGATAATTGAATTACATTTTGAAGTTCAAATCCTATCATATTACAATATATTTTAAAATCTAAGGTTAAAAAAAAAATAGTAAAGAAAAAAAGTTTTGAAGAATAATATAATTGAGTTACATCATTATATATAACTGATACTGAATATTAATACATATAAGAAAAAAAAAGAGAAATTTGAACACTACTGGTAGAGTTATTGACCTACGATTTGAAGGTCATATAAGAAAAAAAAAAAAATAAGATGAGCATTGATGCTACTGGTAGAGTTATTGCCTTATGATTTAAAGGTTACAAGTTCAAATGGTAAAAATATTTTCCTACATAATATAAGCTAAGGCCATATATAAAATGGGCTCAAATTGATCTACTTATTTTTTGAATATTACACATAATGAAAGCTTCATGCAACGGATAGATAAAAGTAATTTATTTAGAAGAAGAGGTTTCCTTGGTGTAATTGTGCTTGTTATTATGCATCCACACCATAAGCACTCTCCTCTTGATGCCAATCTCTCTGCAAAACTTCTGCACATCAGATTCCCCAAGCTTCTGCATTTTCCAACCAGCCTTCTCTGCAAAAATCAGCATTTTAGCCTTCTGTTCTTCACTAAACTTTGTCCTAAACCTCTTCTTATTAATACCCATTTGCCCATTTTTTGACCTAATTCCATGATCGTGATGATCACCCTTTACTGCACCCATACAAGGAGGGTACCCTACAGAATTTGGTACTAACTGGCTTAACATACCCTGCTGGTGTCCTAAAATGATCCTCCTTCCAGCATTGCTGCAGCAGTGATGGTGGTTGAAAGGGCAGCTGCAGCCTTCCACCACCTTCCGGTGGAAGTTCCGGTGGCAGTGGCAGGCAGAGCACTTGAGGGCTTCAATGGTGCCCTCTTCACCACTAGGCATGAACTCTCCACAGCCATCCGTGGCGTTTCCTCCAATGGCTGCCGCATGATTCTTAAGGCATTCTTTGTATTTCTCTGTTCTTTTTTGCCTGGTTTCCCCTTCTGGGCTGTGGGTTGTGATGAGAGCTTCCATCTCTCCTTGATTGCTTGTGTTACACTTTGGTAGTTTGATAGAGAGAGTATGATCTTTTGCTTTTTTCTTTGCAGAGATTTGGTAGCGAGTAACTGAAGTATGTATTAATATGTGAGGTGGGGGTCTGGCCAGAGTGGAGTCATTAGGGTTCTCTTGTACTCTGAACAGTAAAAGTATTATTCTTCAGTAACAGATAAAAAACGAATCAACACATTTTACTGTATTGATATAAATCTAGTCATCCAAATGAATATGATAAGATTTTTTTTTTTTTTAATGTATTTACATGGTTAGGAATCAGTAAATGAGAACAGTGAAACTCAAACCCGCAACAAGCATGGATCAGTAAGGATGAAATGTTAGCTATGCTATACTCATATATCACTATAATGAAATCATCATCGAATAAAGTATAATGGAGAATAGAAAATGAAAAGACCTTAATAAGACTCAAGTTAAAGGAAAAAATTTTTAAAAAGCTGACAAAATCTTATTATTTTAGAGATCTTTGATACTTTTAGCAGTGAGGCTTTTACTATAATAATTTAAACGATTAAAACTATAAACTGGGTCTAATATATTATAATATATAGTTATAATTTTAGCTAATAAAATTAATAAAATAAAATTTTTACAGCTAGAAAAATAAAGTAATGAGATAAAAATGGAATAACCCTTGACACGATTCAAATTCTTACTGGCAATAAGGATTTCAAAAAGTGAGTTTGGAAAGCAAGTGTTGAAAACTAGAGGGATTGCTTTGCTTGCACTGCAGGCCATCAATTAAAAGCTCATGGGGAGTACACAGGGACATATATAAATATTTAAATCAGTAAAATATTTTTCTTCAATAAAAAATAAATAAATAAATAAATAATCATAAAATTCAGAGGAATTAGTGATAAACCCTATGCATTTATGTTTGACAATTATTATTGATGTTAAATATAAAAAATTTGGTGTTCTAAATTGGTACACTCTGTCCTTGTTAAAGTATTTATTATTTAAAATACTAACATCTATTAAATAGCTTTAAATTTGAGCTTTTCAACACTAATAACAACAGTTTATTCAATCAATAATCATTCATTTTGAGTATCACAAACTTATAATCCAAAAATTGTTATCAAAACAAAGCAAATGAGACAAATATTTATATAAAAATAATAATAAAATTTGTCATTAATGTTCTAAAACAGGTAATCGCTCTTTTTTATATAGTAAGCTAGACCCAATAATAAAAGGGTATTCGTGTATTATCTGTTATGTCCAATTCTCTGGCATTATGGAATATATAAATGATAAATTATACTGACTTTACCGGATGCTGTAAAAAAAAAGCAATTTACTGCTGAAATTTTAAGATTGTATCATAAAGATTTACCAAATATAGTCCAACTTCATCAAAAATTACCATTTTATAGATCTAACATGTAGCCCTGAGTTTGAGTTTTTTGGCTCCATTTTTTAATTTATAAGATTAATAATTAATAAAAAAAGATTAATTACATTTTTATGCCCTTTTAGCTTTATTTTTTTAAAAAAAAAATATGCCTAGAGCTGCCTTTCCTTATTATTTATTTCTAAGAAAATATATATTTATTTTTATTTGGGTGAAGAGTGAAAAATAATAAAATATAATTTCCAGGGGAAGTATGATGATATTGATACGTTTCATCTTTCAATTAAAGCCAGGCCGTACATGCCAAAGAGGGCCCGGCCTACGCTTGTGTTATTTAATCATCCACGTGAGTCTTTTTAATATAAGGAGATTTATTAGATTTTTTTAAAAAATTTAATTTTTTGAATATTAAAATAATTATATTTTAAAAAATATAAATAAAAAAATATAATAATTTTTTTAATTTTTTAAATAAAATTTTAATTTGGATCAAAGATTAAAAATATATAGACATAATGATATGTCGGCAAAAAGTTATACAAGCTAATAATTAATTTCTAATCATTAAATTACTTTTAATGCTCATAATCCTAGACAAATATTTCATATATTTTTTGAAAATTACTTTTTTTTAAAAAAAAAATTATAAATTTCTATCTATTTATTTTTCAAGTATTTCAAAAATTATAGATTGAAATTTCTTCCAAAATTTTACAATGATTTATTAAGTTTTTTTTTTCTAAGAATATCTAGTTTATAATTTATTTTTCCTTTAATATTTATGAGTAGTTTCATTATTTAAAAAAAAATATTTTTATTTTTATTTATTTATAGTGATTTATTTTCATTATTAATTTTTATCAAAAAATTATTTTTATAATGGTTTATAAAATGGGTAAAATTTATACTATATAATTGAATAATGTGACTTCTCATCCTTTCATTAATATTAACAGATTCATATCAAAATAGATAGACAAATATAAAGTCATACCAATATAAATAATTGAAACGTAGCATCATAACATTATTTCTATGACCAAAAAGAAAAAAAACAAAACCCACTAGCAAATTTTTTTTAGAATAAATAATTAAGTGGTGTTACGGGCATACTGATGATATAAAATCTAATTAGTTATTAATATTAAATAATTTATATAAAAATAGATAAATAAATAGATATTAAATTATCTGAGAATATTTCAGAGATAACTAAAAGGTGACCAAAATATTTCAATAAATGACTGTATCACCATATCTTAATCCTAATTACCATTTTTGACATGGAGATTTAACTAGTAATTTGGAGACTTATTTTTAGGTCCAGCATTCATTTTTCCCCCATGACCAAGCTAAAAACAACCAATCAGGACCAACCATGAAAGCCATATAATAATAATAATAATAATAATAATAATAATAATAATAATAATTTAAAAGAGTTTTTGAAATAATCACATTGTTTAAATTATACTATCTATATTAATATTATAAATTTAAACATCTACTGTAATAATATATGATATATCAAACTGTCTATATTAAGCATACATACGAATAAATGGATGCATAAAAGATAGAGGCCGTTTTTTCATAATCTAACTATTTATTTTTTTAAATAAATTGATATTATTTTTAATTTTTTTTTAAAAATAGTTAAATTATAATTATTTATTTTAAAATAAACAGCCCAAATTTAAGAAAAAATGACATCTCTCTTTAAAAAATGGAGCCTTTATTGATTAATTAATGGATGTAATTAAATTAATCCAAGGGCTAAACATAAGGCAACTAGGCATCGGTAGGGTTGTTAAGGCCTCTAAGATGTTGCTTAGAAGGAAGGAAATAGACCAAAAATGAAAAGGGCAAGCTTTTGTGCTCATACTCATTAGTCTATCACTTCCTTTAAACTGAGACTTCCTAATTATCCAATTATATTATTTAAAATTCAACTAAGTTTTTTTTTTAAATTAAGTTTAAATCCATCTAATTTGATATGCATGTATATATGGGAAAATTATAAAAAATAAACTATAAAATATATATTTTTTAGTTTAATTTTAGGGTGTATATTTGATGTCAAATCTAATTTTCTATTTAAAAATAACTATTTATTAAATTTTAATTTTTTTCCCAATTTTGTATACACTATATTTATTTTCTCTTTTAAATGACCTATACAAATTCAATGTTTTTCGTATTTATCAATTTACCATGAATAATAATTTTCTAAAGTTGGTATTTTCATTGAATATATGAAATTTATGTCATATAACTAACCATATGGTGTATAAAAAAATATAATTATTAAAATATTTCTTTTTTTATTTAATTAAATAGGTAGTTTTGCTGCACATAGTGGCATTAATTGATAAATTAAAATACCATAAAGTATCAAAGTATATTCTTAAATAGAGAGGGACATAGGCTTAGGCCCGGTAGGAGCCCCTTCCACGCAAACATAACATAGCCGTTGCTTCTTGGGGGAACTAACGGCCCTGATTTTATTTTAAAAAATATATAATGTGTTTTTTTTTTAGTTTTTAAAATGATAAGGTGTCAAAATATTGATATATAAAAAAATTAAAAATAAAACTATTATTATATTTTTAATATTAAAATGTAAAATAATGATCACTCAATTTAAGATCCAACAAACACTGCCCCAAAAACCGGCCCAAACCCGTCCTATATATTGTGTCCCAAAATTGCCTCAAAACAAATCCTAACCTAAATTTCAATTTTGAACTTCCACATCACATTTCTTTCCCATTGAATGCAAATATTCTAGGCATCAGGGTTGTTGCATTTGAGGACTTTGATTGTTATACGGATAAAAAAAAATTATCCGTCGAGCGTTAAGCTAACTCCGGCCTCCGTACGTTTTTAATCAAATCATGTGCAATTGCAAAATATCGGTCGAAGGATTGGTGGAATTCATTCCCCGGCATATTTTTCGACGTTCAAATCAGTATTTTTTTTAAATAAGATAACAGATAGAGGATATAAAATGTATATTTATGTTTGAGAGATTGCGCTTTTAAAGTACCGTCTTAGATTAAGAGAGAGTGCGCTATTGGCGTCTTTTTAGTATTTGTATACTTTATTTAAGAAGTGTCAAATTTTATCTTTTGGGTCGTTGAGCTTTATCTTTTGACATAAAATCATATTGGGTCGACTTCTTTGAATCGTCGGACATTATATCCATCAAGGGTAGAGGAGATCCCTGATCATTTTGGGGATAGGGATGGAAATTGAAATTACTACCTCATTTGAGATTGGGATAGAAACGGGGTAACAATTTATAATTGAAGGTTTGGACCAGGATTACCTAAAATCGGCATTAACTTACCTATCTGTCATTCCAAATTTTATACCTGTAATCTACAACAAGATCCTTATCTATCAATTTAATGTATCTTTTCCCTTAAAACAACACATGTATCTAATTTTTATACTTATTTTATCAAAAATGTGTAAAATAGAGAAAAATATAACCGTTTTTTAAGGAGTTATTTGTCAATTGTTTTTTATTGAACTAATATAGTAATATTACGTCAATGGCTCTCAAAATTTTTTGACTTACAAGACGAATAAACACTGAGAAAAAATGGATAAGACTCGAATTACGAAACTTATAAGGTTAATAATTATAAAGAGGAATGAGATAGGATTCAAATATACAATAATCACAATTTATAAAAATCAAAATGTATAACCCTTCTCAGGGTTTGGCATTTTAATTCTTAGTTTTCAGTTTATCGTATTTAGTATTTTAGAATGTTAGGCCTTTAAAATATTTATATATTTTGACATAATCTTTAGAATTATCCAACTTTAAATTTTTGAGTCTCTAGAATTATGTAATATTTAAACATTCGATAATTTTTTTATTATATTTTCAGTACGGATAGATAATAAATAATAACAATAAATTCAACTAACAATCCATAACTATTTAAAAATTAAAATAATCCCGAAATTGGGTTAGATACACCAAACTCAAAAATCAAAATGTAAAATAATCAAACCATAATGGATACAGGATATCAAATCTTCAAATATATAACAACCTACTCAATTCCAAAATTATTTTCAAAGAATGAATCTATTAAATATCTAAACTTATAAAAGCATTTCAAAATTATATAGAATTAATGTATACAAACCAAACAATAATCTCATGTATAAATTTTAAAATAAATCAAATATAAATTTGAATACAAAATATCAAATCAAATACAAAATTTTTAGGTATCCTCCGTCTGAATCTTACAAATATTTATAACACTCTAATATAAAATGTTAGAAAACATGACAAAATCATAAATCTAAAGTTTTACAAGTATATATACATGTATAATAATAAATACATATCCATAAAATAGAAATAATGTACGAAAAATAGTAAAATATGTACTAAAATTCAAGATGTTTAAATTCCAATCACAAAGTCTAAATATCAAATATTCAAATATAATTTTGTACAAAAATCCATAATACTTATTTGAGTATTAAATAATCCAAATAGTATAAAATCATTTAAATATCTAGATATTACATGATTCTTAATGCCTAAAAGTTTGAAGTTAAATAATTTTAAAAACTGTGTCAAAATCTATAAATATTTTAAAGGCCAAACAATTCAGAATAGCAAATACGATACAAATAAAAATTCTAAGAATTTAAAACGTGCCAAATTGAGAACCAATGACCAAAATGTCAAACCTCAAAAAGGGTGACACATACTTCTGATAATTATAAATTAAAATATTATTATTTAAACTTGTAGACTCGCTGTTTATAAATATTTTCTATAAACGAAATTAAATGTCAATTTTTTGTCATTCTTGTAAATAAATACAGTCTTCTAATATGTTTGATATATTAGAATGTCTAAATATACAGTTTTATCAATTTTTTACAATGATTATTAACAAATTACCAAAAGTTGGACCATATAACAAATCATAAACTTTTCATCTATGTCAAAAAAGAACAAATCTATTACTTTTCATCTTATAAAAAAGAATAAATATAAAATTTTTCATCCTATAAAAGATATAAATATCAAAATAGAATCTAATTTAAAGCACTTACATGAATTATCATATATAATGCCAAATATATAAATTTTATAACTTTTTTTAATAAATTTTTCTACATATAAATATATTGTCTCAAAATATTAACTTATTATTTGAAAAATGTATAAATCCTTCAACTTTTGATAAAACATAACAGAACTTTAAAATAATCAGTAAAAATTATATGCATATAAATATCTATAATAAGGGATAAATAATGACGTGTGTATAATAAAATAAAAAATATTATTAAAAATCAAAAGATTCTGAAATAAACGAAAGATCGAGTTATGAAATACATACTTTAAACCTTTAATTTAATTTGACTTTAAAAGACTTCAAAATCTTTTTCATCTTTTTTTTTCTTTCTTTTCATCATTCTCCTCTTCTCTTTTCCTCTCTTCTCTTCATTTTTCTGCAAAAAAATGACCGAAATGGCCAGCACCAAGCCTTATCTACACAATTGATGCACGAGTACTAGATAGATGTAAATCAAATGCCCTCATATCTGCCTTAGCTGAGCACGACTTCTGCATCAAACATGGCTCGGGTGCTAACGTTTTATCACGAATACATATGGCCACCCCAAAGGTACGCATCAAGCGTACGAATACTACCACAAACACGCATGAACTTGTAAAAAAGTGCCAATTAGATATCGAGTCTGACTCTAAATAATTTAATCTTTTTTTTAATTTTTTTACTATATAATTATCTCTCAAATTGGCCTAAAATTATATTAATAATGTTATAAATTATTAATAAAAATTGAATATTACAAATGAATTGTCAACCTTGAAAATATGTTTATAATCTTAATTATCCAAATTTGTCTAGATAAGATTTTCATTATTAAGAGTATAAAATGACTCTAAAATGTAAAGGCTATGGCAACTTCCTCCGAAAAGGCCCAAGATCAACAACTCCATATTGTTATATTAAGATCTCAAGAGAATTAGGGGACCATATTGGCCTATTGGATAAAAATAGAAGTGTCCTTACTTTATATCTTTTAAAAAATTAAAAAAATATGATAATAGTTATATTTTTATATACTTTTTTAATATAGGCATTTTAATACTTACATGTTCTAAAAAAAGTCATTGGATCTTGAAAATTCAAGGAAAGAGAGCGACGGGGTTTTCGTAGGGTTGGCTCCCGTAAGGTTAGCCCCCATATTCGATCTCAAGAGTTATGGTCACTTATCTCTTTACATGTTCTTCTTTTTACCTTTCATAGTGCCATAGTGGTTATAGCTCGCGATTGAGCCAAAATAACACAAATAGTGCTCATGAGATAAAATATTGATATTTTTCATATCTATATTTTTTAATACAATAATAAAATTATTAAATTTTTAAATATTGATTGATACATCATATATGACTGAAGTATCAATCAGTATGTTGACTGATATTTTCTTTCAATTTGTTTTATTCCTTTTTTTTTTGTGTCTACTTCCAATATATATAATTAAATACAACCAATATTGATATAGTTAAAATTAATACTGATATTGATATTTTTATTCATGATGGTATCACATCCGGCCTTTGAAAGGAGCCAAAACAACTAGCTTATAATACTACAGTTGGTAGAAAATTATCCCAATAATCTAGGATCAAGTTCTTCGGTTGGAAAACATTGAGGATAGGCATCATTTAAGACATGAAACTGACTGGAGCTAAATATGTAAGAATGTTCTACACAATATGATATATATTTTTATTTATTTATTGAATTGATTAATATTACAATTCTATACATAAATAATTTGGATTTATTAATTATTTATTAGTTGAATAAAAAAAGATATATTTTTAATAGACATGTCTTTGTAAAGCATGTTCTTTGATTAAAATGATGGATATTCTAATAATTTAAAATTAGTTTTCTCTCTATTTTTATAAATGATAATGTATTTCTATTATTATGATATGGCATCAACATATATTTTGAGAAAAGAAAAAAAAGAAAAAAAAATATTTTCTAATTATTCGAGATAAACAAATTGATGGATTGATTTTACAGATTATTTTTACAAATTAAAGATTTTATATCATTAATCTATGTAAGTCAATTTATATTTTTGTGTGATAATTTAATAAAAAGATATAATAATAAAAACACTAAATATTTAAATTTAAATTTATATAAACTCATGTATAGTTAAAATTAAGTAGATTTTGACATATATTATTTTAATTAAAATTATGATTTTATCAATTTATTTCATGCATTATTCAGATGTCGCTTCGCCTTCTTGTTGGCGAAATATTCTTCAAGATAACAACTTATAATATTTACAGTATAAATTATAAAAATAAAATAAAAAAATTAATCCTTGGAAAATTTTAATGTGGGGTCTATTTGTAAATAAAATAAGAGGGTTCTATAGTAATAATTTTAAAATTAATAATTATTTATTAATTAGATATGATTAAAATATGACCAAGTATGATCAAATAGTTAAAATATTTTCTATTATTTGAGTTGTGTAGAGTTAGCTTGTATATAATTTTATTTATCTGTTTATTAGAAAATTTACATCAAAGTTATATAAAAAATAAAAAGCTAATATTTTGGTAAAATTTGTTGTTTAAAATATTCTAATAACAATATTTATGTAGAAATATAAGCTTCAAAATTGATATATCAAAAAATTAAAAGCCATCACTCCTATTAGTATTCATCTTTTATTTAAATTGGGTCAAATTGGGCAGAATGAAGCAACAATCATGTTTATTTTTAAAAAATAAAATTTAAATATTTATTTAAAAAAATTGTATAAAAAGTAAATAATTATTTTCATATAAATAAAGCATTTATATTTTAAAAAATAGTATCTCATATTTTTTTAATATTTATAATTATTTAAAATTTTATACTTTAAAAGGTTAGATTTTGTATCGGGCTTATTAATTATTTTTGTTATTTTTAGATATGGTTAAAAATTTAATCAGGCATTAATTGTTTTCTCTTTTAATTATAGTCAAGAGACCAGATGAAACAAAAATAGTCAAAAGCAAGATCCATAATGTGTATGGCCCGGGTTGGGGGTTGCTCTATCTCTTCAAGAGATTAAGATTACTTTTTTCTATATCTCAACAATTTATTTTAAAATAGATAATTATAATTTAATAATTAATTTTACCTAATTTTTTTATATTTTAAAAAATACTTAAATGACAAACATTTATTTAAATATCGTCTTAGATTAGAAAAACATTGTGTCCCTATTTTCAAGAGATGGAGTATCTCTGATCCCTATACGCTCCTGACCTACAAGTCTAAATGGCTTTCATTCCTATATTGAACATCCTTCATCGCCAGGTAATCCAGATTAAGCAAATAATTGTATCATCTCTAGTCGGATTATTTTTCTCAAAATGACACTTGTTTCGATCCTTCTAAACAAAATAAGTTATAACAGCAAAACCAAATCTAATCATTTGGATCCAATTGCATCCAATCCTTCCTTGAGTAGCATTCCTAATGTATTTGGTAAACTTACATCTGAAGAATCAATATTTGACTATATTCTTACTAAAGATACACATAGATGGAATATGAGGAAAACTTATCTTTTCTATAACATTAAGGAATATGAAGAAAACTTAACCTTTCTATAACATTCAAACTGTCCCTGACCGCTAAACAAATAATAAAATCATGAGAGTAGTTGAAAATTTGGCCCCAAACATGATGCTCTGAGTTGACCTTCGGATGAACCAACTGAAAAGTTCTCCATACTAATTTGATAGAAAACATCCTACAATCCTCCAAAGCCCTTAGAAGAGTACCTTAAGAGTTTGCATTGGGATCATAGTCGAGCCAAGTGTAATCAATGAACCCATAGCCACACCGACGTGGTTGGGTCATCTTCATCTGAAAACTCAAATGACAAAATTAACTTTATCATCATATTGAAGGACAATAACACGGTTAGTTTATTAAAAAAAAAAGCGATAGTAAAAGTTCTCATATGATACCACTAATTCAACCAAAAAAAATTATTTTTTCCATTTCTTGTCAAGTGGCGAACAAAATATCTCAAATGAATCCAAAGATTTATGATCTTACCAAAGTGCTATAACATGGATTGTTAAATTTTAATTGTTCAGATATACTAATCTCTAATGTAGTACCCTCTCACCCAGTTCAACTAAGAAGAATTATTAGCACTACTGAGAAATTTGTATAATTTTTTGGCCAGTAGAGCTTTATTTCAAGAAAAAATATTTGTTGTACCAAGATTTCCCTCATCTTTTGGTCTTCACACTTCCTCCTAAACCACCTTAACAAAGGACTTGGTGTTGTCTTACTCATGCCATAAGAAACACCGGAAAATATTATCAATGCTTTTCAAAATAGTTTTAGAAAGTATAAATATAGAAGATCAATTAGAGTAAATATCAGAAAAGATAGACATTATAAGGTAAAATAAATATTTAAAGGAAAGCCATATCTTTTATGACATCACCTAACCGAAAATTTTATAAATAAAAACATGTGATTAAATGCAGAGAAGTGAGTTAAAGTAAGATGAACTCTTAAATATCTCAATGGAAGAAGCCACAATTTAAATATGATAATCTCTAGAATATCCTCCACAATACTCTAATCAATAGAGCAAATAAAGCATCCGCTTTTTGCTTGTCAAAGTCCCCTTCTTAGAGGTATCATTAACCAACATAGAAAATATTGTAGTGGTCAAACATTACTCAATCCAACTAATAAAAGTGTACAGAAAACCCACGAACCATAAGGAAAACAAGACAAAATTTCATTCAATCGAATCATATACTTTCATGATATCAACCTTTATCACACACTAGCTAGGACCTTTATTGAAGTGAATAGCCAAAAGTTTTAAAATGACCTTATAGATAATATTACAATAAAGTATAGATCTAAATTTATAAACTCTTATAGGGGCTCTAACCTTAGAAATAAAACAAATTGTCGAAATAATTATTTATTTGAGAATACACCTGTAACAAAATAAATTAAAAACAATCGTGGATACAGTGAGCCTAACAATATCCCAAAATGATTTAAAGAAAACAATTGAGAAACAATGTGGGTTCGGAGCTTTGGCATTTCCAAACCCAAGAATCACATAAGGAATTTTTGCCACAGAAAGGATAGGCAACATAGAATGTAGAATATTAGAAGGGATATATTTCTAAATGAAAGGCAACATATCCTCCAATTAGACCAAGCTATTATTCCCTTGTCCCTCCAACAACATAGAGAAATAATTTAGAATAAAAGTACAAACCCCCTTATCTGAGTTTGTGGAAGACCCATCCTCCTTCATCAAGGATTTGATATATCTGAGGTCATGCTTCTCCTTGGTATAATTGAAGTGGCTTGTGCAACAATCATTTTCTTTAAACCACTTAATTTTAGCTCTTTGTTTCAAGAAATTCTCTTCCATATAAATAGTATTAACCAACTCACCTTGAGCTTGCTTATCTTCCAAAATGGTGGAGCCTTGAAAGGGGCCTACTAAAGAGCATCTTGGCCAACTAAAGTCTCTTTCATGCCCTAGAAACCACGTACCCTATATTGCCCATTTCGTTGTTGATATCTTTCATTACCAATTCGACATTTTTAATTTTATAGGAAAACTGAAGCATATGGACATCATCACATCAAGACCTCCAAGCTACAACTGCTACCTTAATAAACCTAGGATGCTTTGTGAGAAAATTATTAAATTTGAAGCTGTCCTTTTTTTTAATTGTCTACTCAAATGATATAAACACACATGCGAGTGATCGGAAATATTCGCATGATCAAAACTTTAATTATATTTATAATTTTTTTATGTTTTAATTTCAGTTTTATTATTCTAAAAGTTTCTACGTGAACATGAAGTTTAAATCTTTCAGAAAACAAACTTATTTGTCGTAGCCCCGGATCAAACAAGTCTTAATAATATCCCAAAATAATTATAACTCAGAAAATCAAATCTCAATTAATATAAAATAATAACCAAAGTAAAATATCAAATCCGCACGTAACCAGACAATATATCCAATAGTTTGACTATTATAAGAATATTGTCATTCGTTCATAAGATCTCTCTGAATGATCTATTCAGACAATTATATAATTATGACATACTCCAAGTTATCATAAAAAAAATGACAACTCATAATACAAGAAAAATTACTAATCCATAACAAATCAAATGCCACAAATATCCAAATAATCAAAATTTTCAAGCACTGCCTTATTAAAAACACAACATACTATCCACATCCCAACTAACACCATAAACAATATTGAAAATATATCGAATATGAATACAGTCCAAATACAAAGCTAATACTCACCAATATGAACGAGACTTCAACTGATCCACGTTCAAACTCCCTGCAAAACACCCATATGTCTCTAATCTGAAAGAATAAGAAGTAATAAAAACGTAAGTTGAATGTTCAATAAGTATCAGTATATAATATATACAATAAACCGATGTGTCTATAAACAGAATGAAAGGAATTAAAATATATACGAAAATCCAAAAGAAAATAAAATTCAAATATCCACAATATCACGTCAATGAAAGTTCGAATGTAGTCATGTACGCAAAAGTATAGGTCAAAACGAAGGTCAAAAGTTTCAAATGTATGAAATCAACTGAATCCCGACTGTGGACAAAATCTATAAAATTAATCAAAATCTCAAATATCCAAATCGATATAGGTAAAATATATCAAAAATCTAAAACATGTATAAATCAAAGAATTAAAGATTAAAATACTAACTTGAGAAAGGGTTACTCCTACTCCCGATAACCTTAAACTATATTACTACTATTTAGACCCATAAGGCCATTTATATATTCTTCCCTATAGACAAGGATGAAGACACTATTTTTTGTTACCCGTGAAATGAGTGCACTCTTTAAATTTATCTGATATATTAGAATATTCAAATATATTAGTTTCATTCAATTTCTTACGATATTTCTCATAAAAATACAACCGATGAGAGTCTCTATATCATATATTACAAAAATTTTCCTATTTAAAAGAAAAGGTACGGAATTTTTACTCAAAAATGTCAAACACAAAGCTTTCTACCTTAAAAAAAAAAAAACATATCGAATCATATAATAAAGATAGAGCTCAACTTGAAACACAATACATAGATACCATGTATGCGGCCCATATGTAAGTTTTTGTGACTTTTTCTTTATAAATATATTTATACAAAAATATAATATCTTAAATTATTTATATATTTTTACAAAATAAATAAAATCCTTAAATATTAGCAAAATTAAAACAAAACCTTAAATGCTCCGATAAATCTACATGCATATACGAGTAGACAAAATGGGGTAAATAAAAATGTTATATATATATATTAAAATTATCAAATATCGGCAAAATTAACTATATCTGTGTAACTAGTGGTGTCAAAAAACTGATGATACTAGCGGGGAGTACTAGTACGGTATCGCCATGGTTTGGAGATGACCAACGGTTTTTTGAACTAATTTTTGGACCTTTTTTTTTTTTTTTTTGACAAAAAGGTATATTTGTGGTACCAAAAAATAACTTCGTTTTGATTCTTTTAATAAAAGATTAAAACGACATAGTTTTAATAATTGAAAACTCCTTTTAAATTGAAATTCTATCCATCACTCAACTTATACTTACTTTCAATTCAGTCGCCCCAACTTTCAACTCGTTTTGATAATACTAAAATATTTTTTACTTATATTTTTATAAATTATTCAGTATTTTTTGTCAATTTTAAACTAGAAAGCATCATTTTATTAGCAGTGCTGCTGTCACGTACGGTACCAAAGAATCAATATTACCAATGACTAGTATTTTACAAGACTGTTAATAATATCAATAATGATTCTTGTGGTATCAATCTTGTTATGATACGTGCTTAACAGCGGTGGCTAGTAAATTGGAGTTGGAGACGAGAAGAGTAAAGGGAGAGGGGAGTTCAAACAGAGGAAAACAGAAGGGGAACGAGGGATAGAGGGAAATCAGAAAAAGCAGAGGAAAAGGACTAAAAACTCAGAGAGAAAGATCGATGACACATAGAGATGGAGAGAGAAAGAGAGAGAGAGAGAGACAAGAGAGATAAGAAACAGAATGGATGATTTTCATCGTATCTCTGCCCAGCCCAGTAATTGAGCTTTATACAATAATGCTAATACATGGCCCAACAAAGTTGTTAACAAACTCAGTTATCTACATTATTAATAAACTCAACTATTATCAACAGTGTACGTATGAGAAAGTTAACTATTAACAAATGAGCAGTGCACATATAATCTGACGTAAAAAATTTTATCAAAATCAATTCTGGCCCATACCCTTAGGTATTACAAGTAGTTCCCTATAAATGTCAAATGGGTGGTGCAGTGAACTTGTAGGAGGCGTAGGACATGGTGGCGTAACCCCAGCTGCGGTGGATGAGTTTTGCCTTTGCGTTATCGCCGATGGCGCCAAGTGCTACGAGCAGTGGATAGAAGTGCTCCGGCATTGGGTGCGCCATCTTCGCATTGGGGGCTTTTTCTTCGTAGTCTATCACATCTTGGTACCTGCAACCTTATAATTAAGCAAAAAATCAATAACCATGGAAAAGTAACATATATAATGATTAAAGTAAAGATTGAAGAAAACGAGACTCAAACCATATATGAAATATAATTCAACAGAAATTAAACATTAACTATACTATTTTTATATTTTTATAGCTCAAATGTTTTCAACAATGTAATTTATGTAGTTAAAGAGATCGTTTTTTTTTCTCTATTACAAATTATAGAAAATATTCTTAATTTTTAGTTTTTTAATCACAATCTAAATTTTTTATTTCTTTAATGCCATTGTCATTGTTATGTAGCTATTAATTTGTTTTATGCAAAAAAAAAAAAAAAATTACTAAGTTATTTTATCACGTAAAAAGGCCAAAACTTACTTTGATTTCAGTGTTTTTGCCTTTAATTAATGTTTTAGATAGAATAAAATTTGTATTACAACAAAAACTTAGCTTAACATATAATTGAATAAAATAAAAGTTGGCAATAATTTAGAAAAGAGCTTGAATTTTGCACATTGTTTTGTGGCGGTATATTATTTCACATTAATTAAATAAATAGATACATTTCTATCTTCATGTGGGAAGACTTATTCCTTCAAAATGTATTTTCGATGACAATACTGTACGATATTAGACTAGTGACCAGATATAACCCATGCCTTTTATCAAAGTGGGCAATTCCTCGAACGTGAAAAAATCCGATATCAAAACTTAATAATAGTATTATCTGTAAAAAATTATGGGAATGGGGCAAGCAACTTAGTGAGTCATATATTTTTTCATAAAGTAAACAATACCTTAAACAGGCAGACACAACCTCAAAAGTTAATAATAATATCATCTGTGAGAATTTATATTAGCATACCCAATACAATATCATGGGCACATCTTCACATGGGAGTTACATTGAGAGAATAGATTATCAGATAATAGTTATAAAAAGAGGTGACATTTTACTTGTAAATGATAATGTTTTTCGTCATTTTGAGGCATCATTTTGAAAATAAAATCGTATAAAAATTTATATTAATGCTCTTAATATAATCACATCTTTTATGAGAATTATGTTATCCGATAAATTTGTTTAAAATATAAATTTATGCATAATAAAAATTTAGTAGATTTCGATCCATTTCATTATTGATGAAATTTGAAGGATTTAAAGTTATTGGCACTTGATAGAGCTTCTTCAAGCCATTGATCAAACTCTGAAGCCCATGAGGCAACCGTTTGGTCATCAAATCGAACGGTTTTGACGTTATGGGTTGCACTTCCAGAACCTATGATGAGGACGCCTTCCTCTTTGAGTGGGGCCAATG
Organism: Nepenthes gracilis; assembly: GCA_033239525.1. Lineage (NCBI taxonomy): Eukaryota > Viridiplantae > Streptophyta > Magnoliopsida > Caryophyllales > Nepenthaceae > Nepenthes > Nepenthes gracilis. Next base: position 2,771,277 of record BSYO01000010.1, read on the forward strand.
CCCTTCCCATGCCGTAGTGGTGCGCCCCATCTCTATTGGCTTGAATGGAGAGCTGCATTACAGGGATATTTGCCTCCAAGTACATGCGCACCAGTGGGACTAATGCATGCATGATCGATGACGACCCCGACAAGAGTGGAACGACGGCGTAGATAGAAAAGATGACGGTGAAAGGGGAGATGAGCAGAGGAAAATTAGAGAAAAAGAAGGGGAAGGGAAACGACCGATGTGCTTAAGGTCGAGGTCCTCAGGGCCGTGATGCAGAGAGAAAGAGAAGCAGGGAAAAGACAGGGAGAGAAAGGGAGAGAGGAAAGCAGATAAAGGGAAAACTGGGGAGATGGAGAGAGAGAGCAGAGAGACAAATAATGGCTTCATTGTTGCTCTGCCCAGTAGTGATGGGCTAAATACAGTGAAGAGGACAGGTTTGCACGTGGCCCAATATTCTAACAAACGAAATGAATAAATTAAACAAACTAGTAACAAATGGAAATGTAGAAAAAACAGAAAAGAAAAAATTAGAAAACTAGAGGCACGTATCATTGCCCTTATCATCAAGGAAACCTTGTCTTCAAGGTTGAAGAGGAAAAAAAATCTAGGTGAAGAGTTGCCACTGCAATGGAAATGGTAAGCTCATAGCTGAGGTGTTTTGTGTCATCCATAATAGCTCTGATGAATTGGGGCTGGCTGAAAGTGAGAAGTGGGCTAACGATCATGGGCCGAAGCCCTCGGCTGTCCATTTCAACATGTCCACATGGGCAATGGGCTTGCTTGGTGTAGCTGTTGGAAAAAGATGACCTGACCGACTGATTCATGACTTTCTTTATGAGTTTTGTAACGATGTCAACTTGTTTCTGAGTCTTATTCTCTCTTACTATCGTATCTTTAAATTTATGTCCAGCAGGAGGAGGCAGGGGCATTTCGACGAACACCCTTGTGAGCTGAATTTGTGCACCAAAACTATACTCCAGAAATTGAATGGGATCATCAGCTTTGTCACTAAGAACCTCATCCTTATTATGAACCTCCATCTCTCGGGATAGGGTCTGAATCAAGGATTTGGGATTGCGCTTCACAGAAGTAGGATTCCCTAGCAAAAGCAATGCAACAGTCAAATGGTGAAGCTGATCTGCAGAGGGTTGCTTGGTGTTTTCCAACATGTTGTTCTCTAAACATGGTGGTTGAGCTTCATCAGGCTGAGAATTATCAGCAAGGGACAATTGGGCACCTTCGTTATTCTCAACCTCAATATCGGGTTGCTCCTTGTGCACCTCCTGCTCAGCTTCCTTAGACGAATGCTGATCATTCTCCAACAATTTATCAGCCGAAATTTCTTTAGCATTTTCCTCTGTTAGCTCAGCTCTCTTCTCAGCTTGACGGAAAAAAATAGGATTGGCTGAGAGCCCCCAGAGTCGATGTGCCGATTAGCAGGCCAAGAAGGAGGATGCTAAGCATTAGGTAGAGCAGGAGTCGGTGGGCACTGGTTTAATAGCAGCTTCCGTTAGCCTTTTCCTCTGGGTTTCCAGCTTCTCCATGTTGCATAATTTTCCCAACTCCAAGGAGTTGTGTTGGATACACAAGCGGCTGGGTTCCCCAAGCCTCGACAAGTGGTGCAACAAAAGAACCACAATAATCGATAAGTTTTGAAGAAAATTAGGAGCTAAGCCCCTATCCCCCAGTAGAACCACGGAAGGTTCCAAGAGAAGTTCTAGCAGTCTCCAAGTCGAAGGAGCCAAGCGACCTTCTATTGCATGGAGGGTAATAGTCAAAAATATTTCCGAAGCTGACAGCAAAGAATCCATCCTGTGAGGAAGTTTCAATGAAAATTCTGAGTGAGGCGACTCGATGAGGAATTTATTTATTGATAGTTTAGGAGTGAGACTTGGAGGAGGGGTAGGACATGGTTTGGTCAGAGTGACTATGATATTAGCTGGTTGCTTAATGAATATGGGGTGATGGAAATTGGGTCGTTCTATATCAAATATGTTCTCCACTAGCACTTGAAGGAAAATGGTTGGAGCGTGTTTTGAATTTGGAGATAAGAAATCGGTCTCTTGAATAATTGCTAACGGAAAATTTGAGTTATTGGAATCAATCCCTGGACTTAGGCCTACATCCAGGGCATAGTATTCGCCCTCAACCAACTTACCTAATAATTGTGGAGGCTTATCCTGATAGTCTAGGGTAAACTGCTCTTCACAATGGAAACACAATCCATATTCATTGTGTGAAGCCAATTCAGCAGAGAATGATTTTTGGAAGGGTAAGTTAGGTGGAAGAACGTGTTGAGTGAAAATTCTCGGTTGAATTGTGTTGGGGTGAAGTGATGGCTTGGTGAGTAGTGGACGCTGGAAAGAGGATCGACTGGCCTCTATTCTGTCCTCCACGAACTTGGCCCTGCCAAGTGCTCCAGGCAATGACCCAAGGTGCCATAGTAATTGTTCTTGCCATATATCATTGCAAGGCTAGGAGATGAAGCAATTTAAGAGAGTAGAAGCCATCAAACCTTGCGTAGGAGTGGAGAGGAACTTGAACACTGTCGGGCACACTGTAACAGTGAGGGTCTGGTGAGGCTTGAATAGCAGATTCTCCCAGGCCTCTGCCACGATCGAATCATCAACCTTGCTACCGATGAAGCCACTTCTCAAACTCATCTGGTTCACAATACTTGATTTCGTTCCTAGAAATGGTTCCATTACCTCGTGACACTCTAGATTTGCTTCAACGCATACTGCAGTAGAGTCTTTGGCGTGCGCTACAGTAAGACCTCGGTCCACTGAAGTTGCTATAGTAAGCCCGCGGTCTGATACTGCTACAGTACTGCCGAGATGTATTTGGCTGAGATGATGAAGGAAGAGGGGACAGAGAGATATACAGTGGAGAGATGCTAATTCACCACTACCATCAATACTCGATACCTTCATAATCTCCTTTAACTTCTCAGCCGCTTTAGCACTTCCGTTGTCTTTCTCGAATTCGAACGATGATGGATGTCGAAGGATTTCAATACCGGTTTGCTGAAAATGCTTGATTGCAAACGAGTTGGCTGTGAATCATTCTGCTATGTACTGGAGAGACACCACGGCTTCCTATTTCTCTTTTGAAGACTTTGCGATGGTAATTTTCGTTTCCGCAAGTAGGTGAAGAGCGATTGTGGCGTCTGGTGGTGATAAAAGTTTCCTGGATAGAGTTTAGGTTGGGATTTGAAGATGCGGTTGTGGGAGCAGTGGAGGAGGGTGAACAATAACAGATGGAGGAACCGCTAGTGGTGAAGGATTCGCTAGCGAAGGAGTATTTCGCTCAAGTCTTGTGAGTGGTTGATGAATTTTAGCATTGGAATGTTGAATTTGGGCGGTGGTGGAGGCAACGGTAGTGTTGCTGCCGTGACATCCAGTGGTGAGTTGGAAATTGAGTATTTCATGTGGAAGGAAGGGTAGAAGGTGAGCAGGTTGAGGTAAGATATTAAAGGTGGAAGTCGAGGACAGTGAGAAAATTGGAAGAACTGGGGGATTTGAGGAAAGCGAGACGTACCCAAGGAGAAGTCGCAGTCGATGAAAGAGTCAACCGCAACGGAAGATTTGCTGATGAATTATATTTGCATTCGATCCTGTTGAGTGATTGAAGGATTTCATCAATGAGGTACTGGATGTGTGGCAGCGGCGGTGGTAGCAATTGCGGCAGCTCTTACGGTCGTCATCTCCATGTCCTCTGCCATGTCTCAAAGAGAGCACCAATGATGCATGTACGATCGATGACAGCCCCGATAAGAGTGGAACGACGGCGTAGACAGAGAAGAGGACAGCTGAAGGGGAGATCAGCGAAGGAAAATTAGAGGGAAAGAAGGGGAAGGGAAACGACCAAGGTGCTAAAGGCCGAGGTCATTAGGGCCGTGATGCAGACAGAGAGAAGTAGGAAAAACACAGGGAAAGAGAGGAAGAGAGGAAAGCATAGACAGGAGAAACCGGGGAGATGGAGAGAGAGAGCAGAGAGAGACAAATAATTGCTTCATTGTTGCTCTGCCCAGCAGTGATCGGCTAAATACAGTGAAGAGGACAGGTTTGCACGTAAGCCAATATTCTAACAAACGAAATAAGCAAACTAAACAAACTAGCAACAAATGGAAAAACAGAAAAAACAGAAAATGAAAAATTAGAAAACTAGAAGCATGTACCAGGGACCCATGCGCCGTGGTCAAGGCCCCACTTTCGATCCTCGTGCACGGTGTCAAAACCGGAAGCCATGAGAAGCTCTCTCACCCTTGTTGCCAAATCCAGAGCCCCGGGAGCGGGATACTTGATCCGATCATTCATTCAAAATAAAAAATAAATAAACAAAATGCGGTCAAATGTACAAAATATTTACCATATGTCAGTTCTAAAAATGGGTCAAATTAATTTTGTATATATTGGATTTACTTTATATTATATAAGAAATTATTTTTACAATTTAAAATCATAATTACATGACTAAAACTCTTTTCCCGGGCCGCCCGTCTGAATCCATAAAATGAAAAGCGAGTAATTGAAAGGAAAAGACCAAATTGATCCGAAATTAATATTGGAGTTAGCATTTGGCCGGCGTTATAGGAAAAGAACCCTAGGTTTTTTTTTCTTTTTTAGTATGAATAATAGGCAAAGTAATTTTATTGAAAATAATATAAATAATTAATATTTTTATAGTTTTATAATTATTATATAGTAAATTTAGAATAATTATACTATTATTTTTGTTAATAAGATAGTAAAAAAAATTAAATAATATAAAAGAGATAAATATATTATAATGATCGATTAAAAAATTTAATGATATTGATAAATTATTTTTAACTGAAAAAAAATAATTTGTAATATTAATATGGAAATATTTGAGTTTTTTTATTTATAAAATTATTTTGGTTCAATTACAATGAATTTGAACGCTGCCGGTTTTGAATAGCAGCCTATTTATTAATTGGCCCTGCGGTGGGCTGTGGGACTGAGAGTCTCACTGACAAGTGAAGTGTCTCAACCTGCCTAATTTTTCTTTTTCCTTTTGAAAATAAAATAAAAAGAATTTAAATAATGATAAGTACGATTACAGAAGGACTGACTTGATATTCAATTGAAAAAGATTTAAATTAACGACCCAATAAAAAATATCACAAAATCCATTAAGTGGTAGTGCTCAAATGCTTAAACCAAAATATAAAGTCTGAACAATTAGATATTAATGGACTAAAATAAGCGGTCAAAATAATATTGTATCTGAAAATCAGGTGGTCCTATAGAGACAACCGACACACACTGATAGTAATGCATTTTACCAATGATCCAAGACACTGTCATACACACGTATCAAGCTCAGGTACCAATCAGTCAAATAATATCTCTAATTATAAATAAAGCATTTCTCTAGAGGAAAAAAAAATAATTATTCAATCAGTCAAGTACACAAATGAAATTTAGTCTTCCAAACATATACTCATCTATATCCTTTTATTTTTTACATTTTTTTCCTCAACATCTTTCTTGATCTATTAGAAAAACCATTGACTTTAAAATCACAGGATATACTGAAAAGCATATCCTATATACCTCTTATATTTAATTTATTTTACCGTGGTATGTAAGATTCTGATTTATAACTACGATGATTGGACCCGTTTGCGTTCAAATATTCCAACGAAACAATCAACTCCCTAATTTATCCAACAATTCGGATTCTCTCAACGCATAAAATAATAATATTTAAATTTTATAAATAAATTTTTCATATTTTTATAATTAAATTTTACATATAATTAATACTAATACTTTTAAAAAGTAAAAAAAAAATACTACTATTGTAAAAATATCTATATCATAAAATACTCACTGATCGGCGCCCCCTCCCCATATGTGAGCCCTGAGAGGAAAGGAAAATTAACCATATAAGAGAGAAATTACGGATAAATAATATTTTCTTTTATTATTTTCAAAATATTCTTATAATTTGTATTCTGGTATTCTTTTATTTGATGTGTCAGTGCCGTACTGTCAAAGCCGACTAAACAAAAATAAAAAATTATTCATCAATTAAAAAATATTTAAATATCCAATTTAATCTTAATCTATAATACTCTTATAAAAAAAAAAGACATATGAAATACTATTTAATTAAAAAATAATATTAAGATAATAAAATATAATTTTTAGAAGAAAAATTTCATATAAAATTTAATTATTTATTATTTTAGTGTGATTCTATTTATATACGGCAATATTTAGCAACGGCATTTGCAGCGGACTCATCGGTGTTCCAGTGCGCAGAAATCACGAGAATTGAACGGGGCCTCCGACGGAAGCTTTTCTCTCTCCAAGACCGGAGAAACTGGTTCGCCGGCAGCGACTGCGATCGGTAACCGTGTGAGATGTAGAAGGTATCCTCTATCACATCCATTTCGAATCGATATCCTTTTGTTGCTCTATATGGAATTCAGCTTCTCTGAGATTTTCGATTTCGATACACGCAGGAAATCGACGAAATATATATAATAGCGCAAAAAAAATATTTGAAAAAACAAGTGCCGGAACGCGTTATTCAATTTTATTTTATAATCACGGTGCCAGTTCAAATTGCCTGGCGGTTATCGCTTCTTTAAATTAGCATTGAATGATGTTGAGATAAGATCTAAGCCTCAATCAGCCTGTGATGAGGGATGCCAACAGGCATGGCGGAGTGGGATGGTTTTTTCCATTATTGAACTTGATAGTAAATGAAAATTAATAATAAATTTCGGAAAGAATATGTATAACTAGTTTTGATGGATCTATTGGGCCATTTGAGTGTATTTGTAATAGTTTTGGTATTGATATTGTTGGAATTTTGATATCTCCATCACAAAAATAAAAATATGTATAACTAGCAATAATTTTTAATTTTTATGTTAAAAAATGCATAAAATAAATAAAAACTATGCAACTGAAATCCATTCAAAAATAAGCCGATATTTCTACAATTTATAATTCTCTTGTATGCTCATCTGAAAAAATCTTAACACTTTCCTTTGAAAATAATACAACACTAACTATTATTTGATACTTAAGAGCTTTAGATGGTTTATAAACTCAAGTAAAAAGAGGTTTAATCCATTTTATCTTCGTTGCCCGAATAATATAAAAATATTCTCACAATATACATTTCTTTAGTACATGAGATTTAAGAAGTAACCTAATAAATTTCTTCCTCAATTCAAATTCCCCAGTGCTTCAACAATATCGTAGAATTGCACATGTTTTTTGGTCATATTCTTCTAACAATGAGAATAAAAAACATCTTCATCTCTGGCTATTAATATTCTATCTAACACAAATATTTTTTCAATTCCTGTTGCCTTCAAAACCAATTAGTCTACCGTGTACATCTTACACAAATCTTCATTGCATTTATGTATACCTTCTTAATACAAACTCTCTCAAAGAGAGAACTGTGATGACTCAAACTCTGACTATCAAATATGGTCTAAATCGCTCACGTAAAAATTTTTAAATTTTACCATCATTAATATCCATGATAGTTTCAATATTTTCAATAATGCATTTATCATCTTAGTTATACACCAAACAAATATCCACTAAAATAAAACTATTCAAAAATAAACAACCAAATATCTCTCAAAATATATTTGATATATCTCCTACTAATTTGATAATAACTAACCTCTAAAATTTTCTTTATCTAGAAGTCCCACAACAAAAATAGGATCACCTGCTAATTCTATATAATTAACTCAATTTGGTATCAATAAAATATAAGAATGAGCTAAATATCCAATAATTAATAATAATTAAAAACAAATAATGAACAATAAAAATCTTGGATATATAAGGTAGAAAATTCAAAAATCACAATAATAGTATAGCGTGCAATAATAACTCTATTTGAAAATCTATAACTCTTTATAATTATAACACAAAAGAAATAGTAAAAATAAGTCTGACCGAACCTTTGTATCATAAAAATAAAAAAAAATTTACCAATAAAAAGAAAAAAATCACCTAGAGTCCGATATCACAAGAAATAAATGAATTTTCTAATTCGAATATCAGCATGAATAACTTAAATATCAAATAATAATAAATAACATGAATTTTACTAAATTTGAATATCATAAAATCTGATATATGAATTCTATTGAATACAATTCATACATTTTATTGAATCCTAATTCAATAAGTATTAATAATAACAAGACATTACAAAAAAACCTCCTAGATGTTGTTTTGCCATTATAAACCAAAGGCAACATATGTTTTTTTGACATTTAGGTACTTGCACTGGTTAATTAATACTTAAAAGTTTAATATACAACCAAATGTATGATCTAAAGAAATTTTGCCCAACCAATTACAGATGTCTTACTAGGGCGCTCATCATCTGCCCAACAAAGTACGAAAAACATCTCTATGTGTCAAAGCTACTATATCCCATCATGATATCTTCAATATCATACTCTATGATGGTCACACGGCTATAAATGTCTATCCATATTAAATAATATACCTCATCACCATTATAATACAAAAATCAATATCAAAATGATTATAGATCACACCAAAATGCCACAAGTTTTATATTCCTTAATACTGTAATATTTTCATATAGTCTCCTTTACCTTAACCGTAAGAGGCCAATAACGCATACGCATCAACCAAGTATATATACAAAAGAGCTTAGCAAATATATGGATAGAAGTGTCATTCCATGTTAATAATGATCGTATACACACAATTAAAACTAAAATAAATAATATCATAATCGAGGGAAAAAGAAAAAGAATTGTGGATCACTAAGTAGCCGTCTACATCACCTCTATTGGTTGAAAACCCCCTACGTCCAGTAACTTTAAATGATACCATCGATTATTCAATTTTAATACTGAACTAAAACTAGTTTGGTTCCTCCAATGTTTCAACATCTACCTATACATTGTCATATAGTTAACTTGATATGATTTTAATTTACTATTATCGATACTCTGATTTTTACTAAACTCACTCGTATGACCATCAAATACCGAAATTACACTTGATCGTACCACAATCGAACACAATCCAAAATTTTTTACTATTGTTTAAAATCACTTAATATAAAAGTAAGTTTTAACAATTAATTAATATAATATATATAACTTATTAAAATACATACATTATATATATAATTCTAAATTATCATTTAATATAACCGATAAGTTCGATAACTTTAAGGGATAACCCAAAATCCAACCCACCAATAAACGCACTCAAAAAGTAAAAGCCTAGCAAGATTTCAAAAAATTCAAGGCCCAGACAACACAACCTTGGATCGTCCGGTAAATTATGGGCCAACGGAGCTAGGCACTAAACAGGCCCATGAATATAGCTTAGTGACTCCAACTCAACGAACAAGCCATGTGAGACTACTAGCACGTGATTCCCCGTAACCACAAAAGCGGCATCTGCAGACGGTTAGTTTGCCACATCATTAGTAGCTAATCCTGGTGCAAAACATCCTCCAACTTATCAACGGACAAATAGTGCAAAACCCTACAAACACACGGGCGGCACTTGCCAAAATTACAGATGCAGCTTAACAAATATTCTATCCAAGATTGTGCACCACCAAGGATGGCAGTTACGATTAAGCGAATCACCCCAAAAAACGCAATCACCATGCAGTGATCGGTGGCGATCCCCACGATCGCCTTGACAAAAAAAAGAACGCTAGCAAATAGCCACAATTGCCATAACAAACACCCGCGATTACTGGGGCAGCTCAACAGATTGGTGCAAATAGATGTCACCAACCATAAGGCTCAAGAAAGGTTGAACCAACTCCAACACTATAAATACCCATTCATCCCTGCAGGAGAAAGGGGGGCTTCTCTCATTCCAACCAAGCAGGAGCTAACTCTGCAAAAATGGCGAGAACTATACCCAAGCATCCAAAGCATACTCTCCCTCTCTTTTCTCATTTCGCTTGAGAACTATTCCGAGACAAATGCGTTTCCGACTTTCAAAGCAACACTCTGATCCAGGCTAATGGCTGCACAGACACCTTATCGACTTTGAACTCTCACACCACTTGGCAAATGAAGTCAATTCGCGTAACAAGGCAAAGGAGGGCCCTCCACTAGCAGCCGGAGAAGAATTTAATAAGCGCCCCATAGGAGCTCAATCCTCCATCAATCAAAGTCATTTTCCTGTCGAGCACGTATATATTTAATATAATATATTTTAAATACCTATATAATTATATCTTGTACATGTAATATATATAAATATAATAAATCTCCCTCTCTTTCCCCATTCATTCTTTTCTTCCCAAACCTTCCCCTCCCTCTTTTCTTTTTCTTCTTATTTTCCTTTCCCCTCTCTTTCTTCCTTCTCCTCATTTCTCCCTTCTCTGCCGTTGCCCTACTATCTCTTCGCCTGACAGCTAATCGAAACAGCACAAAGGCACTGACCACAGAAACCTCTAGGCAACTTTGATTCTCTCCACTATTAATGGGATTTTTCATGAAATCGTGTTCCATTCCCGATTTCACTCTCTCTCTCTCTCCTACCGTTTGGTTCCCATAAAATTGTGAAAAAGAAAATCACTTATAAATGAAAAAATGGGAGAAATACGGAGTCACTTGCATTTAAAGGAGATAGTGAAAGTAAAGGAAGTCACTGTTTGGGTCACTCTCTTGTGGTATTTGTGTCTACGAACGTGTGGAGACAAATAGACGCAGACTTCTGGAGAAGGCCGGAACGTCTGTCCTTGGGGTGGCTGGAAGAATTGGACGATGACTATTATGGAGGAGTGGTGGCTGAAGAATCCGTCTGAAAACTATTGTCCGAGAAGTGGTTGAAATAGTGGACGAGGACTTTGAAGTCTAGACGTTGATTTTCTCTGTAGGCCTGCTACAATCGCGTTTTACAGGTGGACTGTTGACCCACTCAGGCAGTTGTAACTTCCAAGGTGTCAGGCCTGCCATCCTGGCACGCCGGGCGTGCGCCTGCCATGACAGGCCTAAGGGGCGTGGTCCTGTCACCCTACTGGCAATAGGGTGGTTGGCCGGGCTTAGGCCCCTTATATCTATATATATGGACTGCTTGCCGGTTGAGCAAGTGAGCTAAGTGAGAGCAAGATTGAGAGAGCAATTTTGGAGAGAGTAAAAGGACTATTGTGAAGGAAAAAGAGGAGTGTACCACCGGTGAGAGAAAGAGAAACAGAAGAATAGCGAGTGAAAAGAAAAGAGTATTTTCTTAGTTTGTTCTGAAGAGTTTTTCTCTTTGACTTCTCGAGTGTGTAGCGGATACTCCATTTTAGAGGTTTGTAACCAATTTCACATAGTGGATTTGCTGTTGACTCTGTTCCCGTGGTTTTTTTCTTCGATTACAGAAGGATTTCCGCATTAAAACCTCGTGTGTTTTCTCTCGGTTTTCTATCTCTACTTTTAGCTGTCCGTCCGAGCACTCTCCCTCTATCTGAGTGTTTTGTCCTCTCGGTCACTGCACTTTCAGAGCATTCTGTCTTGACGCCCCGTTTGCCCCAACAAGTGGTATTAGAGACTGGTTCGTGAACCGTCGGTTGGATAGTGTCATCGGTGAAGAATGAGACGTTCAGTGTGGAACGGTTCAATGGGCAAAACAATTTCATCCTTTGGCAAGAAAGGGTGAGAAATATTTTGACTCGGAAAGGAATGGTAAAAGCTCTTCTGAAAAAGGAGGAGAAGCCGGAAAAATTGTCCTAGAACGAGTGGCAGAACAAGAGGGATCTTGCCAATTCCACCATTAAGTTGTGTTTGGCGGACAACATACTCCAGGAAGTCCTCGGACTATCTGAACCGGCCGAGGTCTTGGAGAAATTTGAGAGCCGGTACAAGTCTAAATTCTTAACAACCATGCTACATATGAAGAAGCAGTTCTATGGCCTACGGTTGTCGGAAAGTGAGTGCTTCGAGAAGCACTTGGATGAGTTCAACCCGCCGGTGACGCAGATGTCGGCCCTTGATGAGAAGATCAAGGACGAGGACAAAGCGTTGGTGTTGCTGGCATCCTTGCCGGCTTCGTACGATCATATTTTCACGACGTTGTTGTTCGGGAAGGACACGCTGAAGTTGGACGACGTTATAGCTTCCCTACTTTTGAACGAGTCAAGGCGGAGGGAAAGCGATGAGGCCTCAGACTCTCGGCCAAGTCTTCTTGTGGCCACCAGCAGTCGGGGACGAGGAAGATCTGACCGAGGACAAGGTGTCAGGATGGAGAGAAGCAACAGTCGGAGCAAACGTGAAGGAATGAGTTGCTTCCTTTGTGACAAGAAAGGCCACATAAAGAAAAACTGTCCAAGGAGAAAGTAGGACGAGGAGGGCAGAGGCGATTGTCAGGAGACAAAGGATTAGGCTGATGATCCGGAGACCATTGCTTTCTGTGGAGACCTCCTAGTGGTCCATGCAGGGGAAGCACGGAGCCGAAAATGCTAGGAGACGAGTTGGGTGATGGACAATGGGGCCTCACACCATGTGACACCGAGGAAGTCCCACTTCATGAGTTATACGCCCGTTGGCTACGGGGTGTGGAAGAGGGTAATAGTGGCTCGTCTAGGGTTGTTGGCATTGGGAATGTTTGCTTGAGGACAAGCAACGAAAATACGGTCGTGCTGGAGGGTGTGCGACATGCCCTAGATTTGAGGTTGAATATGATTTCAACTGGGAAGCTTGATGAGGAAGGCTTCCGAACAGTGTTTGGCGACGGCCAGTGGAAGCTCACCAAAGGCGCCTCAGTGATGGCAAGGGAAAGCAGGACATCATGGCGATATCTGATGAAGACCTGCATTACCAAAGGAAATGCCACGGTGACCAACGGGGGCATTGGTCAGGGTGGCAGGAGAGGACGGCCGGAAGACAGGAGAGGCCAGCCAAGGAGGAGTGCAAGGGAGAATGACAAGTCCGCAATTAAGGAGCTGAAGGGGAATGGGTTTACTCCAAACTCAATGGAGCGGAAGAAGGTGTCATTCAGACTTGCAGAGGTTGATGCCGAAGTCCAAATTCAGGAGAAGCTGCCGGGAGGCAGGAGATGACGGTTGCCCAACAACGGCAAAGGTTCCCCACAAGGTTGTGAGGGGAAATTTGTTGGGGTAATTCTCTTGTGGTATTTGTGTCCACGGACGTGTGGAGACAAATGGACGCAGACTTCTGGAGAAGGCCGGGAACGTCCATCCTCGGGGTGCTAGAAGAATTGGACGAGGACTATTGTGGAGGAGTAGTGGCTGAAGAATCCGTCTGGAAACTATTGTCCGAGAAGTGGCTGGAATAGTGGACGAGGACTCTGCAGCCTAGGCGTTGACTTCCTCTATAAGCCTGCTGCAACCACGTTTTGCAGGTGGGATGTTGACTCACTCAGGTGGCTGTAACTTTCAAGGTGTCAAGCCTGTCATCCTGGCACACTAGACGTGCGCCTGCCATGACAAGTCTAAGAGGCGTGGTCCTGCCACCCTACTGGCAGTAGGGTGGTTGGCCGGGCTTAAGCCCCTTGTGCCTATATATATGGACTACTGGCCGATTAAGCAAGTGAGCTGAGTGAGAGCAAGATTGAGAGAGCAAAATGATTATTGTGAAGGAAAAAGATGAGTGCTCCATCGGTGAGAGAAAAAGAAAGAGAATAATAGAGAGTGAAAAGAAAAGAGTGTTTTCTTGGTTTATTCTGGAGAGTTTTTCTTTTTGACTTCTCGGGTGTGTAGCGGATACTCCATCTTAGAGGTTTATAACCTATTTTACATAGTGGATTTGCTATTGACTCTGCTCCCGTGGTTTTTCCCTTCGATTACAGAAGGGTTTCCGCGTTAAAATCTCGTGTGTTTTCTCTCAATTTTTTATTTCTACTTTTGGCTATCCGTCCGAGCGTTCTCCTTCTATCCGAGTGTTTTGTTCTCTTGGTTACTGCGCTTTTAGAGCATTCTGTTTTGACGCCCCGTTTGTCCCAACAGTCACTTGCAAATGTGTAAAATATAGAAATCACTTGCCTTAAATTTGCTCCACGGCGACAGCAGTAGCTTTAATGACCATTTCTCTGGCGATGGTAGCAACGGTAACAACCAACAGTGATGGAATAGACTACCGATTTACCCCTTTTTTCATCTCCTTCGATCCGACTCTCACTGTTCTTTCTCTGTCTGTCTGTTTCTTCCCCTTTGTTTTCTCTTTGGTATCTCCGCTCTCACACCATCCATGGCCTAAATAAAATTATGAAATGCGAGTTGGTGGGAGTAGGCGCAGCAGTATAGAAATTGGTTGGGAGAAAATCTTCTGATGGCATGGAGAGGAGGATGAGTTTGGTAGAAGGTGAATCGAAAAGGGGCAGATGAGAGTGTCGGCTGAGGGCTGTTCGGCGAGGAAAATCAGCAACTCAGTACATATCTTACTCGATGAAGGGTACTGACATCGTTGCTGACCTTGAAGTGAACTCCCCCCTTTCTAACCATGATGTAGCCAAAATTCTCGTCATTTTTCTAGTTAACGAAACAATTAACGTCAATACAATATGCATGAAAGAATCATTATCTAAAACCTAACTACTTTTTTATATTTAGAGATATTAAATTTATTTATACATGTAATCATAAATAGATCGCCATTATCATTTGAGATTAGAAATATGTTATCATTCTCCTCATTAAGATTAAATTTTTGTTGCATCTTTTTAAAAGCTGTCATATTTTTTTCAATTTCTTACATCTTAACTGGATTATTTTCTGTCCAAATGTAGCACTCTCTTACCATAATCACTATTAGTCAATTTTAATCTTCCTCTTGAGCCACAGCCCATTTTCTTAAAAATCTTCATTCTATTAAGACCCTTTACAATAAGAATATTCATCTCATCATTTAAGATTTTTTACATTTAAAGATATTAGATTTGTTTATACCTTGAGTTATAAGTAGATCACCATCTTCATTTGACATTACACAAGTACTATCATTTTCTTCAGTCAAACTAAATTTCTATTGAAACTTATTAAAGCCTGCTATATGTTCCTCAATTTATTTTATCTTAACTGGATGTGATCATTTTCTCCACAGAAGAAGTAGCACTCTCTCTTACTGTAATCACTACTAGTCAATTTTGACTTTCCTCTTGAACCACCACCCATTTTCTTAAGAATCCACCTTCCACTAAAACCCTTTGCAATAAGAATATTCATCTCATCAGAAGAGCTTTCGATTCTCACTAATCTTTCATTTTCATGTAACATAATAGTCACATTATCTAGGTTTTGCAAATATCTACTAATAATAATATTTAAATGAAAGGTCAGCAAGACTAGAATAATGAGTTCAATAACATTACTAATCTTTCTCCTGTAAACTCATCCATAGGAATATTTAAATTTGAGAAAATTACTTATTGCATTCATTTAGGTAGTCATTAAGATTTGAAGCTTCTTCAATTTATCAGAGACGATATATCCATATTCAGACACAATCGATTAGTCATTGACTTTGATGCATAGATGCCTTCTAACTTAGTCCACATACCTTATTCTTAATTTTTCTTATCCAAGTATGCTTGACCTTTGAAACAATAGTAAACCTAATTGTGCTTACAGATTTTTTCTGTATCACTTGCCTGTTTTTATCACTCATTCCTTAGGATCTTTTGAGAACAAGACATCCAATGAATGACAATAAAACATATTTTCATGGTCTTGTATCTATCTGTTGTTATATATATCCATTAATATCACAATTGCGTGAAACGTTATATCATTGAAAAAAATCATCTGAACACCACTCTTGACATACTAAAAAAATCATATTGCTTGGTAGTAGCATTAATTATTAAAATACAGTCCAACATTCTACCTTCCATACTTTGGAAAAAAATAACTTATTTTTCCTAGATAACCCAATTTAACAATATCATATGCTACATCAAATTTCAATCAATATAATCAATATTTTGACATAAAAAATTATTCTCTCTACATCAAAAATAACCAAATAAAATCCTTTTCTTTTCTTTCTTTCCTTTCTTTCTCTCCCCAGCCTGTGGGAAAACAAAACACATCAAACCTTCATCAGTGTCCTTCGTTTGCACATATGGGCCAAAACAAGGCAACCATGTTCAACACAAAATTAGATAAAAGAAATAAAAAAGGCACATAGTTAAAAATTAAAGACACTATTTAGATATAATAAAACATTTCAGATGCCGTGACGTCTATCCATTAATCTATCAATGTGTGTCACGTTATCTTGAGGGACACCTGACACAACTCTTAATCGAATTACGTGCATTGAAGCAAACTGAAACCAGAATAATTCTTGAAACAGACTGTAAACAAATTGAAATACTAAGATTCTGCCCTTGATATTACAAAACAATTTCCTAGGAACCTTTTGCTATTCCTTTTTTGGGGTGTTGGTAGGGGACACACATCAAGGCAATAATAAGATTACTCCATTATAATCATAATTCAAACAATAGAAAGAACCAGTCTCCAAAGCAGGGGAAAGACGACTTCATCCGACCCTACCCAAAATCCACAATATGAAAAATATCGTGCACTAGGATGACCTTTTCTTAGTAATAGTGGTAGTGGTAATGTTCATACTTGTCAATTTCGAGTGAACATTGAATTTTGAATTTGCAATTAGGCCCCATGTGGATAATAAAATTGGACCCTAAAAATCAGAATTAAAATTAGAATTTTAGGCTTAATTTGAATTTAGTTGATTAGCATCAAGAGTAATTAGAATTCTAAAATTCATTTTCAAATTCTTTGGAACTAAAAAATAATGTAAGATAATCCGTCTTTCTTTATAGTAGACTGACTTCCTCACATCAAAACTTTTTGGTTCTATTCCCTTATCTAGGATTCTAAGATGTCCTAGAAATCCATGCATTTAAAGGATGTCCTAGAGGTAATGTTTATGGACAGAGTAAAAAGCTGTAATTTCAAATTAATTAAAAAATGATAAAATTGAACAAGATGAGACCGATATGATAAAATAATTTTGGTTACTTGAGTCAAGTAAATGTAAATTGACCATAATTCTATTTGTTAATTTATTTTTAAAAAAAAATAAAAAAATTATTTAAAAACTTAAAAATTAATATTCTAATAAAAAAAATGTCTGAAAATGTTTTAAAATAATATATCCATAAAATATTACCTCTATCCGAAATGAGATTTTTTTGATGTCATATTTTATCAAATTTCATGCACTAAAAAATTTAGAATTTATAATAAGCTATTTATTTCTTTTATTTGTATATATAGGTTAAAAAAATTAATCATGCATCAATTTTATTTTTTTTTTAAATTATAATTTCTCATACAACCAATTCCAATTCCAAAAGATTTGGAATTACTTATATCTTTAAAGATCAATTCCAATTCCACAATTCAAATGAACTTTGTAATTTATGTAGACATTTTGTCATCATCAATAGCATATATAATCCACTATTTTAAGTCAATCATGCAAAATAACAAGTAAATAGTTCTTTCAAATTGAAAGCAGTTGGCACAAAATAACAAAAATTACCTTGTTTACGAACCACCTCAATGTGAGTACAATTGCATCTCTTAAACTGCAACAGGTAGATAAGGCAAAACATGAATACACCTCCCAAAATTCCTAATCTGGCTAACAAATAAATATCATCGAATAACTATGAAAAATACTCTGGCAAAATACTTAGCAATATCAAAGAAATATCGGGGCTTTGTGTTTTATCATTACTATTGCAAAGGTTACCTGCCGATCAAGTCTCTCTTCTCATCATTTGACTACTTCATTTCACTTGTCTTTCTTTAAAAATTCATGACACACTCACATCACGAGATCCGGAGGGAATCATATGTTTGCTGCATGACGTTTGTATTGTAAACATATAGTTTCCGTGATTTAAACTCCTAACCTCAAGATCACAATTGCAAACCTGTCTACTGCACTAAGGTTCACTAGCTATAAAAAAAAAAAAAGTCATGTCTGGTTTTCTTGATCCGGCTTCACTTCAATCTTCCTACATGTGTTCCTCAAAGCCATTTTGTGCTGTTTCTTCTCTTGATTACTATCCTCACTTTCCATAAGGGGATATTCAACCCCAGGGCTTCAGCAGCCTTTTTTCTCCGCAAAATTTACAACAGCTACAGAAAGAATATAGAAAATGGCCGTTCAGGGTAACAAAAACAAGGGGAAAAAGTCAATACCTACTAATCTCCGGGACAATGCCCTCTGCTCGCAAAAGATGCACAGCCCCATTGGAAGTGCTTATTGAAAATGCTGAAGGATGTCCAGGGGTAACGCTTACCTGCAGATGAGAGAGACAGATTCAAAAACCTTACGGAAGATAATCAGATAAAACTGCTATAATTTTAATGCAAATAATCTCAGAAAAAGTGCACAATAATGGAAAAGGTATCTCCAGGAAAACATATACAAAGAACATAATTGCAGCAAGCATCTGCAGATCTATTGATATATTTGCAGCATGGGTAAATATAGGGGCACCTAATCCATGTAATAAGCATTTTCATACTATGGTTTATCTAATCACTGCATCCAGACTAGCTGATTTACCTGCAAAGAGCACATTAGTCATTGAGTTCAACTTCAGTTAATTAATGTTATTTCTTTTTTTTTTTTCTTTCACCTTCCTATTTATTTGGAAGGTGGTGGGCATAACAATAGAGATGATGACATTAAGATGGATGAGTATAGACATACTAAAAGATAAGATACTAAATAATAATATTCGTAGATGTTTACAAGTTATAAATATAGAAGATAAAATAAGGGAATGATAACTAAGGTGTTTCGGACACATAAAACGTAGGTTAATGAACCATATGTCAAGAAAAAGTACTTCTAAGATTATAAAAAATGAATGAAACAGCACTTCTATTGGGAGGATATTGCATTAAATTGCATAGAATGGTGAAAGCAGCCTCGTATAGCCGACTCCATTTATTAGGATTCAAGGCTTTGTTGTTGTTAAGGTCGTGGCTGTTAAGCTTGCATTTGTAACAAGCTGCACGAGTTCTTTCTCCTCCTCAATCCCATTTTAACCTAGGTGTAACCAAAGGCCAAGTAGAGTACTGTTTATCCCATGGATGAAAACATCAATATCAGTCGCATTATCAGACACATCAGACAATACATATGATATTAGATATATCAAACCAATCAAGATCTAATCACTATTCTCCTTTACCAGGAGCCCAAATGTGAAACGAGAACACAAGCAACAACCAAATGGAATGCAGTGAACAAGAGTAATATTAATGAAAATCATAATGAGAGAGTTCATTGGTTCAAAGTTTAGTTCTCTAATAATTGGTTATGACAGGGGAACAAGCAATCTAGCTGCTAGAAGTTGTTCACCCACATTAAAAGTGGAAGAAAAATCAGGGTTCAGCTCCCCTTAGGATAGTTGACACTTCGAAAATTAGATGTCACAATTTACAACATCCAGGATTGGATTGGCTTGCTGCGAAGCCCTAAACCAATCCTATCTTCATTTTTCCCCATTTGCTGAAAGATTAGGAAAGCCCATAAACGACAATATCCATATTAATATCAGTATCGGTTGTGATCATATTAATATTAGACATATCATATAATATGTATCAATATAAAATACATTGAAAGAAAAAAAATCTAAGAATCGTAAAATGACAAGAAAATATTTGCCGTTACATTACGATATATTACGATAATATATTGCGATATTGTCAATGTATCATGAGATACTAGCATTATGGGTTGACACCAATACATATCACAGCTAGATACAAGGTGAAGTTTCTTTGAGATGAGAGAGCCAGCCAAAAGATACCCGGTCTAGGCCCTTCCAAAATCTAGGATCGGGAAATAAAAGAACCAAGCCTTTTACACTGGTTTGGGAAATTATTGTTTGCTTCCCAATAAAAAGAAGAAAGAGAAACAAGAGTATAGAGTACATGAATGGATTCCCTTCTTTAAACTCTCGAGTCATCACAACCCATTTGGGAGGAGGGAAAGATCTCATAAGGGGTTGTGGAGTTGAGCCCTAGAGGGAACCTTCACAATGGCTTCCTGCTCAAGGAGTTTTCTACTTTTCTCAGACCCGAAAGAACAAATTATGGAATCCTTCTCATACTCAACTCTATGGAAAATATCTACCTGATCTTAAACCAAAAGGCATAAAAGATTTATCTTCAACCCATTGAATTCACAGGCCACCCATGGGATTCCCAAATTCCAACAAGTAATAAGAAGGAATTTAAGAAAGACATTGCAGATGGACGTCCCATGACCAACGATGATAACAACAAAGCCTGTGAAATCCTTTTGGGCAACCTGATAATTGGAGACAAAAACAAGATTCAAATAAGAAAACATAAGTAAATGAGCCTCTGCTTGGCCATATGAAAATGTCACGTCTCTCAAAGACATAAGGAGAAAAAAAAACAGAAGACACCTTAAATTAATTATTGAAGCCTAACAACCCACATCATAAACTGATGATTATTGAGGCCTAAGCAAAAACGTGAAACATATAGAGGAACTGAACAAGAACAATCTTTCTACATTATAGCCTATTTTGCTGAAACCATATATATATTGGAATAACTCTAATCTCAATTGATGGCAAATATTATTAGTTAATCCTAACTTATCTACCATCTTCATAATAATACTTTACAAGAAGGCATAAACTGTTGCAAATTTCACTATTTGATCGAACAAAAAAAAGGAATGCGAAAATATAATTCCTTTGTTCTATAAGTAAATGCAACACTTGGAGAAAAAAAATATATGTCAAAGAGTTCTAGTTCATTGATTCTAATATAAATGTCGGCTGACATGTATAAGTATTAGGTCTCTCGATACAATGGCAATATCACGATGTTACCGTATTGGTGATATATTACAGATACAGCCCAGTCAGTTTATGATTTTCAAAAATGTTTTCTTTCCAATATATTCAATACTAGTACACATTATCGATATATCCGATATCAATACGGTCACAACCAATATCGATATTTTCATCTATTCCCCCTACCCAAGGTGCAACTTATTGATTAGTCAGTCCCTTTCTCATGGAGACTAAAGAACATCTCAGGGCTAGGAGAAGGATAAATCCACAAAACAGGGCTCTGAACAGCAAAATTGCAGAAACAAAAGGTAGGACTTCAATCTAAGCTCATGCCATCCCATTGTTCTGAGAGGTAATTCATCCAAAAATTTAGAGACGAGCATGAAACAGCAAGTAACACGGAAACATTCAGTAAAAGATGCAGTTTGAAAACTTGTCAGGTGTAACAGCAAAATTGAAGAAACAATAATCTGAGAT